>CAJQZJ010000845.1:1597748-1693936 GCA_907164525.1 Lophiomys imhausi | reverse complement strand
TGTGTGTGTGTGTGTGTGTGTGTGTGTGTGTGTGTGTGTGTGTGTGTACACCATCTGTGTGCCTGTGGAGGCCATAGGGTGTCAGATCCCCTGAAGCTGCTGCTGTTTGCTGTGAGCCACCTAACATGGGCTTTGTGAACTGAACCTGGGTCCTCTGCAAGAGTAGGGTATGCTCTTGACCACTGAACCGTCTCCATCCCCTCAGTTTACCCCTCTCTTGGGAGTGTATAGTTTGTGTTGACTTGTGTTTTCTGATTCTTCTGCATTCAGATGGGCTCCTGGATCCCTCTGGTGAAGCTTCTGCTTTAGTTATTGCACTTCTCAGCTCCAAAATAATCCATCTGATTCCTTTTTTAATGTTGGGTGTCTTTATTGATGTTCTCTATTAGATTAGACATTGTTGGGCTGGAGAGATGGCTCAGTGGTTAAGAGCACTGGCTGTTGTTTTGAAGGACCAGGGTTCAAATCCCAGCACCCACATGGCAGTTCACAGCTGTCTGCAGTTGCTGGGTGTGGTAGTGCACGCCTTTAATCCCAGCACTAGGGAAGCAGAAGCAGGTGGATCTCTGTGAGTTTAAGGCCAACCTGGTCTACAAAGTGAGTCCAGGACACCCAAGGATACACAGAGAATCCTGTCTTGAAAAACAAGAAAAGATTAGACATTGTTCATGTGCTGTTTTCCCCTTTGTTCTTTAATGTAATTATAATTGCTTCTTATAAAGTATAAAGCAAAACTCATAGGTACTCCTGCAGAAGCTCCTGTTAATGGCAGGTATAAGCCATGATCTCCTGTTTTAGACAGGACACTTAAAGCAACAATTGCTCCACATTCTGATTCCTTTCTATATATGACTTTATTTTCATTAGGTTATGCACAGTAATTCTGCAGTATGCAGCCTCTGATATTATTTGCATTTTTATTTTTAATTCTTATTTTTAATCTAGTTGCTTACTGGTCACCCTTGACATATCCAGGGATTGGTTAGACATTGTTCTTTCATGTCTAGGTCCTGTAAACTTTTCAGTTTTTTAGTGAGTATCTGGTTTGGAGAACATATCCATAATTTGGAACTCACCAGTCTTCCCTAGAGACTGTTAGCTGGTTCCTTCCCAGGTCTACACATGTTCATAACCTAGTATATTCCTGCTTATGAACTATGAAGTTAATAGGGGCCCCTCATTGCCTTGTGTTGTTTTTTTTATGCTAACCTTGGAGCCAGGGTGATTGGTCCAGGCAATATTGGAACCTCAGAGCCATATGGGCTTTTCCTATGTTTGCCACTGAAATTGCTGTTATTTTCAAAAAAGTCTGGATGGCAAATTTTCCCACAATTTTTTTTTAAAAATATACTCAGTGTCTTAGAGTTTCTATTCCATGATGAAACACCATGACCAAAAGTGCTTGGGGGAGGAAAAGGTTAATTTTGCTTATGCCTCCAGCAAGCAGTCAGTCACTGAGGGAAGTCAGGGTAGGAACCTGGAGGCAGGAACTGAAGCAGAGGCCATGGATGGGTGCTGTTTACTGGCTTGCTCCTTATGGCTTGCTCAGCTTGCCATGAAGGACTCAGGACCACAATGGGCTGGACCCTCCCATATCAAACACTAATTAAGAAAATGTCCATCAAAAAAAAAAATCCTTCAAGGCTGCCTACAACCTGGTCTTATGGAGGTAATTTCTCATTTGAGGTTCTCACCTTTCAGACTATAGCTTGGGTCAAGTTGACATAAAACGAGCCAGCATAGTTGTCCTCCCTCAAATGTCCTGATTTGATGAACTGCCTCAGCTTGAAGTTGCTGTGAAAGACGGTGTCTCAAAAGACCCATGTCCCCAGCCTCCCGCCCAAATTTCACTGTTTTTCTTGAATAAACACAAAGAAGTGCTGAATTTCCAGAGTCTTGAAATGGTCAGTTTATGTGTGATAATTTTGCTAACATCCAGATTCTTGAAAGGTTTTGTTTTGATAATTTTGTCCAACTCAACAACAACAATAAATAGGGCCTGGAGAGATGGCTTATGGGGTTAAGAATACTGTCTACTTTTGCAAGAGGTCCCAGGATCCGTTTGTAGCACCCACATGGCAGCTTACATCCATCTGTAACTTCAGGTCCAGGGGATCTAATACCCTCTTGGCCTTCGTGAGCACTGCACACATGAAGCGCACATAAGGGCAGGCTTAACACCTATACATGTAATGTGAGGGCTGGAGAGAGAGCTCAGTTTCTGACTTTAAAGGGCACCAGGCACATACATGGTGCATATACATACATTAAGGCAAAACAGTCATGCACAGAAAGTTTTATTTAGACTGTTAAAGACCAGTGTTCGGTCCATAGCAATATGACACACTGTGTTCAGGCCTCTCATGTGCATAGCCCTCCCCCATGTTCAGCATCCCCTACCAGTGTGATACTTTCATTACAATTGTTGAGCCTGTATTGACATACCACCCAAAGTCTGTAGTTTAGTAGGGTTCAGTCTTACTGTACAATATATTTTGTGAGCTTGGACAAGTACATGAAGGTGAGGAGTTTCACTGCCCTAGAAGTCCTGTGTCATGTGCTTTTATTCCTTTCTGTGTCCTTGCCCCAACGGTCTCTACTGATTCTCTCCACAATTTTGTTTTTCCCAAAATGTCAGTGGTTGGAATCATACAGCTTCTCAGATCAGCATCTTTCACATAGTAATTAATATCTTAAGTCTTTATTGACTTCATAGCTGAGACATAATGTTCCACTTCACAGAGGTGCCGTGGTCATTGTTCATTCACTTTCTAAGTAAGGGACACCTTGGTTGCTCCCAGCTCTCGGAGTTGCCATGACCGTCAGTTCATTGGGTGGTTATGTTTTCAGCCCCCTTTGATAATTGCAAGTGGCAGGAATGCTGGATTGTGTGGTAGTCTACTTTTGTAAAAGTCTCCATGCAGCCTTCCAGAATGAGAACACTACTCTGTACTCCCAGCAGCAGTGACTGGGAGTCCTTCCCATTCGCCCTTCTTGCCAGTGGTTGGTGTCTTCTGGATTTGGGCAGCTCTGATAGGCTTGTGTTTCTGACTTGTTTGAATTTGTATTTTCTGTGTGGCACACAATAGAAAACATCTTTACAAATGCTTACTTGGTGCCTGTCATTTTGGTGTGGCAATTTCCAAATGCTTATGTGATGTGATGTTTGTCAGTTTGGTGTATCTGTAAAGGACTTAGGGATAATTTTTAACAAGATGATTTTCTTATAAAGCTTAAGAGTTCTATGAATATATCCTATTTCAGAGATTCCTTTTTTTGTTTGTTTGTCTTTGATTTTTTTCAAGACAGGGTTTCCCTGTGTAACCCTGGCTGTCCTGAAACTCACTTTGTAGACCAGGCTAGCCTCAAACTCAGATCCACCTGCTTCTGCCTCCCAAGTACTGGGATTAAAGGTGTGCACCAATGGTCAGCTAAAGATGTCTTTTGAAAATAATTTTCTCACAGTCTGCTTTTTCATTTTCTTAACAGTATTTTTTTTACAAAGCAGGAAGTTTTAATTCTAATGAACATCATCTCTCAATAGGCTAAAAAGTTGTCCCTAGACACTCTTTCTTGAAGATTTTCTTTATCTGATCTTCTCAGACTTATAGGTTTGCACTTTTATTTATGTCTGTGAGCTGTTTTGAGTTAAACTTTATGAAGAGTTTATGGTCTGTGTCCACATTATTCAAATTTAACTTGTTTGAAAGGCATCTTGATGTTCTGTGTTCCATTACTAATTAATGGAAGATCAGATGACTCTGATTATGCATCTTTCATTTCTAGGCTCCATATTCTGTCCCACTCATATACTTAGGCGTTCCCAATAACCCTGCACTGTCCTGGTTACTATTTTGTTGTAAACCTTGTGGAAAGCGCTACTGCTTTTCTTTTAATATTTTGTTGTTTTAATATTCTGTTGGCGGGCTGGAGAGATGGCTCAGCGGTTAAGAGCACTGGCTGCTCTTCCAGAGGTCATGAGTTCAATTCCCAGCAACCACATGGTGGCTCACAACCATCCATAATGAAATCTGGTGCCCTCTTCTGGCCTGCAGATATACCTGCAGACAGAACACTGTATACATAATAAATAAATCTTTAAAAAAAAATATTCTGTTGGCTATTCTGGGCATTTTGCTTTTGGCAACTTTTAAAATCATTTTGTTGACATTCCAAGTGAAATTGCTATGATTGTGATTGCAGTGTATAGATTAAAAAATTGAGGAGGGCTGATAACGTGACGGTATTGTCTTTCTGTCCATGAACATGGACTGCCTCTTTATTATTTTATTATGATTATTATTGTGATTGCAGTGTACAGATTAAATGGAGGAGGGCTGATAACATGACAGTATTGTCTTCCTGTCCATAAACATGGACTGCCTCTTTATTATTTTATTTTTTGAGGGGGGTATTATTTTTATCATATAAAGATTATAAGTATTTTATTAGATTTATACCAAATAAATTTATTTTGGGGTACAAAGTAGTTAAAATTTGTAATTTTTCACTGCTATTGTGAAAGGCTATTCACCTTGGCGCTTGTGTTCCTGCTATGATTGCTTATTAGTTACAAGAGAGTTTTTTCCCCCTTTGTCAATTCTTTCAGCTTTTCTCCAAAGATGATTATGTCATTTATGAGCCAAGATCAGTTTACTTGTTTCTTATGATATATTTGTCTGTCTTTTGCTTCCTTTTCTGGTCTTACTGCATTACAACACTGTCTAGTATAGTTAAAAGGGAAAAATGAGGTTGCTATCCTTGCATGATCTGTGCTCTTAATATGAAAGCTTTAAGACTGTCACTGGGATAGTGCTTTGTTTTGTTTTGAGATAAGCTTTATTAAATGAAGGAAACTCCCTCTTCCTAGTTTACTGAAAGACTTTAAGTCTTTTTTTAGATGAATAGATGTTGTATTTTACCAATGTTTTTATCATTGATATGATGGTTTTAGTTTTTTTTTCTCTCTCTCTCATCTGGGCTATATTAACTGATTCTCAAACACTCAATGAGCCTGCCGTGTCTGAGATGAATCTCACCTGGCCGTGATATGGTAGATCTCACTAGCTTCAGATATTGTTTGCTAATGCCTTGTTGAAGATTTTTGCATCTTTGTTCATGACTAATCTTTGTAGTTTCTTATGTCGTTTTCTGGTTTGAATACTGGAACTCACAGATGGCCCAGGGAGCATTCTCCCGACTTGATCTTCGGATGAGACTGGACTGATTTCTTTCTTAAATTGCTGATGAAAGTACCCAGGTAATCTGTCTCAGCCTGATGCTTGCTGTGGTGGAACGTTCCTACACTTATATATATGTGAGGGATTATATATGCAAGTTTTGTTGGCTTGTGACTTGCAAAGAATTGCTCCACTTTGTGTGGGTGAGCTCATGGTGTTTCTTGGTTTCTCATTTTACTCATTTTGGGATATTTTTGTTTTGTTTTGTTGAGAAGGGTTCTCTGTGTAACAGAGCCCTAGCTGTCCTGGGCTCACTGTGTAGACCATGCTGGCCTCAAACTCACAGAGATCCTCCTGCCTCTGCCTCCCGAGTGCTGGGATTAAAGGCGTGTGCCACCATGCCTGGTTAGTCCTGGGATTTGTGTTGATTTTCCTCTCATCTCCAGCCTGTGTCCTCTCTATTCTTGTATGGTCAGAGGCTTATTAATTTTACTATTCAAAAACCAGTTTCTAATTTGGTTGATTTCTCCACCCCCATTGATCTCTTGTTTGTATTTTACTGATTTTTTTTTTTGCTTTAATTCTGGGTTCAGGGTGCAGAGTGCTCACCAGCTCACCATGCAGCCCTCTATTTCTGCTCTGATTTATTATTCCCTTTTTTCCTTTAGAATTAGTTCATCCTTTTTCTGGCATCCTAAGCCTGAAGCCTTGGTGATGGGCTTGGTTTCACTGCACTTCCAAACTTTGATAACTGGTGTTTTCCTTTTGTTCAGTTCAGAACATTTTAAAATTCTCATGGAAATTTGTTCTTTGATCCATGTCTTTTGTTTGTTTTTTTCTAGACAGGGTTTCCTCTGTGTAGCCCTGGCTGTCCTGGAATCACTTTGTAGACCAGGCTGGCCTTGAACTCACAGAGATCCACCTGCTTCTGCCTCCTGAGTGCTGGGGCACACCCGGCAATTACAGACAGCTGTGAACTGCCATGTGGGTGCTGGGATTTGAACCTGGGTCCTTGGGAAGAACAACCAGTGGGTGCTCTTAACCGCTGAGCCGTCTCTCCAGCCTGTGTTTTGGTTTTTCAAGACAGGGTTTCTCTGTGTTCTCTAGACAGAGACCTGGCTGTCCTGGACTCACTTTGTAGACCAGGTTGGCTTCGAACTCACAGAGATCCACCTGCCTCCCAGAGTGCTGAGATTAAAGGTGTGTGCCACCACGTCCTGCATGTGTGTTGTTTTGGTGCTAGAGTTTGATTGAGCCCTGGGCTGTGCATATCCTAAAAAAGTGTTCTGTCACTGAGCTAGGTCCCCAGCTGTCAACTGTTGATTGTTTTCAAGATGGCAAGTCCCTATGTAATACAGGCTGGCCTTGATCCTTCTGCCTCAGCTTCCCAAGTGTTGGGTCTACTCAAAGGCACACACCGCTCAGCTCTTTTCTCTCTGAGCTTGAGTGTATGATTTAGTGACTAACATTAATTTGGGGAAATTTTTCAGTCATTGTTTCCTGTAGTTTTCTGTTTCTTTTCCTCTTCCTTTGTGAATCCCTGTTTTTTTGGGTGTGCGTGGTTTTCCATAACTTGTGCCTTTTCTATTCATTTCTCAGTTTGCTTTTCAGGTTTGAGGTTTCTCTCAGGGTGTCTTTCAGCTCAGATTGTTGGGCATACACATTTTACTAATGGATCCAATAGGCGTTCTTTCTCTTCAGATGTATTGCATTTCAGGTCCTTTTTGGTACTTTACTTTTCATGTCTGCTTACATTGCTTAATTCTTTCCTTTACCTACCTTACCCATTAATATCCCCAGGATATAAATCCCAGTTTCAGATTCCTGGTCTGCAAATTATCTCTTATGTGCCTGTGTGTTTGTGAAGATGCCTTGTCTCTGCTTAGTCATTGGTGTACCCCTGCAGTTCTCACTTGATGGCCAGGCAAGCCGTCATGGGTAAAAGCTTAACTAAGCTTAAGCTTTATGGTGAGGTGGGTGAGACCCGAGACAAGGGGAAGTGAGCCTGCCTGTCTCAGCACTCAGCCTCAGGGGGAGGGCGGAACAGGGGAGCTGAGACTGGCTGCTTGTCTTCCCCTAAGTCAGTCCGGGTCTGCTAAACCTCCCTTGACCTAGGCTGTGGGAAGCAGCACAGTGCTCCAGCACACTCCCCAGACAATTTCTTTAGCCCTCTTTTTGCTGGAAATGGAATCAACCTCCTCCCCCACCCCCCCACCACCACACAGTGTCATGTACAGAACTTGTAGGAGGAGTTGGGAGTGAAACCTACACAAGTGTGGAGTGGGGAAGGCATCAGCTTCCGGCCATCAGCGTCCGTGCAGGCTTCCTACCTGGGCACAGGGTTCAGTGGAGGCCCTTGTTGGTTGGCTTCTGCTCCGGTAAGTTGTCACAGTGTTTGTCAGTCTCCACTTTGGGGATGAACTAAGGGGGGTGAGGTTCCTGTGGTGACACCTTTCACTATACGTACCAAACCAAAAACCAAACATCCAAAGCTCTCCAACTTTACCATTGTTTGGGGTAGAAACATTCACAGAGACTGTCATTTTTGCCGTCCCTGCCATTATCTTTTTAAAGAAATTAAAATGTGCAAAAACCTTTGTCTTTAGTGTTTCTGTTTCTCTTCATTATTTTCTGTATTTCGAAGTAAAGTTTCCACTGGGTCTGGGTCTCCTACCCTGAAGAACTTATGACTCACAGTGTTGGTGTCAAGCACCGAGTCTGTCTGTCTGTCTGCCCTTCCCAACCCAGTGCAGACAGTATTATTTTGCAGTGTGTGTGCATGCACTCAGGGGTGGAGGCTGAAGACTGACTTCGAGTCTCTTCCCCTGCTCTTCACCTATTTTTGAAACAAGGTCTTTCACTGATCTGGAGCTTGTTGCTTTGGCTACATTATCTGTCCAGAAAGCGCCTGTAGTCTCCCTCTCACTGCTGTCTGACACACCTGGCTTTTATAGGAGCACGGTGTGTGTGGGGGGGTCTGAATTCAGGTCCTCTTGCTTGCAGGACACTTTCCCAAGATACCTTCTGACTCCCTGTGGCATATATGTGTGTTTTTGCTTACACACACACACACACACACACACACACACACACACACACACACACATTTTTGGAGACACAGGGTCTTATAGCTCAGAGTGGTCTCAAGCTCACGATCCTGTTTCCTTAGTGCTGGATTACAAATACATATCATTACACTTAACTATTGCCTTTATGTTTTGAAAACAATAATTTTGCTAGGTATAGAAATGTACGTTGATAGACTACGTTGCCTTTACTTCTTGGAGATGTTTCCCCTTGACTCTGAAGGTGACATGTTTTTACAGCTACAGTTTACCTATAATGGCCATAGATGCCTCTGCAGTGCTTGTTTAGTTGGGTGACTACCTCCTAAGCATCTTAAATACAGTTTTCAAAAAATGTGGAAATACGTTGGCTATTTCTTTACAGGTTGATGATTCTCTACCTCTTTCTCTAGTTCTGTATCATCAGTTCCATTTGTATTTGTGCAAATTTTAAGCAGGGTATGCTGGGACATGCCTGTCTGTAATACCAAGACTTGGGAGGCTGAGGTAGGAGGTTTGCAAGTTCAAGACCAGCCTGGACTCATAGCAAAACTGTGGAGGAGGAGCAGGGATAGGGATGGAAAGAGAGGATGAGTATTATGTGTCATCTCTTATTGTTTCATAAAGGTCACCGAAAGCTGCTTTCATTTTACTCAGTTCCTTTTCAATCAGTTTCATTTTAAAATTAGCATACACAGTATTAGGTTTCATATGGCACTTTACTTTTTGATGTCCCTCCGATCACTTGAGGCCCTCCTCCCTTTGTAGCCTTCAACCCACTCCCATAACTTTTTGCTTTCAAATTGTCTGTCAACAACTCTTCCCTCTTTTGTGGTCTTTCAGTTTTATGTTCTATGCCTCCATTTACCCTTACTAATATACCACCCATACCAATATAAGCTATGGTCTGTGTATGAGAACAAATGTGATTTTTATCTTTTTGATTATGTTACCCAGCTTAATACCTGCCAGTTCCAACTATTTTCCTACAGATTTCATTTTTCCTTGTAGTTGAGTAAAATGTCTCTCTCTCTTTCTCTGTGTATCATATTTTCTTATCCATGTTCCATTTCTTTGCTATTGTGAATAGAGCAGCAATAAACATGGATGTGTAAGTATCTGGTAAGACACAGAGTCCTTGGGGTCATGCCCAGGAGTAGTTTAGCTATATGATAGTTCTATTTTTTGAATTTTTTTTTAAAGAACCCACACTGATTTCCATAGTTGCAACAGTTTTCATTCCTTCTAACAGTGAATAGGGTTCATTTCCCCCACACCCTTGTCAGCATTTGTTGTCATTTGTTAAAGTCATTTCTTAATGACAGTCATTTTGACTGGGGTGAGATGGAATCTCAGAGTAGTTTTAATTTCTATTTCCCTGATGGCTAGATATGTTGAACCTGTGTTAAAGCTCTTATATGGGTTGTTTGTGTTTCTTTTGAGAATTGCCTGTTTATGTCATTAGCCTATCTGACAGATTTGTTATTGTGCTTTTTGGTGTTTAATGTTTGTAGTTCTTTATATATTCTATTTTTTGTGCGTGTATGTGGGTGTAGGTGTGTCCATGTGCACACATGTGGAGGCCAGAGGTGGTTGTCAGATATGTTCCTCTGTTGCTCTTCACCTTATGTTTTTAGGCAGGGTCTCTCACTAAACCGTAAGCTCACCATTTTGGCTAGATTGTGGCTGGCCAGCAAGTTTCTAGGATCTGTCCTCTACTTCCAATGAGGGGTTACAGGCATACAGCCACCCAAGGCTTTTGCACATGAATGTCAAGGATTTGAACTCGGATCCTCTTGTTTGCAGTGCAAGTTCTCTCACCACTGAGCCATCTCCCCAGCCCCTGAATACTTGGTAGTAACTCCCTGTGCAAAGTGTACCCAGCAAAGAGTGCTCATTCTCCAGGCTTTTCACCCTGCTGACAGTTTCCTTTGCTGTGTTCAAACTCAGTGTTATGGGCATCCTGGTGAGAAAGTTCTTGCCTGTACCTCTATCTTGAAGTGCTTTTTTTCTGGTGGTTCCATGTTTTAAATTAAGATCCTTCAATCCATTTTGAATTGATTTTTACTCAGGGTAAGAGATAAGGATCTAATTTCATTCTTTTGTAGGTGGATACCTAGTTTGGTCAGCACGGTTTGTTGGGCGGGCTTTTTATTTTTCTTCAGTATTTAAGTTTATTTGTGGGTCCTACGTTCTATTCCATTCGTCCACATGTCTGTTTTTGTGCCTAACCATGCTGCCTTTGTCATTTTATATATATATGACATATATATATATAAACTATATATATATAAATTATATATATTTATATGGTGTGATTTGAGATCAGATGATGACATTACTCAGCTAGCTCTTTCCAATAAGCATGACTTTGGCTATTTCTTTGCGTTTACATGTGAATTTTTGGATTAATTTACTCTTTTCTAATTCTGTGAAGGATGTAATTTTGGTAGGGATTGCATTGAATCTGTAGATTACTTGCGGTAATGTAGATGTCTTCACAATATTAATTCTGCCAGTCTGAGGGCATGCAGAGCCTTTCTGTTATCTAATATCTTCTTTCTGTCTTCAAGTTTTCACTGTAAAGATCCTTCATTTCCAAGGCCAAATTTTTCCCCTAGACGCTTTATTATCTTGCTACTTTTGGATCTATAGTGAATAGACTATTTCCCCTAATTTCTTAGTAAGTTTCTTACGGGTGTCAATGCAAGCTGTTGATTTTTGTGTATTGATTTTGTATCCTGCAACTTTGCCAGAGTGTTTGTTCAACCTAGGAGTTTTCTGGCAGTCTCTCTAGGGTCTTTAGAGGAAAGAGTCATGTCATCTGTGAATGGAGATAGTTTGGCTTCTTCCTTGGCTTCCACTCTCCCTTTATTTCCTTCTCTTGTCTTAGTGCTCTAGCTAAAACTCTGAGCATTATGCTGAGAAAGAGTGGCAAGAGTGGACACTCCTCTCGAAGCCCAGTCTGTGATATATTGCCCTTATTATTTTGAGGTATACTCTAAATATTACTAATTAGGATGTCTTTTACAAAGGGATATTGAACTTGTCAAATACCTTTTATCATCTATTGAGGTGGTCATTTGATTTCTGTCCTTAAGAGTATTTATGTGGCATATCATGCATATTGCGTTGTGGATGTTGAAAGAATCTTGCAATCATGGGATGAGGTCTACTTGGTCATAATGTACGCTTGTCTTAATATGTTATCGAACTTGGTTTGCAAGTGTTTTGTTAAGAATTTTTACACTTGTGCCCAATAGGGAAATTGGTCTGTGGTTTTCTTTTTTATTGTGTCTTTATCTGATTTGTATCAGGGTAATATTGCCTTCCCTTCTATTTTGTGGAACAGTATGAGAAAAGTGTTGGTATTATATCTTCCTTAAAAATTTGATAGAGCAGGCAAAATTGCTCAGTGGATAAGTCTAATGGCTGGAGCTCTGTCCCTGGGACCCACATGGTGGAAGGAAATAATAGATTGCTGAAAGTTGTCCTCTGACCTCCACATGTAGGGTGTGATATGCATGTACATACACACACACACACACACACACACACACACACACACACACACACAAAATAAATAGATGAAATACTTTTTTTAAAAAAAGTTTGATAGACATAGTGAATTTATCTGGTCCTGGGCTTTTTTTTTTTGTAGAGAAATTTAATTATGGCTTCAATCTCATTGCTTGTAATGGGTCTGTTTTTAAATTATTTATAGTTTTTGACTTTAATTTTTGTAGGTCATATACGTCTATATACGTATCAGTTTCTTCCACCTTTTTTTTTTTTTCAACTTTCAGAATATAACGTTTCAAATACCCCCTAATGCTTTTCTGGATTCCATTGGAGTTGATGTTAACAACTCTGTTTTGTCTCTTCTTTTGTTAACTTGGGCCTGCCTCTTGTTCCTGCTTTGACTAGGAGTTTGTCAATCTTGCCAACCTTTCCAAAGAGCAAACTCTCTGGTTGACTGATTCTGTGTATTGTTCTTTTAGTCTCCATTTCAGCAATCCCTGCCTTAGTCTTAATTATTCCTTGCTGCCACTGGGTTTGGGGGTAGCTTCTTGTTCTTCTTAAGGCACATCATTAGACTGGTTAGTTGAGGTTTTTTTTTCTTTTCCTCTCTTTTCCTTTTTTTGTTTTTTGTTGTTTTGGTTTGGTGTGGTTTTTCCAAGACATGTCTCACTATGTAGCTCTGGCTGTCCTGGAACTCACAGAGATCCACTGGCCTCTCCTTCCCAACTGATGGGATTAAAGGTGTTCACTGTCACAACCAGCTATTTTTACATTTATTCTATTCTCACTGATTTCCCTCCTGGATATGGGTAACAATTTTTTCTTATTCTTCTATTTAATAATAATTTAATTTCATACTAGAATTTTTTGTTAATTACTTTGTTGATTTTTCTTTTGTTTGGAGACAAGGTCTTACTGTGTAGTTCAGGCTGACCATGAACTTAAAATCCTCATGACCGCATCCTCTGATTGCTAGGATTAGAGGTATGTACCATCATATTCAGCTAGAATTTTCTTCATCTTTTTATTTTGGAATTATTTTGCATTATAGGAAAGAGTTCAAGACAGAATTTTCATATACCCTCACCTTCCAGTGTGATGTGTTGCCTTGTGTGTCAGCCTTCAGGCTAATGTGCTATGAGGTTCATTTGTTAAATCTGAGAAATTAGCGTGGCATAATAGTGGGGAACACCTAGGGGCCTAGGGTACCTATTACACTTAGCAGCTCCGTTTTAACCCCATTCTGTCTTTGACAGTTTCGTACTTTTTCAGGATCTTCATACTTTTGCATAGTTTTGGTAACTTTATAGAATAGCTTTCATTTTTGGTTTACCAGTGTGTCCCTATGAGTATTGTGGAATTAATGCCTTTGGGAACAGAGAAAGGTAACATGCCAGCATTAGCTTTCCTTACTGATGGAATCAGATAACTGACAGAAATGACAAGGGAGGAAGGCCTGATTTTGACTGGAGTTGGAGAGGGTGGAGCCCATCCTTGCCTGGCCTGTGTTCTCAGCAGCAGGGACTTTCACTGTGCTCCTGGGACTTTCACTTCCTGTAGACTAGAAAGCAGAGAGCTCTGGGGACAAGATAACACTCCAGGTCCACCTTCCACTGACCCATTTCACTCAGTTAGGCCCCGACCTCCTAAAACAGTGCCACCAGCTGGTCAGCAGGTGGTGGATGTGTGAGCCTGTGGGGGCATTTATACTCAACCTCAGCATGCCTTTGTACGCATGCCATATCCAGATGCTAATCGCGATGGCTCTTGAGTTGGGATTTGATTTGTTTCTCCCCCATAATGCTTAGCTTTTCTTTCTTGGATTTCTTCACCTTATGCTGTGGCTCAATGTCTCTTGAGAATGAATCACCTAATTTGCTTCCTTCTGTTGGACATCTTGAGTCTTACGCTACCTCTTGTCCCAGTATCAGAAAACGCTGTATGGCATTATTGATGGCGGGATAGCTGCCTTCTCATGCTAGAATTGGGAGCTTTCGGGTTAGAATCAGGAGCTTTGGGCTGAACCTATATTTTGGGTCCATTGCTTGGAGTTTCTCAGTTAATTCCACGGCAGGTTATGGTTCAAATAAGGGCCCTGTTGAGGCCTGGCCCACAGCACATACCCACAATAAAACTCCAGCCTGTCAATTGAGCTCAGGCAGATAGAAGCAGCTTTCCTTTTCTTGGTAGTGGGGAAATCTCTCTTAATGGAGCCTTTCACCAGCCCCATCTTCCCAAATGATCTTAAACTCATTAGTTGAGCCTAAGGGCTTGATTGACTTCCACCTCTGCAGTTTTAAGACAGGAAGTTCGTGTTTAGGGACCAGGATAAAGTTCTACCTTAATGTTAGCAGTGATTTAAGGGTCTGGGTTTTTTTGGGTTTGTTTGTTTGTTTTTATCTGTTACTGATGATTTTTGTAATTTTCTTGCAAGTGGTGCTTTTGCGTTGAGAAGGTCTCTGTTACATTTTATCCAGCATCCTTTGAAGTTTTCTAGCAGGGGGCAGGTGCCACAGTGTGCTAGGCTGGAGCCTTTTCTCTATGCAGAGGTTATGCTCAACACCTCTACCATTGCCCCAGGAGAGCAACAGGCTGAATCAGTGGGTTTGCCTGAGTGGACAGGTCAGAGGAAAAGCCGAAAATATTCTCCAGGATAAGCAATGAGAACTCAACCTCTGAGGAGAAAGTCTTCAGTGAGATGAATCAGCACCGGCGTGAGTCGGACCCTGCACCAGGCATTCAGGTAGTCTGAGATTTCAGAAGTGTTACAGCCAGAGCCAGTAAACGGTCACCCACCCAGTGATGCTGCTGTTCAGGGGTATAGTCTGTGGTCAGGAGCATAGCTTTGGGGAGACTAAAATAATCTCTTTGGTTGCAAGATATTTTTGCCCATGTGCCAGTGGAGTCTGGCAGCTTAAAGGAAGGCAAAGACAGATCAGTGGTGGCTTGGTGTTGAACTTCATACCCAGGGAGGGGTGGTTCACCAGTGGAAATGACAGTGAGCATTAGCCTGTTCTCAGGCTGGGTAGATAGACTCCATCATCCACTTGCAGTGGTGGAGGAGAAAAGTAAGTTTGATTTTTTTTTTTTTTCAGTGACTGGAAATCTTTTCAAGGGGCTCTTGTTAGGAGCTTAATTGAGGTGTAGCCGAGCAGCAGCACTCAGAACCTCTTCAGGAAGGCGGAGTCTGCAAATACTTGCTCGGAACTTGAATGTGTTGAAAAATGTAAAGCCCCCTTTGGCCTGTGGAGGCTTTCTCCAAGGCCTGGCATCCTCTGCCCTGCGTTTTGGCATCTTTATATTTGTGTGTGGCTGTTGTATCTTCCCACTGCTGTCGAGTGGGTCCTTGAATGAGAATAGCTTCAAGTTAGAACAGTGTCAGAACTGTGCAAAAACCTGAAGAACTGGGGGAATCTGAAATGCTATTGGTTTCTTCCTGAAAAGCAAAGTGGATGGTATTCAGTAACTACCCACCAAAAGAGTGCAAATCACAATGGGAGAACCTCCGATAATTGTTATATTAGGTTGGTTTTAAAACTAAAATATTTTGATAAACCACTTTTTATGTTATAATGAGATCAGCTACTTAGGGCTTGGTATGGGAAATTCCTTGATGCTTAATATGAACTTGGTTAGAAAACATCTTTTGTGCCAGTAAATCTCAGAAACACAAAAGGACTTGGGGGTTCTGAGAGGTGTGTGTGGAAGGCTTCTTGGAACAGCTGTGCTCCGCTGTTCATCCTCCTCCTGCCCTCCATCTTTTCGACACCCCCAAGCCTACTCAGACTGAAAGACCTCACAAGGTTGAAGTGTCCGACCAGTCAGACCTGGTGAGTGGTGGAGCCGAGGCAGCTGTCAGCCAGGGGACACCTTTTCAGTGGCTGTCCTGTGAGTCACTCCCCGCCCAGCATTCTCTTGCTCTAGAAATTTAAAATGGCAGATCTCTGTGTCCTCAGAGTGGCAAATGCAGCTCGTTTAAATTTTTTTCTTTTTTTTTTTTTTTTTGGCTTTTGGCAGACTAATGCCTTTCTGCAAAGAAGATGAACTAGGATTCGAAGAAATCAGATGTGTGTATTTGGTATGCAATATTTTTGTATTACAAATAGCTACATTCTAACCCACATTAACCCCATGATATGTGAATTTTGCCAACTCCTGCTGTGTCTTTTAAATCAAATCCAGTAAATCACTACGAATGCTCTAATTTCTAAACAAACTAGTCTTCCGTAGAGGTACTTTAACACTGTACTGCAAATTAGACAGCCTGAGACGGATGGACCATCTTTGTTAATTATGTAGTTTAACTGATCAAAACTACCAGATAGGATTTTATTTATGGCGGTTTTGCTTAGTATCAAATTCTATACTATTAAAGAGCTTGTGAGTCGTATATTTGGGGGGGGGTCATTAAGATATAAGCTGTTATTTAGCTTCTGTTAACCTTATTAAGTACCTTTTTTGGGGTCTAGCTCCTGTCACAATATGAAATTGCTTTTAATTGAGATGACCAACTTCCATTAGATTGTTCGACCCCCATTGTGTAGATGAACACAAAGCACTTTCATTTTTTCTCTATTGATCGAGCAGCAATTTTCTTGAACTGCATTCAAAACCTGGTGGAGAAAGATGGGGGACAGTCTCTTTAAAGGCTTGTGTTTTGTTTTGTTTTTCCCCCCCTCTGCCCTGCCCCACTGTTGAGTTGTAGCTAATTCTGCATGCCAGTAGGGAGCAGTGGCGAGCAGAAGCCTGGACAGAAAGCTGCCAGTCAGCAATGATAGATTATTATTCGTTTCTGTTATAGGTGGGGTGTGCAGTCGGTTACAGTAATAATTACCAGGAGTAGAGGGTTTCCTAGGCAACCAATTTCCCCCCCTCATTCATGCTGTTGCTGAGAGTGTCTGGGAAGCATGACATTGCTGGATTCTGAGGTCTGTTGCCCCCCTGCTGCTCCAGGTTTGAGGTTAGTTACAGCATCATAAGACGCTCTCAAGCATAGAGAGCTCAGGCTGGGCTTAAAAAGCATGCCAGTGAGGGCCTCTCCTGCCCGGCTTCCCTGCTAAGGACCAGAGTTCTGAAAATGCAGATTCTCCATCATGCTCAGCATCAAGAGAGTATGAGCTCTTAGTCTCAGAGCCCTTTCATTTTCCATTATTTTGGAGACCACAGATGATTCCATTTTAAAAGTTTCATTATGTCAGGAAAATGTACAGAAACCAGATCTTGCCTTAGGATTCGAGTCCTATAAATCAACGGACAGCTGTCATAGGTAATCATGGAGGTACATGTGGCTTATTCATCTTATGAAGATGGACCCTAAAGAGGAAGGTAACTTCCTGCAGGAGCCAGCGCGGTCCTGTATGTGGTACAAAAATAATAGACACTGCATCTCTTATCCGGGCGCTGTGCATGAATCACAGCATCCTACATCCGGGGCTCTCTAATCTTTCATTTTAATGAACTTACATCAAGTGCTGTGCAGTGATAAAAAGTAGCATTTGTTTGTGTCTGCTCTGAAGAAAGATAGTGACTCGGGCTTCAGCCTTAGATGGAGATGTGAAACGTGTATCCATTTTGCAGGCAGAAGTCACAAACAGAGCTGACAGTCCAGATCGTGTTCTGTGCTAGGAGGCTATGCGAATGCTTGGACCTGCACACTAGACTCATTTATTTCCTCTGAGGTCTGAGTGAGCTGTAAACTGTCCTCTTGAGCATTCGTCATGGAGCCACACTGGTAGTGCATGTGGCCAGTAGTTTCCTTGCATGTGAACTAACTTAGAGGCCAGGGAGCTTCCTGCAGAAGGGTATTAAAGGAGTGGACTCTGTGCACTCCCCGACCACCACCACGATCCCACTGTCCATCAGCAATGGAGCTCCCTGGTGTGACTGGGGCGCATACATACCCTTGCTTTTTCTTGTTTTCCTGATGGGCACAGTGGTTGGGAGCCTATATTCAGGTATCAGAAGCAGGGAGTTTGCATGGGACAGCTTGGTTTCCTGTGAGGTCAGAGACAACAGCTCTGGGCCCTTCAAGGATGCCTGGAAGAGAGACTCATGTCCCTGACCTGGCCTCTGCTTCTCTTTCAGAACACAGGCCCTTGTGCTCAGCCACACTGGGCAGAGAGGACCTGCTTCTCCCAGCTCCCCAAGCATACCCTGAGTGCCAACTGGGGGTACTCTCTTATTCCATCTCCATGAAGGTACTGAACAGAAGTTTCCAGTCACCCCCCTAGACGTAGGCTTGTGGGGTTGATTCACTAAAAAAATGAAATATGCAGTCTGTGTTTTTGATAGGGATACTGTAATGGGTAATTGGCTAAATGAATTCATCAGGCTGGGGTCATCTGAAGTTTAGGCTCCCTTTAAATACTTCAATAATCTTTTCCAAAAGTGTTTATAAGCTAAAGCTACAAGGCTAACACCTGCTAGCTCAAACAATTTCATCAAGTAATTCTAGGTTTTCTTGCGAACCATTAAACAATCTAAACAGAAAGGAGTGAGTCTCTTGGAACACCGTGGTCTGAGAGACTTCACAATTTAGCTAAGGAAATAAGTTTTGATTTTCATATTGCATATCTCCAGTAGAAATTATTTGAACTGAAGGGCCTAGTCAAACTAATGGTACAGGTTAGATAATAAATGATAACATGATTTACAGCAAATTAAAGACTACAATGAGGTCATTATTTACTGACAGACAACTACCCTGGTAAGAGGAAACCTGAGAAGTGGGTCCAGTGAGGTCTCTTTGAACTCTGATTCAAAGTCACTCCTTTCTTCTCTACATCTCTGGATTCTGGGAGAAAGAAACAATGTGTTAATTTTTAGAATGGCCAGTTTTTTTGATAATATGAAATTATATTTAAAAAATAAGTTGGGAAGCGACTTCATTATGAGCCTGCTCTTGGCTATTTTTTTGTTTTTGTTTTTTAAATAATTAAAATATTTCAAGAAACATTGTGAAAAATCTTAAGGTTAAAGCATTCTTTTTCCCCCCTCTTTGCCTCAAGATTACTCTGCACCCTAGACAAAGGAAATATTTAAACTGTTAAATTTGAACAAAGATGCAGTCTGCATATGACTTCTCTGAAGCCCTATAAAAATTCTTCAAAATTGCCTATTCACTCAAATTTACTGAGTGTAGCAAAAATGTCAAAGGCATAAAGTCAGAGAAGATTGAATAAAATAATGCAGAAAGACAGATTAGTCATGCACAGACCCACACAGCCTTTCAGAGCGTACAATACCACTCTTTATTACCGTTCTATCTTTACAAAGACTACGTTCAATACATGGAAGATGATACATGGCCAGCCATGTCATCTGCCTGTGATTCCAGGACTCATTTATCTGGGCTCTTTTCACAGTGACGTTGATGAGAGATCGCAGTGTTTTCGGAGTATTGTTTTATTTATCATATATAATGGCTGGGGAAAAAATAGGAATTATGTCACCGATAGCACATAAAAGAGTTGCACAGAAGGTTCTGTGACAAAGTTTGGTAAAGCCTAGGACAAGGAGGCCCCTGTCAGTGAGCTTCTCAGTTTTCTCCCCAGCTGCCTGCCTCCCCCTGGTCCCCTGAGTTGAACACCCCTCCACCCAAGATCTGTGTGCTGATAACTGCTGAGAAATAGACAGAAGATGTTTCATTTGGTCAAATGTCGGATATCCCAGTGCTTGTAAAAACTCTGGCCATTATGGGGGGTTTTGTCCAAATGTAAGGGCCCATTTTAATTATTCCGGAGTCACTGAGCGTGATTTCTGCATTTGCGAAGGGAAAGAGACCGATTATCAGCCACAGTTTTGTGTCTTGCAAATTTAATAAAGAGCAGCCTTTAAGATAGAATTTCTTAGGCTGCCACAATTGACAAAAGCCAGCTATGTTGAAATGTCAACAGCAAACCTCATCAGCAGGCTGCAATGTTGTGCAGTCAAGACAGCACCATAGCTCCATATAAACAAATGTATAGAATATGCAGGGGGTAGGGCTCAGGACCCCGATCTCAGGGCTCAGGACCCGGATCTCAGGGCTCAGGACCCTGGATCTCAGGGTTCGGGGACAACTGGCATCAGCGTGCAGTGGGAACATGGTAAGCGTTTCTCAGGGGGAAAATATTCCCTTCTTTGACCTCTAAATTGCAGGAACCAGTGCTGCGCATGTTTCTTAAAGAGAGTTGCAGGGAGAGTGGCTGAGCTGGTGACTGACAGCTGGCTTACAGAGCAGGCTATCTTGCCCTGTGTTCTTTGAGGTGCTTCCTATTGCCATGTTTTTGGTGTGGTCAGAAGAGAAAAGACAACTTGTGTGTATTGGGGGGGTTCTCTTGTGGTAGAACATAGAGCCACACCCCCACTCCCCCTCACCCATTGAATATTGAAAGCTTTCTGTCAAGCCCTGTTCTGAGTGCTTGTCCCCCTCAGTGAAAACTTGGGGAAAAATCCAAGGGTTATACACTATCCCTACCTTTTCATAGCTAACCAACCCTTGGACATGCTGAACAAGCTATCCTTTCCCCCCCCCACCCCCCAGAGCCATTTTCCTATTTGCTCTCTTGAGTTCCCTGTAGAAGACTGTGTCTGGGATGGATCTTGTATATGGAGGTGCTCAAATGCAGGCTGGTGTATTCTGCAGTGGGTGAGGTCACGTGTCCTTTATCCTCTGGAGAGGCTTGTTCTGATCCTACGTCTTGTTTATGTGTCGCTGGCCTCTAGTGGACTGGCAGGCTGAGCACAGCAATGATCTCCAAGTAAGCAGAGACTCAGTGGCAGGGAAGCCTACCCAGGGTCACCTGGCCTCAGTGTCTCCAGTGCTACTGTCTCCAGTAGTACAGACAAATAGACTGCAGGGCTAGAGAACTTAGGGTAATGTGCATCCTCCCAGCTTGAGATCTTCAGTGGAGCGTATATGTGTGTGTGTGTGTGTGTGTGTGTGTGTATAATACATATATATTGTGGGGATGAAATTTTGGGTCTCACTTGCTAGGCAAGTGGTTATACAGTCAGACCCTAACCCATAAATACTGGTAGGTCCTAGGCAAGCTCTCAGTCCCTGAGCAATGTTCCAGGAGGCATAAGGCCTCAGAACTCAGAAATCTTGATTGGTGTGTGCCAATCCCATCCCTTAGCATCTCCTTTTGCAATCTTCCTTCCTTCTCTCCCTCCCTCTATTCCTCTCTCCCTTTCCTCTGTCCTTCCTTCTCTCCCTACCTCCTTTCTCTACAGCCTCCTTGACCTTCTTTTTCTCTTCCTCTTTTCTTCCTCTTCCCTCCTCCCTTCCCTTTACTGGCTGGCCAAGAAAACCTGTGACACTTGTCTTCAGCCCCCACCTGGGGCTGGCTACCAGTTACCCACCAGCCATTCCTGAACCAAGATGTCTATCCCACGCATGAATGAAGCCCTGGCACACACCTGTGGTACATAGCTTGGTGGTGGGTCCTGGAAGACTGCATTTTGGAGGGGGCCATGTACTACACTCCTTGCGACCAGTACCGATGTGCACTTTAGGCATTATACCACTGTTAGGCACTGCCCAGCCACCCCGGATGTTCCTTCCATTCTCTGGCAAGGCTCCAGTAAGCAGATGTCCTGGGGAGGGGGCAGGGAACTAGAGAGAGGCAGTAAGTCGTCTGTTTCTGTGTTGCTGGATTCATAATGATTCAGACAAGGGAGAAACGTGTATTTATATAGAAGCAGGCAAGATGACGCGTGCCTGTAATCCCAGCACTTGAAAGTGGAGGCAGATTCTCAAGGTCATCGTTGGCTACATAGTGTGTCTGAGATTGGTCTGGGATATGTGAAACCCTGTCTCAGACAGATACGTATTTATCTGGAAATCTCAATAGTGGTAGATGTGGTGAGCAAGCCTGGACTCTTTGTGGAACTTTGAAATATAAGGAGGAAAAGAAAAACATGATTATAAGTGGATCCAGGGAATAACTGGATAAGATGTGACTAGGAAAGGCCTCAGATGAGGTGGCATTATGGAGACCTGAAGAATGATCGGGAGAGGCTGTGGAGAGTATCTGGAAAAAGGCAACTGTGGATGCTCAGGCCTAGAGCAGAGATGCCTGGGGAATGTTGAGGGAGGTTAGGGAATAGGGCAGAGAGCAGAGAGAGGCTGTGTGTGAAGGGAAGGCTGCCAGGGCCTTGCTGCCTGTGCAAAGGTTTATTCTCTAGCAGTGGGAGGCTCTGAAAGTTCCTAACAGTACAGACATGAGGTACAACTCACATTTGAAGACCATTCCTGGGTCCTTCCCTTGGAATTCATGTGGGAGGCTGATATGGAGCAGAGGGAACCTCCATCCGTATAACATGATAACAGCAATAGAGAAAAGATAGATTAAAATAGACTTTGGGTCCAACCTGAGTAGTCCTGAGGATGAAAGTTAGGGTGTCCCAGGTGGTGCAGGTCCAGAAGATGGGCTAGGAGGGAATGTCCCCAGCTCAGAGTGCCTGGGAGAGCCCCAGGGGGTTGGGCAGAGCTGGGCTTGGTGAGGGTATAACCTAGGTGCTGTGGTATAGGACCTGGAGAACCGAGGTGGTGTGGGGTCAGGAAGGAATCTCTAATGACCGAGAGACACTTGAAGAAATGCTCAACATCCTTAATCATCAGAGAAATGCAGCTCAAGATGACTCTGAGATTCCATCTCACACTTGTCAGAATGGCTAAGATCAAAAACTCAAATGACAGCACATGCTGGCGAGGTTGTGGAGAAGGAAGAATATTCCTCCATTGCTGGTGGGAGTGCAAACTTGTACAATCACTATGGAAATCAGTCTGGCGATATCTTAGAAAACTTGGAATAGCCAGACCACTCATGAGCATACATCCAAATGGTTCCTCCTAAACCACAGGGACATTCTCCTCAACTATGTTCATAGCAGCCTTATTTGTAATAGCTAGAAACTAGAAACAACCCAGTTGTACCCCAACTGAAGAATGGATAAAAAAAAACAAAAAAAACCCCCAAAAATCTGGTACATCTGCACAATGAAATACTACTCAGCCATCAAAAACAAGGAAATCATACAATTTGCAGCCAAATGGATGGAAGTAGAGAAGCTCATCCTGAGTGAGCTAATCCAGACTCAGAAAGATGCACATGGCTTGTATTCACTTATAACTGGATTTTAGCCATATAGTACAGGATAACTATCCTACAACCAACAGGAACATGGACTTTGTTACCTGTTAGCAGGACACTTCACCCTAGTGGAGCCACCATGTAGGCCTCCAGTGCAAGAGAAAGGTCTTAGCCCTCATATGACTAATGAACTGAAGGATGATGCATACTATCATCCTCTTAAAAGGGCTTGTTGGAGAAGGCTGGAGAGGTAGCTCAGCATTTAGGAGCATTGGCTATTCTTCTGGAGGACCAGGGTTCAATTCCCAGCAACTGCATGCCAGCTCACAACTGGCTTTAATTCCAGTTGTGGGGGAACTGATGTCCTCTCTGGCCTGTACAAAGCAACAGCCATGCAAGTGTCACAGACATTTGTGCAGTCGGAGCACCCACGTATCCAAAATAAAGTAAGCAAAGAGTGTAATTTAGGCACAGGTTGTTGAGATGGTGGCATGGCAGTAAATCTGGGAGCCCTACTGTGTGAAGGACAGTGGCTCACAAGGGGTAGAAATGGGAGATGAAGTAAGGTGTGCTGAGAATGGGGTGGGGAGGAGGCAGGAGAGTCATAGATGGGCTAAGGGAATGGGCCACTGTGCTTCTGAGGGGCACTGATCACAGGGCTGGACACCAGGGTGATACATGTAAGGGTCAGGCCTGTGGGATGAGAGCAGAGCCAGCTTGGTGACTGAAATGTAATGTCTGGAAGCAGGCTTGTGAATGCTAGGCCAGCTAATAGAGGCTGCTGGAGGTGAAGTTATCTATGGAAGTGAGTCAGACCAATTCCAAAACCCAGACTTCCAAATCCTAACCACGACCATATGTTTTTTAAAAAAGATTTATCTTGTTTGTGTTTTGTCTCCATGTATGCCTGTGCACTATGTGCATGCCTGATGCCCGAAGAGTCAGAAGGGGTGTTGGATCCCCTGGGATTGGAGTTATATATGGTTGTGAGCCATCACATGGGTTCTGGGAACCAAACCCGGGTTCTTTGGTGCTTTCAACTGCTGAGCCATTTCTCTAGCCTCTTTGCTACATTAAAAAAAAAAAAGATATCAAGATGATGTTCCTCCGGCAGGAGAGATGGCTCATCAGTTAAGAGCACTTCCAGAGGACTTGGGCTCAATTCCCAGCACCCATATTGAGTGACTCTCAAGCTCCTATAACTCCAATTCCAGGGGATTTGATGCCCTCTTCTGGCTTGCATGGACACTGCATGTATATGGTGCACATAGAGACAAGCAGGCACATACACATACATATAAATAAAAATACATTTAAAAAATTATGTTCCTAACCATGTATGGTGCCACATGCTTGTAATCCCAGCCTTTGGGAAATTGAGGCAGGAGGATCTCAAGAGCAACACCACCCTGGCTTACTGAGTGAGACAATGTCATAAAACAAAACAAGTGTGTTCATTATCTTCTTGGTAAATCTTTACTTGTAATAGTGACAGATTGGAGAAAATCCCAGAGTCTGACAATAAGTAACTAGTTCAAAATAAACTACCATAAAAATGTGTGATCATTAAGAGGATTTTAAAAGCTTCTCCAATAAGATTGGCTATGCTCGCCGTGCATTTGAAGTTATGTTAAAACTGGAAGGTGCCTTGCTTTGTGGAGAAACTGCAGGCAGTCACCGTGTTAGTCTCTGATAGCCAGGCTCTCCAGAAAAAAATGAACAAGATGATGGAGAGTGTGGACACATATACGTGCGCATTCATGTACACATCTATCACTCTTCATCCATCGAATTGTCATCAATCTCTGCCATAGAGCAATCTCAACCAATCTACCCATCTGTCTATCTGAATTAGCTTTGTGGCGGCACTTGCCACATCCGAAATCTGCGGGGCACCCCAGCAGGCTGGGGACCCAGGGGAGAACTGAGACTGCAGCTCAACTTCAAAGGCAGTTGGGAGGCAACATTGCTTCTTCCTTGGAGAACCTCCATTTTTTTTACTTAAGACCTTCAACTGATTGGATGAGGCCCACCCACGTGATGAAGAGCAGCCTTCTTCATCCCGAGTATACTTATTTAAGTATCCATCACAAAAAAAAAAAAAAAAAAAAAAAAACGGGCTGGAGAGATGGCTCAGCGGTTAAGAGCACTGCCTAGTGCTCTTCCAAAGGTCCTGAGTTCAATTCCCAGCAACCACATGGTGGCTCACAACCATCCACAATGTGATCTGGTGCCCTCTTCTGGAATGCAGGTGTACATGCAGATAGAGCACACATATGCATAAAATAAATCTAAAAAAAAAAAAACAAGAACCTTCAAGACAGTACCCATCTGTGTTTTGGAGGTGCTAGACCTGAGAATATCAAGTGAACTTACCATGATCCTGAGCTTTCATGGAACCCTTGCTCCATGTGTGCCCCATATGTGCTATAATTACACATGTAAGTGATGGATTTTATTTTTATCATCTGTCTTTGTGTGTGTCTGCACGAGTGTATATACCACATGTGTGCAGGTGTCTAGAGAGGCTAGAAGAGGGTATAGGGTCCCCTGGAGCTGCAGTTAGAGGTGGTTGTGAGTTGCCTGGTATAGGTTCTGGGAACAGAACTCCGGTTCTCTGAGAGAGCAGTCAGCAATCTTAACTGCTGAGCCATCTCTCTAGCCCTCAAAGTGATCTTTTCAACAGCATAAGCCAATCATTTCACACAGACTAAGAACTTAAAAATCTACAGTTCCTTCACCACCCTGCATATCCACCTCCTAGGACCTTTTGCCTCCCTTTGATGTATGTTATTCTATGTGCTGCATTCCTACAAGTGTGTGTGGATGCTGTGAGACCAGAAAAGGGTGTCAGATTCCCTAGAGAGTATTGTCTGATGTGTGTGCTGAGAACCAAACTTGGGTTCTCTATAAGATCAGTAAATGCTGAACCATCCCTCCAGACCACCAAACGGGCTCATATCCTTGGCTCATCTCACTGAGACCAACCAGATCTATCCCCCAACATGTCACATGTGATACCACTACTACTATAGCTTCCAATGACCCATATACCAACTTGTATCTGTATGCTTACTGAATCACCCCTGCTCCCCACCTTTGCTAATCTCCTTCTGCCAGGAAGGCCTACCAGTGCTGCCCTGAGCTCCCGAGCCTGGACCTTGCATTCCATTCCCTGGAGTGAGCCAGTATGGGATTGGGCACAGGTAGATGTGGGTTGCTGCTCATCACCTTGTTTAGTGGTCGTGTTATTGTTTGTGTTTTTAACTTTGTCTTTTCCACACCGATCTGACACCTTGGTTCTGCCATGTACTGAATCTCATGGAGTAAGGTTTGCTTTCAGGCTATTTCTCTGGTTTCTTCTTCCCTTGCTCTCATTTTCACATTAAGTTCTGACAATGGAGACACAGAGTCTTTCCTTATTACCTTTCATATTGAGAATCATTCTTATCACTCTTTCTCTCTTTATTCTTTCATGTCATTTAAGATTTCTTAGATCTTCCTGTGGGTGTTTAAAATGCAACTGCACAGAGTCAGTAGATCCTCCAGGGAAAGAACCTGCCTCTGCACAGTGTGTTCATGGATGTAGTCTACCTCTCCATTTGGTTGGGACTTTTTCACAAGCCCTTGATAAAACTCTTTACTAATTCTGCAACCCTTATGGACTTGCATGGTTGGATTTCTTCCTAGACACTTGATAGTCTTCTACATGGATGTTATTGCCATGCAGCACTCTAGGATACTTCTGTTTACCCCTTTCCTCATTCAACTGACTATCAGAACTGGGCTATTGAAAGCTGGGGTAAGGGGATGTTTCTGGAATGGATGGTCTTACCTATTTGTGCTGGCATTGTGTATTCCTTTTATGGCAGAGTGCCTGAACAGTGGTGATATCAGGTGCCTTGGGAAGGTTACACCAGTGTTCCCCTACGATCTCCCAGCTCCTTTCTAGGACTGCTATAGTAGGACTCCCCCACCCAGTCTCAGTCCTTTTGGAACATGTTGTTAAGATAGTGTTCACTATATCACTCAGACTGGCCTCAGTCCTCCTGCCTTCACCTTCTAAATGCTGAAATAGCAGACCACTATGTTCTGTTCAGTACCCATTTTAAGCTCCCATTTGGTCTCATAAGTGCAACAATTGGAAAATGGTTTGCACTGATAGCACTGTGACATTTTAAAAGTGTCCTTTGGTTTCTATCCAGCTTCCTCACACTGTTGGAGGGAGATGAATGCTATCTCTTAAGACTTTTAAAATTAACTTAATTTTTGTATGTGGTAAGCAT
Organism: Lophiomys imhausi; assembly: GCA_907164525.1. Taxonomy (NCBI): domain Eukaryota; kingdom Metazoa; phylum Chordata; class Mammalia; order Rodentia; family Muridae; genus Lophiomys; species Lophiomys imhausi. The sequence goes on along the minus strand of CAJQZJ010000845.1, from coordinate 1,666,805 downwards.
TGACACAGAGACTTGCATATAGCCCAGGCTCAACTTGAACTTACAATGTAGCCCAGGTTGTCCTCAGCCTGTGACCATCTTGCCTTTACTGTAATATCTGCTAGTATTAACAGGTACGTGCCACCACATCCAGCTTAATTTAATTTTTAAAATCAGTACTGGAGATTGAATATAGGACCTTGTTCATGCTAGGTAAGCCCTGTGCCAGTCTTTAGTCTAATTTTAATAGACAGATAATAATTGTATATATTCAAGGATACAGTGTGATAATTCAATACATGTATACATGTGTAGTACCAAACTAGGTTTATTTGCATATCCAGGTCCTTATGCACTAATTATTTCCTTTTCTTAGGGCCCTTTGAACTCCTCTCTTCTATTTTTGATTTGTTGATTATTTATGTGTGTGTATGTGTATCTGTGCATTGGCATGTTCAGTGAGTGCAGTACCCATGGAGGCCAGAAGAGGGCATGGGATCCTCGGGAGCTGGAGTTACAGGTGGTTGTGACCTGCCTAGTGTGGGTGGGTACACAAGAACACGTGGTACTTGTCTTTCTGTGCTGAACTTATTTTGAGTTCTATTCATACTAGCACAAATGCTAGGGCCTCAAGTGTTTATGGCTAAGCACTATCCTCTTGTTTTTTAATCCAGTTGTGTTAGGGGACATTTTGATTACTATGTTGGCTGTTATATGAACATGGGTCTGTAGAGATCCTTTGGGTGCGTCATTGTATTGTTTAATTTATTTTGGGTACTTATTGAGGCATCTGTTTTCGATTCATCCAGGGCCCTCCATACTGTCTCTAGAATGGCTGTACTGAGTTACATCTTAATATAATTTTTTTCAACTTTTTTTTTTTGTTTAAGACAGGATATTACTATTCAAGTTAGACTGGCTTTGAGCTCAACCATTCTCCTGTCTCAATTTCCTGAGTGCTGGGAGTACATGGTGTACCACCATGCATATTTCTCTTACAACTTTTCAGTCACCGTGGAGATAGTCTTTTCACACATTCCTTGGGTTTCCCTGTACCATTTCCTAAAGCCTAGGTCTTCAGATGGCACTTAGGTCCATGTGTGTGAAGCTTTCCCCACAGGCAGCCATAAAGGCCGGGTCCTCATGGGATTTGTGGTCCACCCAGCATGAGGAGCCTGCATGGGGCCGATAAGTCACGATCCAGAGAGAAGCTGACAGTCACCCAATGCCCACTGATTAATGAAAACAGGGCTACTTGGACACAGAGTAGATGGTTATAAATGGTGCTGTCAGAGAAAAATAATTATTGTATTAATAAGGAAGCGATTCAAAACCAGGCTCTAAAAATGGAGAGCTGGCAACTTAGCATGTCAGTGGCAGAGAGCTGGCTTGGTGGGATTGTGGGGATGCCCCACCTCCTCTGTTTCTCAGAGGGAGCCTCCTTGCCAGCCACATCCACCCTCAGATGTGTGTTCCTCAGTTCCACTTGACCCAGCTCTCCCGGATGCTGCCGGCCAGACTGGCTAGGGATGTTTGCAGGCTCTTGGTACCATTTCCAGTGGGAATGGGGAAAAAACGAGCATATCTTATTGTACCTGAAACACTGTATGATATGTACTAAATATTATGACTACTCGGGGCCTTGCAATAATTGATTCACCCACACAGCCATTTAGTCTGCGAGCTGTTCGTTTTACAAATTCTACAATCTTTTAGAAATTCTTTCAGTGCAGAAGATTGCTGCCTGGCCTCAGATTCATTATGGTGATTGAATCCTCTTCAATAGAGAAGGTTTAGCATGAGCACATGCCCGTGTGTCTCACTCAGAGCGGAGGCACATAGGTTAAAAGCTTGTCTGGGTGGCATAATTCACGGCTGCTGTGCCAAACAATCACGTCTTATTGTGACCTTCATAAGATTCAAAAAGGCAACAGGACGGAGCTTGGCTTTTTTTAAACCCACTCACAGATTTAGCTTCCCAACATCTGAAGCTTGGAGAATTCCTAATTAAATAACCAATTAATAATGTAGAATAGAAAAAGCTATTTTTTCTGAAATGCAAAATCATAATTAATCAGAGCACAAAAACGCTGCCTGTCTCTATATCAGAAAAATATAGACTAGTGCTTAAATTTCCACCACACCTGAACCCTGGCCATCCGTCATTGTTATGACTTAAAACATCTCAAACTAAATTAGGTTTTGTTTGTATAGAGCGGGGAAAGTCAGATGGCTTGAATGACAAAATTAGAACACGCTCAAATCACTGAGACAAAACCACATGAACAAAGATGAGCAGACGCAGGGCTGCCAGGGCCGAGCAGACGCCTTCTACGGATTCTTAAATTTGTTCTTTCCCATTTACCCAACCAATTGATCTAAGTATGAATTTCTGACCCCCAGGCAGATATTCTTATAAAAAAAAATCTCTGCCTCCTTGTTAATTGCCCAAAATAGCAAGCCTGGCTGAAATGACACTGTCCCCTCTGCCCCCTGTTGGCGCTAGTACCCTAAACCAGCCTGCTGTCCTGAATTGCCTCTTGGTACATTCATAGTTTAAACGAAAAGGTGGCTTTAAGGTTTGTGACCCCCCCCCCCACCCCCAGCAAATTCTAAAACTAGGGAGTACATTTTCCAAGGAAGAAATCGCTTAAAAACATTTTATAGGAGCTGGAGAGATGATGGCTTATTGGTTAAGAGCAAGGTACTGGTCCTGCAGAGGACTTGGGTTTGACTCCCAGCACCCACACCAGAGGCTTGTTAACCCAGCCGCAGGGTATCTGACATTTCACTTGGATGGTACCATACTCCCCCTATATATACATAATTTTTTTTTGGTTTTTTCGAGACAGGGTTTCTCTGTGTAGCCCTGGCTGTCCTGGACTCACTTTGTAGACCAGGCTGGCCTCGAACTCACAAAGATCCGCCTGCCTCTGCCTCCCAAGTGCTGGGATTAAAGGCGTGCGCCACCACAGCCCGGCTTATATATACATAATTTAAAAGTACATATTTGTGGGTTGCATAGATCAGTGAATGGTCGTCAGCTGCATGGCCCAAGTGTGGGCCACTTCACTGACCTTTGTCAGGTGCGCAGAGTGCCCAGCACACCTGCCACGCCCTGTGACCCTGGCAGGTGTCCCCATGCAGCAGGCCCTTGTGCTGTTGCCTTCTGGGAGTGAACACTTGAAGCCCACCTATTTTCCATGGGTGGCCCAGTTGTTCTTCCCTTGAGTACAACTTCCTGGCTTACCTGGTGAAAAACAGTCCTTTCTAAGCATGGGCGCACTGGTGTTACTGTTTCAGGACCACATTCCAGCTGCTATTCATATTGTCAGCTATGTCAAAGGTGTTATCTCCCACATCAGCTACTCTTCTCACCACCGTTACCAAATGCCTGAAAGAAGCCACTTAAGGATGGGGTTTAATTTGGTCCGTGGTTCAGAGGACTTAGTCCACTGTGGTGTGTGGTAGGCATGGTGCACTCTCAGGTCATGAATTCTGGAGCCTGGGGAACCAACCCAGAAGCAGAGAGCTTGGTAGAAGTGAAGCTGGCCTGAAACCCTCAAACTCTTAAGTTAACCAGTGACACTGATGGCCAGCATCCCAAAACGATGCCACCAGCTGGAGACCAAGTGTTCAAGAGCACGTGCCTGTGGGGTATATTTCATATTTAAGCCTTAAGACTACATACCAGACCCTTATATTTTTGGGTGTGGATGGATCCATGAACCCCATCGGGTCTGGCAGGGTATGGGATGGGAACCTTCTCAGCCCACTTTGCTGGTACCTACCACTCTACCCACTACCACCACAAACCTTCAATGTATAATTTGCTGTTATGGTAGAAATAAATACCTTTTTGGTGACAGTTTTAGTGTCAGCCTTTGTTGTTTTTTTTTTATTGACAAAACGGCTATGAATCACCACACACGAACATAAAAACGTGAGAAATATCTGCATTATGGCAAGGTTTTCATCAATAAGTCAGGGCATTGATCTCTGTTCCTCTTTTGGGCTTGGTGTGGAACTTATGTAAAAATGTGACACCCAGGAGGCTCCCTGGCATAATTCCCTGGACATCCCTCCTCCAGGAGGGTTGAACTACAGGGATCTGAAGACTTGGGGGTGGGGGGAGAAGAACTGAAATACCAGGGAGGAGAGTGAGCTCATCTGTCCTTCTGTACTGTCTTCCTGTCAGCCAGGCATCTGGGCCAGCTAGCTCCTGCCTTAGATGTGTCCTAGAGACACACCTGGGCCAGCTCTCAAGTGTCTCCCCCATCTGGTGGAGAGCACAGCCTCATAACCAGTGGCTAGTCGCTGTGTTTTGGCACAGTCCAGTGTGAATCGGGCTGTGACTGTTCAGTTCTCTCTTCCCTCCAGCGTTGCTGAGATGCCTACTGTGTGCCATGTCTTAGGAATCACGATGCTCAGTACGTTCCAAGCCATTGTGGTCCAGCAGGGGTAGGGGTGTGGGCAGAGGAGAGTAATAACTATATGCTCCCTAGAAAGGAGGCACGGCCTCAGGGACGAGTCTCAGGGACTCCCACAGGGTGTTCTAGGAATGGATGCTGGGAGCAGAGGGGGCTCCATGGGAGGGGTGGGGCTTCCTGCAGGAATGACATCTGAGCAGAAGAGCCAGGCTCAGGGACTTGCCAGCTGCCGGAACCCAGAACAGTGCTGGCAGCCAGAGCAGCCTGGGAGGGAGCCCAGTGCCTTCGAGGAGCTGAAAATGGCCCAGTGGCCAAGTGGACAGAAAGAAATCAGTGAGAGGGAAGAATGTAGAGTGCGGGAGTGACAGGGACGGGTGTAGGGCTGTGAGTGTCCGTGGGACCCAAGGCTCAGGCTCCAGCCATCTCTTATGGCCATAGGCATGTCCTCTGCAGAATGATTTCCCATCCCACCTGGACCCAACTCTTGGCTTCCCTTCCCCTTGGCCAGGACTGACTTTGCCAGCTTAGATTCCTCCTGAACCTCTCAGGGCACATATATCTGCTGTCTGTCCTCACTATATCAAATACCTCTCTTGGCTGGAGGAAGAGTGTGCCTATGCTCACCTGTTTAGCAACTAGGGTCTCTGAGTGTTCTCTCCCTGTCCTGTTGAGCACACAGAGCCTGCACTGGGCCTGCCTACTTGCCTATGGCTCTCATGTTAACCAACTGACCAGCTTCCTCCAGGCAGCCTTCTCAGGTTGCTCCTAGGAAAACTGTCTTTTCTCTCCGCCCAGGAGCTCCAGGTTTCTGGGCTTGGTTTCCAAGATTTAACTTAGTCGACCAGAGGAAGGAATTTTGAGTGAGTTGCTTTCAGGAGAAGGATGGGTAATAGGGAGGCATGCCCAGGGCTGCCTTGAGGTATAACCCCCCCTCTACTTGGGCTGCCCAGACATGGCCCCAGCTTAGGTAAGGAGGTCTGAACAAGGAGCCAGAGATAAAAGTCAAGATGGAGCCTGGGATCCCTCTGAATACCAGGCCACTGTGGTAGTTCCAGGCTTTGTTACCCTCCACTCCCAAGCCCAACTGAGTCTGAAGAAATCCCCATCCCCATATTGTCTGCAGCACCAGATTCGTTTTCCTTAGTGGTTATTGTAGTTTGGATGTGAAGTGTCTCCACAAAGGCTCAGTTGCTCATGGTGCCAGCAAGAGGTGGTTGCATCATGAGGGCACCAACTTCATAAGATCAATCCTCTGTTGAGTTGGTTGCTCCATGGGCTGTTAGGAGGTCACTGGAGGGTGTGTCTGTGAAGAGTGTATCTTGTCCCTGGTCCCTTTCTGTCTTTCTTTCCGCTGAGTGGTAGTCCTCGTCCACCATACCCTCTTTGTCATCATATTCAGTTCCACACCCAGGCCCATTGCAACGCAGCCAGGCACCCACATACAGAAATCCCTGAAATCGGGGGGCCACCCCCCCAAATATTCTTGAAGCTGTTTTGCTAAGGAAATCTATCACAGTGACAAAGTGACAAGTTTGTTTGCTTTTCTCCCTCTAATCAGATGCTGAGCTCCTAGAAGCAGGGATGGGACAGTCTCGCCAGGAGAGAGAGAAGGTAAAAGGCATGGTGATGAAGAGGTGAATGACCTTTGTGCCTCCAGCCTGCTGGCCCAGTAGTCACTCCTGTCTGGCTCAGCCAGTGCCATCTCTGGCACTTGCAGCTACCCAGCCCCTAAGCAGCCCTCACCAGAGGGCAAGGCACGTTTGGTCATGCAAACCAGCCACATGTGTGTTTGTCCACTTGGCTCTGCTGAGGGTCATTGGCCCTTCCCCAGGCTTTCCCCTCCCCCATTCTCTTCGGTTGGGGTTTTGTGACCCTTGGAACTAGGAAACAAGATTTCCCTTTAGGGACAGTTGTCACGGTGTTTATAGGCCACAGGCAGCAGCCACCCTCTCTTCACAGGGCACCTGGCCCTGTGACACCTGCACAGGGTGGCCACTGTGCTCCCAGCAACCCTCCTGACGTCAATGGAGGGGACACTGCCTCCTCTGCCACACGTTGCTCACAAAGTGTAGGCAAAAGGCAAGCTTCCAATTGCTGCGGGTGAGGATGAGAAAGAATTTGGTTTCTAAATTAGGGCTCAGTGCTGTGGCCAGAGTGGGGAAAGGGAGCTGTCAACTGACGGTAGCTACTTCTACAAGTGGGGGAGATGGCCCTGCCCCCTAGAACATTTGGGGGGCTCCCCTCAGCTCAGGCTTCTGTGCCAAGAGCCCTGAGAACAAGCCATCTGAAAATCCGGATTGTGTGTTGGCCTGTCAATTCCCAGAAGCACACAGCCTTTCATTAAAACTCCCTGACATTTCTGTTATGCTCAGAAATCCCGACCCGATGCCAAGTGCCTGCTATTTGCCATCACATCCGCCTGGGAAGCTGAGGGCCCGCCAAACCCACTGTGCCCAAATGCTCCCCAGGAGGCAGGATGGCAGGCTGTGCAGGGCCCTGGCAGGGGGTGGAGAATGCAGAGGCTATATGACGTGGGCACCCTGGGCTGTGGCTTTAAGTTCTTTCAGGAGAAACAGTGGCTCCCCTGCTCACACTTCTGAGGACAGTTCAACCGCAGAGCGGGTGGGGGGGCACCATACCCAGCAAACCTGCATGGAAACCACTCTGTCCAGCACTACCTAGCTGTCAGGACCCTAAGACCTGATATCTGTCTTCCAGGGCCACACATCAGGAGGGGCTGGGGATTGTGGGTACAGGAAGCAGATGGTGAAGGTGGCCCCCAGATTGAGGGAGGAGGCAAGTGGCTCTGTTGGATCAGGAGCTTTGTGGATATTGGGCATTGACCCAGGCGTCTCAAAGGGGGGACCTGTCATTTGGTCAGCGTGCCAGGAGTAAATGTGCCCAAAAGGTCACAGAGATCACAGTCTGTGTGATATGGAAATGAATCTTCCCCAGGAAGGCCAGCAAGCCTGCGACAGGGGGGCAAAGTGAGGACCATGTCTCAGCTCTGCAGCTGTATATTGTACAGTCTGGCACAGACCACCTGGAGCCCACGTGTGGCCATGTGGCTGCTATGAAGATTTGACATACTCAAGAGGCCTGGAGCTTGGCCAAGAGGACACAGGCAACTTCTTGCCAGTGGTGACCATGGGATAACCATGACCTAACATATTAGGGTTTCTATTGCTGTGATGAAACACCATGGCCAAAAAAGCAACTTGGGGAGGAAAGGGTTCATTTGGCTCATACTTCCTTATCACTGTTCATCATTTAGGAATTCAAGACAGGAACTCAAACAGGCCAGGAATCTGGAGGCAGGGGCCATGGCTAGGTTTTGCTTACTGGCTTGCTCCTCATGGCTTGCTCAACCTACTTTCTTATAGAACCTAGGACCACCGGCCCAGAGATGGCACCACACACAATGAACTGCGCCCTCCCTCATCAATCATTAAGAAAATGCCCTACAGGCTTGCCTACAGCCAGATCTTATGGAGGTATTTCCTTCCTTCCTTTTTCCTTTAAGATATATTTTTATATGTGTTGGGGTTCTGCCTGTATGTCTGTGCAAGGGTTCCAGATCATCTGGAACAGGAGTTGCAGACAATTGTGAACTGCCATGTGGGTGCTGGGAATTGAACTTGGATCCTCTGGAAGAGCAGTCAGTGCTCTTAACCACTGAACCATCTCTCCAGCCTCCATAGGTATTTTCTTGATTGGGGTTCCCGCTCTTCATATGACCCTCAGCTTGTGTCAAGGTGACATAAAACCAGCCAGCACAATTGACCCCAGTCAACTTGACACACAAACACATCACCATTAAGCCACAGCCCTTCCTTTCTCATTCATCCCCAAGATCTCACATTAAAAACACAAATAACTTTTAAAATCCCATAGTCTTCACATATTCAAACACATTAAAAGTACAATCCCTTTAAATACCAAATCTCTTAAAACCCAACTCAAAAATTCAAAGTCTCTCAATTGTGGGTTGCTGTAAAATCAAAAACAAAACTTTCTTATTTCAAGAGGAAGATCCAGGGCACGGTGGCAATCAGATCAAAATAAAACCAAACTCAAGGTGTAAATAACTCAGTATTCAACATCTGGGCTTCACTCAAAATCTTCTGGGCTCTAAGGGCTTGGGTCGCTTCTCCGGCTCTGCACCCTGCAGCACACACAGCTTGTCAGTTAGGCTCTGGCTGGCTCCACTCCACTGCTGCTGCTGTTCTTGGTGGTCACCCTGCACTGCTGGCACTTCCAAAGCTCTGGAGACTTCGGTTGCAACTGGGCTGAACTTTTGCCTCTCATAGGCTCTCTTCATGGTGTCAAGCGTCTACTCTTCTGCATGACCCCCTCAGTCCTGGGCCTTCAGCTCCCACTGAGGCAGCACCTTCACCATTGACCTCTCCTGGCCTCTCCCAGTGCCAAGCCTCAGCTGCTTGCCATGCCTCCAAAACCACTACCACATGAGTGCCTCTTACACTACCAAGTTTGGCTGCCAGTGAGGTACCACATTGGCCACCTCTGGAGTATAGCTTCTGTTTGCTGTCGGGAAACACTTCCCAGAAGATTTCACCTCAGTGATCTTCATCACCGCTAATTTCTCAGCTCCAGCCTTCCAGCATCCAGTATACAAGCAAAGTTTCACTTTACTAGTTCTGGTATCTTTTTAATCACAGCTGATTCTTTGGCCCTAGATAATCAGAACCACAGAATCTTAACTCAAAATAACAAATGGCCCCAACAGAGTCTTTAATCTTCCCTCTGAAACTTCACAAGCCAGGCCTCCATCTTCTGCACTGCTCTCAACATTCTCATCTTCCAAGCTCCCACAGGGATTGAACATTCCGTGACTTTTCTTGCACAAAGTTCCAGAATCCTTCCACAATCCTCCCCAAAACATGGTCAGGTCTGTCACAGCAATACTCTACTATCCTGGTACCAACTTGTCTTAGGGTTCTGTTGCTGCAATGAAACACCATAACCAAAAAGCAAGTTGGGGAGGAAAAGTTTTAATTGGCTTACACTTCCACATCACTGTTCATGACTGGACAGGGACTCAAACAGGATGGGAACCTAGAGGCAGGGGCTGATGCAGAAGCCATGAAGGGGAGCTGCTTACTGACTTGCTCCTCATGGCTTGCTCAGCCTGCTTTCTTATACAACCTAGGACCACCAGCCCAGGGATGGCACCACCCACCATGGGCTGGGCCCTCTTCCATCGATCAACGATTAAGAAAATGCCTTATAATCGGATCTTATGGAAACATTTTCTCACTTGAGGTCCCTCCTTTCAGCTGACTTTAGCTTGTACCAAGTTGACATAAAAACTATCCAGCACTGGCAAGATCAGTAGTTACTGGCCCTACTTGGTCCCCCTGTTACGCTGTGTTCCACCCGCCATGCAGGATGTGAGCCATGGACAGTGCTGGGTCTGGCTTGGATAGACTACTGCTGCTTCAAGGCTCTGGATGCTGCTATTCGCAGAAGAAAATTGTTTCCTGCAGCTTAGCAACTTGCGGGCTGCAGGCCTAAGCCACCACTCAGTCCCCAGTCCGACCCTGGGAGTCATATGCCTCCAGGTGACGCCTGACCTCTCTGTCCCTTCCTCGCCCTGCAGAAGCTTTGGGTCATGTGCATAGATTAGGAACCAAGTGGAAGGGGCCTAGATCTGCACTTGATCTAAGTCACCTAGCCTGTGGGGCCTGGAGCTTGGGGTGGGAGAATAGGTAGTGAGGACCTTGTCTCATCACCAGGAGCCCAACAATCTGCCAGTAACTTGGCTCCTGGAAGTTGAATTTCAAACCTAGTCTCTGAAGTTTCCTAAGTTACTTTCTGCTAGTTCAGGCAAGCAGGGAGTGGTGGCCTCTGCTATTCACCTCATCATGGGCAGGGGACAAGACAGGCCCGGACCATCAGGGCCGAGGGGAGTACTGGACCAGAGAAACTTCTAGGATGGTAGTGGCCACAGTGTGGGGGATTGTAGGCGGCAAGGATGACCTAGCCAGGTCAGCAGAGAGAGTCTGATCCTGTATGATAGGGAGCAAAGGACAAACCAGACAGGAGGGGCCTGACCAGCAAGGTCTGGAACATCAGTGAAGCCACTGACTCTATTCTGTGGGTCACAGAGCAGTGAGTGGAAGCAAACTAGGCTTGGAAGAGGACTGGCACTGAAATCACCAACTCATGCTACCTGTCCACTCATCCATTTGGCTATTTATCTACCTGCCCAATCTACCACTCTATCATCTTGTCTCCCTTTTCTATCCTCTCACCTATCCATCAACCCATATATCCATCCATCCATCCATCCATCCATCCATCATCCATCCATTCAACCACCCACCTATCCATCCCCGTCCAGCCAGCCATCTATCCATCCATCCATCCATCCACCTACCCACCCACCCCCAGAGTTTTTATATATTGGATATGACCTTCTGAGAATCTAAATGAATGGCTGCTGGGATCCTAAGAACCAAACATTTGGGCCTAGAAGATAGTTTTCACCCTTGCTTCTGGTCTTGAGCCAGGAGGAAGGACAGTGATTTGCCTCACTAACTGATCCACTATGGTAACTAGACTGTACCTGGGGCCATGGGGACCTCAGCTTGGTGTGAGCAGGTCAGGCTCTGTGGGTCAGAAGTCTCTAGCCATGGGTCTTTTGCCCCATGCCAGGCTCCCTTGGCTCCCGCAGAGGACAGGCCTAGGTCAGATCCTCTTTGGGTAGGAACAGTATTGAAAATGGACATTACCCTCCTTGGTTATGTCTAATCTTTCACCTTGCCCATGGCCCTTTGCATGAGAGTATACTTGCCCTGCCTTAGGCTGGAGCCTTCTCTCTGAGTCCATGGGATCACATAGTTCCCTTCATCACAGGGCTCAGCTAAATTTTCATCTCTTTTGAAACCCTTAGAGTACAGAATTCATAACTGCCCAAGAAACCATATGTCTTCTTTCCTTCCTAAGTATGCCAAACAAGTTTGTTACATTGTGTTAGTGTCCCCTCTCTGCTGTGGTGGCTGCTGGATTCACTAAGCAGGTACTGAGTCAGCATTTGGGGCTGTCATAGTTTGAATCTAAAATGTCCCCTAAAGGCTCGTGTGTCTCAGCTTGGCTGCCAGCTGATGAGCCTTTGGGATTTGATTCTGAATCTCTGACCTAATCAGTACATTAAGCCGTTGATGGATTAATAATTTGGTGGCACTATTGGGGTATGTGTGTGTGGGTGAGGACGTTGGTAGGTGGGGCCTAGTTGGAAGAAGTCACTGAAGGTGTCATTCAAGGTTATATCTTGTTCTGTCTCTCTCCCTCCTTTCCTTCCTTCCTCCCTCCTTCCCTTCCTTCCTCCCTCCTTCTTCCCCTCCCCCTTCTCTCCCTTCCTCCTCCTCTTACCCACCCCACTGACTGCCACAAGGTGAGCAGCTTCCTCCATCAGCTCTCTGCCTTGCCATGGGCTTAAAAGCAATGCAATCAGCTGACCATGGACTGACACCTCTGAAACTGTGAGCCCAAGTCAATCTCTTTTTGGTCCTTTTGGAGATTTTTCCGAAGCAGTGAGGGAATTAACTAGCACGGGATGGATGGATGATGGATGAAGGGATGTGAACCTTGAGGTGGGGCACAGAGGCACAGCCTCTGTCCCCACTGCTCCTAGTCTCCCAGGTGTCCCCCAAACCACATGCTTACTGGCTCTGGGACCCATGAGAGACATTTGGTTCTATAACTTAGGCACTTTGGGCTTTGCAGAGGACAGTGAACCCAGGGAGGTGATAGAAAGGGCTGGTAGCTGCAGCTTTCTAAGGAAGTTTGGCCTGCAGTAAGCCTGTGGCTGTGGTCTCTGTGCACACACTGGGTTGTCCCCCCACTCTCTGTTTCCAGTCTTGTTCTTGAAGGGACCCTGAACTCACCTGTCTGAATAGGGCTATGGTTCCTGGATGGTCCAGGGTAGCTATGGCTGCAGAGAGGGATCAGGAACTTGTCATCTCTGAGGAGATGGTGAGGGCTGACTTCCTGGGCTTGCTTCTTGTTTCTTTAACTTCCTCATCTTGGGCTTGGCTCCCACTAGTATCCCAAACATAAGTTTTAGGGAGCATACCCAGGCAACACAGTCAATGACAATGGCTGTAGGACAATCTGCCTTTGGCCCATACTCTTAACCCTGGTCTGGCACGGGAGGCTGGAGGCCCATGGCTAACTGGTTCAGTAGCTTGAATATCCTACCCAGATCCCTGTGGTATCTGGATGATGGGTAGTGGTTGGAAGAGAGAACTTAAGCAACCCCAGGCTTGACTCTGGAGCAACTACTTAGATGAGCTCTCTGTGGGGTTTTAAAGAGGGTGACAGGCTAGCGCCCCAACTCAGAAGGCAGGATTACAGTATTCTGTTTGAAGTAAGGGGACAGGCTGCTATGCCATGTCTGGAGGTAGTGGAAAGCCTGGCACTGAACTCTGGGGAACAGGACAGGGCTCCCCATTTGATGAGGGCCTGGCTGTCCCTCCCCCAGCCAGGCTTCCAAAGTGTCTGAAGGAAAGGTCTGTCTCTCAGACTTGTTTATTTTCGGAACATTTTAACTGGTTCACAAGAAAGTGAGTCTTGTTAAAAGGGATTTAACCGTGGGTCACCGCCAGTTTGAGGGGCTTAAGAGGAAAGAAAGAGAGGGCCTTTTGCCTTCATCCTCCCCAGAGCAGGGCCCCTCTCACAAAGGCAAGGTCCCAGAGCCAGACCTCAATGCTGGCCCAGCTGGAGGGAGCTGTTGAGAGGGAAGAGCTTAAGTCATTAATAGGAATAAGGAGAGGGTTTCTTAGCACAAAAAAGAGAGCCTTCCAGATTCCAGGGGCTGAGGGGATTTCCTAGGGGCTTTTCATCAGTGCCCCTCAAAGAGAGGACTGACCCACTGCTGTCCTGGGACTCAGGGGTCTAAGGCTCACTCTGGGCCTGCTGACTGCAGGAATGCCCCCACATCTACAATGAGCCAGTGAATTGGCTTCTGTGGCATGTCATGTGTGGATCTTGGAAACATGGCTTTGATGGAGGACTGGGAGCAATATAACAGCCCTGGGTCTTTGCTCCTAGTGACCTATGATGGATATGGAGCAATGCTCCAATGTTCCACCTGGTGTGACAGTCTTGCTCTTTAGGACCTGGAGGTGCCACTTCTGTCTGTCTTCTGTGTGATGAAGGAAGATCCCTACTCATTGGGACTCCTTTGCCCAGGGTAGGTTAGGTAAAACTTGAAGGCCTCCCTCTACTGAGGATTGCTATGGGGGCCCAAGTTGTCCCCTTTAATTCTGGCAGTTCTTCCATCTTTCCTGTTCCAGGAGTGGAGTCCCAAAGCACCATTTCTATGGGTCAAGCAGAAAAGATAGCTTCATATCTTGCCCTGGCATGGTGGGGAATTTTATTATGATGGGGAAAAGCCAGGGTGATAAGGAGGGGCCCATCAGCTCCACACCAGATAAAGTAGAAACAACTAAACAAAGCACCCTTGTGGCTCAGGGGAAAATTATACTTGTCAATTATGATTTATGAGCGATTGCCAAGCAGGGTGGTGGGCCTGCCCATCTTAGAGGCTGCTTTACTTCCTCTTCCTGACTGCAGGTAAGGCTGGGGGTTCCTGGTCTTTTGGAAGAAGGTAGGTCCCCAGCAGTATTAACTGTTAACCCCTTGTCTGCAAGCACAGCTGCAAGCTGCTGAAGGGAGGCAGCCACCTTGTGCCCCCAGTTTGGCATGGAGGTGAGACGGGCGTGTGGACAGCAGCCATTGGAGAGGTGCCCACAGCAGACCCTGGCTCAGGTCCCAGCGTGAGCTTGGGTCGTTGGTGGGTAAGCTCTCCATCCATCTTTGCCCTATAAGAATTCCTGGCAGAGTTGCCCACCGGCGCCAATGCCACCTCCCTGTGGAGGGATACCAATTTGTCCTCGCTTTCGACTGCCCAGGCCAGATGGTGGGTATTTCCAGGCCACAAAGTCGTCTGACCTTTGAACAGTTGCCGCCGGATTTCAATAATGGAAAGGCCTCTTTTGAATACGTACAAATGAGACGTTATATTTCCATACATTTTATTTCCAGCCTCATCTGCGAATCTAATATTGACCCGGAGTTATCTGTGATGGGGAAGTTATTAATTCTGACAGATATAAGGGAGAAGCTAATATTCGCCTTTTACAAACACCTAATATTAATCTCAGGCGCTGTAAACGAGCGCGGCATGCCGGCGTGGGGGAGATGACACCAGCTTGGAATTTGATAATGAAAAATGGGGAAGTTTAATTTCAAGGAATGGATAAAAATGTTTGCCTGCCACGAGGTAAGCAGCCTCAGAGGGCCCCTGGGCAGCAGTATTCCCAAAGGACAGAGCTTGGCCCAGGGGTGACAGGTGCCTGAAGACTGTGCCCTAGGTGCCAACGACTGGCAGATATGAAGTACAAACTTCCAGACTGTCATGAGCTCTTCTGTGAAGGATGCCATGAGATCGCAGCAGGGCAGAGGTTGTCAGACCCTGTGGCTTGGGCACTCACTCAGCGATCTTTTCTAAAAGTGCTCCCACAGGCTAAAAGATTGAGATACTCCCCTGTGGCTTCCTCCTGACCAGAGACTGGTCTCCACACCTCAACAGATAAGAGTAGCTTGGAAACCAAGCAGAGGAGAAAGCCACATGGCTCTCTGTAACTTGGAAGCTGTGGGTCCCCATCCCTGAAGAAGGCACCAACTCACATCTGCTCTTTGCCTGGGGGCCCTGCTACCTTGTTCCCGTTCTGCTGTCCCTTCAGTGTACTTTTATGGCCCTCACATCCTGTTTTGTCCTGGGCTCAGGTGTATGTCCTAATCTCCTGTCAGTGTCCTGTGTCCAGTCCATGTCCCCGTTCCTCCCAGTTATTGCTTTAATAATAATTTAATACCCCCAGGTATTAAACTGAGGGCCTCAGTTGTGCTAGGCAAACTCTACCTCTGAGCCACACTCCCAGTTCCTCTGTCATTTTTTTTTTGAAAGTTCATAGTCCTGTCCTCTCATCTCTTCGTCCTCCCTCCTCATCAAACTTTAGAATCAAACTCTTTGGGGGGGGGTCTACTACACTGTCACAGGCTGAATTGTGTCCCCCAAGTTTAAATGTAGAAATCCTAAAGCCCAGTGCCTGAGAATGTGACCTCATTTGGAAATAAGGTCGTTGCAGACATAATTAATTAAGATGAGGTCATCTTGGAATAGTGTGGGTCTCTAATCCGAAATGACTGGTGTCCTACAAAAAGGGGACATTTGGACACAGACACATGCAGGGAAAGAGAAAGAATGTCGTGTGCAAGCAAAAGGAGAGATGGGGCAGTGCCTTTGTGAGGCAAGGAAGGGAGACCACTGATTGTCAGTAAAAAGCTGGAAGCCAGGACTAGGGTGCTAAGCCATTAGGAGGAGCCAGCCTTGCTGACATCTTGAATTTAGACCACTGGCTTCTAAGCCTGTGAGATGATGGTCTGTTAGGCCCCCAGGGTGTGGCACTTTGCTAAAACTGGGGTAGACAGTGTGTACACCTTGCCACCACAATACCAGTCACCATTTCAGTGACACAGTGAGCTGAGCAATGTGTGTGTGGCCAAAGGATTGTGTCAGATGTCTTCTTCCATCACTCTCCACCGTAGCTTTTGAGGCAGGGTCTCTCTCTGAAACTAGAGCTCACCTAGACTGGTTCTCCCTTCTCTGCCACCTCAGTACTGGTGATTACAGGTATGCACCACTGAGCCTGGATTTTTTACTTTAATATAATATTTTTGTTAACCCTTTAAGAATGTATTTTAATCATATGCACCCCTCGTGTCTCTCCTCAAACCCTTCTAGGTCTAGCCACCACTTCCTCACTCCCTCTCAACTTCATGTCATTTTTGTTTTTTCTTTCTTTATTTTTTTTAATAACCCAATGAGTCCAATTTATACTGCCTATGTACCCTATATATGGAGGCCTAACAGAAATTCATCATCTCACAGGTCTAGAAGCCAGTGGTATAAGCTCAATGTGGGGGTTATATGCTGGGGTGTGGCCCCTCTATCGAAGGTCACACCTTTAAAGAAAACTGACTCTTCCCCTCCCAGAAGCCATTATTGGTCAACAGCTCTTCAGTTAGGAGTGGGGAGTCATAAGTCCCTACCCTGTCCAAGCCGGAATGTCGCCTGACTCGGTCTTGGTTCCGGCAGCCACCTCTGCTGTGAGTTCATGAGTGTCTTGCCTCTTTCACTCTAGCCATCCATGATCTCTTGCTCTTAACATCTTAGAGTCTCTCTCGCTGCAAGGGTTCCTTAGCCTGGGAATGCAGACAGTGATATAGATCTTTCATTTGTGGTTGAGCACTCCACTGGTATTTTGACCATTTGTGGGTGTGTGCATTAGCTACCATTGCCCCTACAAAGAAGTCTCTCTGCTGAGGTCTGAGAGCAGCGCTAATCTGTGGGTACAGAGGGATGAACTCAGGTGTTGGGTTATATCCATTTAGCAAAGTAATAGTGGTAGGTGCTTCGACTGTGGAGCCTGTGAGATCCCCAACCATGGGTTCTGGCCCCCAGTTACAGCAGCAGGCACGAAATACACCTGACTTTTTAAATGTGGGTGATGGGGGTCAAACTCATACCATTTTACTTTTGAGGCTATCTCTCCAGCCTGGAGCTGAAGGTTTTTGTTTTTTCCCAAGCACCAAGAGGACACTGTCTGAAATAATTATATATGAACTGCTGTAGTCCCAGTGCCTGCCACAGTGCCAGGCTCACCAAATACCCAAAGAGCACCTACTGGATTTGGGGGTCAGAACTTTTTTACCTCCAGCCATAGACATCAGACAGCACTCATTAAACTCTTCCCATTTTCCCAGGACTGTGCCAAAGGCTGGGTTTGTGCAGAGGCATACGCCATACCCACCCTGACATACTCTGTTCCGGGACTCATTTCCCACAGGTCCTATGGGTGCTAGGTTTGCTGAAGTGGAGGCTTTACCAGCAGGTGCATTGTGGTGGTTGTTTTGGAGATGAGGGTCTCAAGTATTCCAGGCTGGCTTTCAACTCCTGACTCTCTTGCCTCCACCTCCCAAGTGCTAGGATTATAGGAGTGTGCCACAATGCCCAACTCAGGAGTTGGGAAATTCAGGTAGGGACCCTCAGAATGTAGCTGTGGAAGCCCCACATCTGGAAGCTTCCATCACTACTGGCATGAAAGGGTCTAGGCGCAGCCTCCCCATGGGTCCAGGTGGAAGTACTGACCCCATGCATAGGACTGTGTTCTAGCATGTACAGATGTCAGGGCTCTTCTTTCTGGAAGTGTCTGTGATCTATAGCTAACAGGACGTCTTGGGGCTTTGTTCATGGTGCTGGTCAGAGCTGAACTTATGAGGTGGATCTAGAACTCTGAGAGGGTCTCTTGGATTACTGAATTTACCCTGAGGTCAGGTTGTCAAAGCGGGAAACAGGCCAAGAGAGGGAGAGTGACTTATCTCAGGCCACATGGGCTTAGTTAGGGCTTGACATTCTTCCAGGAGGAAGGGTCTAGGTAAAGCCTGGTGATCATGGGAGACTCCGTGGTTTCTTTCTTATTTCTCTCCCATTCTACTACAAGCTGAATCTGCACACTAACTTTCTAGAGACTTGGGGGTTATGCTTCATCTTTTTCCTCATTTTCTTTCTTGCTTCCCCTACTGTCATGTGTGCCCCTCTTCCTCAAAATAGCCCTTATTTTCATCTCCCATGAATGTGCAGTGAGTTTTTGGGTTCCACCTTTGGGATTATGTGCCCAGTGGACATGAGAGGACACATAACACAGGCACACATATGCACACATGTACACTCATACCTTGGACACAGTACCTTGCCCCGTGCCTTCACTACATGTAGTCCAATGTTTTGTGAGCAGACCCAAAACACATGTCCAGTCCCAGGCAAAGCCCAAGGACTGAAAGACTAGGGCCAGCAGTTTGAACACCCTGAAACTCTGTGAGCTCTGGCCATGGCAGACCCTGCATGTCTTCCTGTCGTGTTAATGTCTAATTTGTGACACCTCACACTTCCTTGTCCTTTGTGTGGTTCATGTGATATGGGGGAGGCAGATTTCCCCTTGGTGACTTATGGGCCAGGGCCCCTCCACCCCCAGGTTTGGGCATTCTGGGTAAATTGAGATCTCAGCCAGAGCATCCAACGGGTCCTATCTAAGAGTTCTGGGCCACCTTACCTGGATCTTACCAAAGACCTTGCTGGAAGATTGTGGGTAGTGTCTGCCTTACTCTGGAGTACGGTCAGGGTGGTCCTGTGCCCCTTGAGAGCTGCCTTTTTGGGAATTGAGAGCTTCTCCAATGGGAAGGTACTGGGCAGTGACCCGATGGCCTCTCCAGTGACCTCTGTGAGCCTGGGCTGTATTTATTGTCAGAAAGATGACTATGAAATCCCCGACATATCAAATCATCAGCATTATGATCGGGGAAACAACACCTCCCAAATCTATTATTCATTAAGTGTAACCAATATATAATTTAAAACAGTGGGTTTTGTCAAATAATGTTAGGTCAGCATAATTTTCTGCCTATTACTAATATCTATAACATCTTTGCCTTAGTCAGCTCTATTTAAATATGCAATCATTTACAGCTTTTGAGAATATTTCTGTGCACTCCCAATTTCCAATATTCAACAACGACAAATTTTATGCTGACATCAATAGCAAACTATTAAAGACAGTATTTCATTATTGGTTTTTCATCCCAAAAGTTATTTACAATTATATACTGAGCACTAATATTAAAGGAAGCCATTTAAATGAGGTGCTATCTACTTTAACAGTATGTCTGTCACAGAATGAGATTGTGTTTAAAGATTTTATCAAGAAATGGTTGTTTGCTGAGGTTATGTTTTGTCCATGAAATATGCATTTCATATCTCTTTCATTTCATTAACATAATTTAATTTGTGCTTTGCATTTTGTGCATAATACATATTTGATTTACAAAACAAATATTTCCATTAGAAAATGAATTTCATGCAGGCAAAAAAGCAGAACCAAATGATGTATTGAAGGAAAATAAGAAGAAATGAAATGCATTTTCTCAGTCTATTAAAAAATCTATGGCATTGACAGAAAGTGCACTTAGTGCTACATTTAAAAAATACCACATATGTCAATGTATTAACAAATAGAATTGGAAATACAAATATTTCCCTATATCAAGCCAAGAATCTCTTTATTTTAATTGAGTTGATTTAAAAGCCCAACTACAATTTAATTTTTATTTCATGATGTGGTGCTCGGCTGATGCTGTTGAAGCTGTGTGGGGTTGGCAGTTGATGGAGGAAGATAGTTGACCTTAAAAATGGCTTTTTATTGACAATGGAGAGACATGGTTGAATAGGAAGCAAATGGGAAGCAGGCCCTTTGTGATCTGGGGAGTTGCGAGGAGCAGAGCTGCAGGCTCCTGAGCATAGCCCTGCTTGGTTGCTTCTCTGCACCCTACTCAGCCCCGCAGCAGGGTGGCAGACTGGAGGGGGTGTCCCAGAAAGACCAGACTGTGAGTCTGCATTGGCCTCGTGGGACATGGGGGCTTTGGAAGTAGAAGACACAGGGTTCCATAGTCTGTGATCACTGAGGACTTTGCTTCAGGGATTCCAGAAGACCCTGGTTCCTGTTCAGCCCATATAAGCCCTTGTGTAACTCAGGGAGGGAGGGTTCTTGTAAGTGCGTGGGGGTTGGATAAACACATCTGAAAGCCAATGTCCTTACAGCACTTATTTAAAGGTGACACATAGGGCAGAAAGTATTGTCCATAATGAGAAGGTGCTAGAAGTCATATCTGAGATGTCCATATGAAAGACATGGACTGCCTTGGCCCACTGGTCTAGGATCATGTGGCACCCCCACCCCAGTCTTCAGCCCCAGCTCAGCTCTTAGGAACCAAGGGCTTTGTCAGTTGAAGAGTTGTAGAGGACAGGGCTACAGAATAGCCTTCAACTCCAGATAGGGAAACTGAGGCTCAGAGCCAGTAATTCTGCACCACAGGGCAGGCTGAGCTCTTTGTACTACCTATCCTGGCTCTGCTCCCATTGCTCAACCTAAAGCTCCACATGGTTCCATGAGAAGGGATCTTAAGACAGGCCCATTGTCTTTAGGAAAGATTGGAGGTCTGCTCTTGGTACTGCGATCATAGATTTGTTGAGAAGTGCTGCCCAGGGGTCCACACCAGGCATGCAAAAGGAAGTCTTGGTGTCTCAGAGTACAGTCATGGTATACAGCTGTATAGGATGCACAGCGGACCACAGCACTCATGCAGACAAACATGTGAAACAGCCCATATCTGTATACACCTACCTTGAGTTGTATGGTGCACCAGCCCTGATTCTGAGGGTTTAGGTCAGTAGTACCCCCCTGGTGCCCATGAGTCATCATAGTCTAGGACAAGGATGTCAATGCTAGGACACACCTGCCCCCATGGTCCCACAGTGATCCTTACAGTACATATAAGTGAGTACACTTACTCACATACACTGAGGAAACCCCTAGGGCCAGATGTTCATAGTGCCCCTGTGGCCAATGTCCCTACTGGTACTCCTCTCTCTTTGTCAGAAGGTAACTATTTTGGGTCTGGCCTGGATTTCCTTGTACAACCGCCCCCCCCCCCCGCCATTGCCACATAGTATCACTGCATGCTTGGGTGCAGGAAGGGTGTACCACCTTGCTTGAGAGAAATTCCCACGAACCTTTGGTGTGCAGGTACCCGGCAAAGGCACAGGGGCTTCCCCTTGCATCCCCTGGGCAGGTTGGGAGCCATGTATGTGCCCACCAGCTCTGGGCTGGCTGGGTCCCTTAGGTGACCTTTCTAGATCCTCCAGTGCCTGCTTCTCCACAACTTCCCCAGTGTCCATGCAGGTGAGAGTAAGTGTGTGACTAGCTGAACTTCCTCTCCTTCAATCCTGATGATCTCAAAGGCAACGAAGCTGGTCAGAAGGAGACAGCTGAGGAAGTAAATATTGGAGGCTCCCCCCCCCCCTCCAGTAAAGGAAGGAAGGAAAGGAAGTTGGGGTGGGACATTAGGCTGAGAGGGCTGACCGTGACATTGTGAATGATGGATAGGTAGCTCACAACTGAGCTCCTAGCCCCAGTCAGGATTCCTGGAGGGTATGAGGAGGAAAGAAGCTTCCTAAGGTCACATGGTCTCCCTGAGTTTGCAAAAATGTGGTTGATTCAGGAGCCCCTCCCCTGTGAGGGAAAAGCACCCACCCTGTGGTGGTCTTTTTGAGGCTGCTGAAGTCACCATGAATTCTCACTGCGGTCAGGGAATATTCAGACCAAAGACAAGCTGACCTTCCAGAACTTGGGTCCTCTCACCTCCCTGGCCAATAGAGTATCCATCCCCTGGGCACTTGGCATGGCAGAATGTAAGAGGGGATGCTTTCTCTCTGCACTCAGCAATCTGTAGCCAACGTGAGAGACCATGGTGTAAATAGCAGATAGAGCTTACAGCAGGTCCCAGAAGTGCCATGTGCCCCCTTCTCTCTCAACACTCTGATACCAGCCCCCCCCCACCCAGCAGCCTCTTCCCACTCTTTCTCTTTGAACTGTTTTAATTACTTTTTTTTTCTTGTTACTGTTTTTGTGTTTTATTTTTTTTAATGTACCATTACTAATTTATGTCAGATTTCTCACCAGAACAGTAATCTCTTAACTTGATAGTCAACATGGTCTGTCTTCTATTTCCAGTTTGTGATTCCTGACAACCCTCCTTTGAAAGTGTTTGGGTCTGCTGGCTAGACTCTGGATTAGAGGCTCCACCCCCTCCCGGTGGCTCCCCCAGCATTACCTTATGGCACTCTCTCATCCCCACCACATCCTACAAGCTGGGTTCTCATCTCCCTTGGTTCCATGGTCATTTTCATGGTTCATACCCTCCAGCAGCTTTCTGGGAGTAGAATCCTGGAAACCCATTTTTGACATTTTTCCATGCCTCAAATCTCCATTCTCCTCCTCACCAATGACTTGGTTGAATCTAGAATTCCAGGGTGAGATCATTTTCTCTCCCAGTGTTGAAGGCATATTCCAATGACTCCTTGGTCCCGGGGTGGCCTTTGAGAAACCCCTCCCCTGTGAACAAATATGGGCTATTTTCTTCTCTGAAAGTTTTAAGATTCTCAAATCCCACAATGATGAGCTCTTTCAGCTCAGACACACCAGGTGCTCAGTCTGAGGGTATCTTCTCCAGTTATTTCCTTAAAGTGTTTCCTGGAGATTTTTCTCGTTCATATATTTCTGGAATCCTTAGTGGTCCATTATTTCAACTTCTGACCGTGCTGCCAACCATCTGCGTCTATGCATTGATTCTCTCCTGTTGTTATTGTTTTCTGTTCTGCCTTCTGAAGTATTTCCTTAACCTACAGGGAGGATTAAGAACCCATCTGAGGGGATGCATGCATCCAGAGCACATCGCTCCCTGTCAACCCATTCTGAGGGGATGCATGCATCGCTCCCTGTCACACCTGCATCATGGTCCTTCCTCCCCATCAGCGCCCTTTCCCCACTCTGTAGGCACAGTAAGCGGTAAGTCAGAGCACAGTGTGAGTGGCTCCTTCCCACCCAGGACTCAGGCTCCCCCAGTGAGGAAGCTGTCTGGCTCTGGCAACCTTGGTAGGTTCTGTTGCGGCCTCTGTTCAGATCTGCTGTAAATTGAGCTGGAACAACAAGAAGATGTTCATTTAGAAAACAAAACAAAACATTTTGTCTTGTGTTTTTAATTTAAAAAAATTCCCCTCCCTCCCTCCCTCCTTCTTTCCCTCCCTCTCTTTTTCCCTTCCTTTCTTCCTCCTCCTCTCCCCCTCTCTCTCCATTTTGTACACTCTCCTTCCTTCCTTTCTCCCTCTCTCCCTTGCTTTTCTTTTTTCCTGCCCATTTCTTTTCTTTGGCAAACATTCCCCTTGCCTGTGTCTGACTTTCATTTCACTAAATGGCACCATGTCTTCTCTGGCCTCCCTGGGTCATCATGATGCTGACATGGGCATGCCCCCTGCTTTTGTACTATCCTGGCCCCAGCAGGTTCTCTTTTAGTTAGATTTTCTTCAGTGTCTGGAGTCCTCAGCAGCATCTGTCTCTTGGATTGGGGACTAAAGCAGGAAGTCTGTGGGAAGGGCTAGCAACTGGTCTGTGGCCCAGGCTAGGTGGGAGTGCCTGGGATCTGATTGTCCCCATTCCCTAGGACTGCCATGGGTGGTGTCTGTTGATCTCTGTCTTGAGCTAGCTGTCTTTGTCACAGAGAATTCTTCTTATCTCCTGAGAGCAGGGGGTGAGAGAATAAGATGGACAGCTGTTAGCTCTGGGTCCCTGGGGAAGCTGAGGCTCTTTGCTTGCTGTGAGGCACCTCTGCATCCTCCCTGTTCCCAGGCCCCTGCTATATCTTCTCAGACTCCTCAGAGAGTGGGATCCACTTTTTGCTGAGCTGCACAGAGCTGAAAGATTATTGGGGTGTTGTGGTTTGAGTAAGAATGCCCCCCATAGGCTCATATTTTTGCTTGCTTAGTCCCCAGATGATGAACTGTTTAGAAGGATTGGAAGGTGTGGCCTTGTTAGAGGAGGTGTATTTCTGGGAGTAGACTTTGAGGTTTCAAAATCCCAAGCCAGGCCCAGTCTTTTTTCCTCTCTCTTTTTCTTCTTCCCTCCCTTCTCCCCTACCCCCTCTCTTTGTGTCTCTGTCTTTCTCCTGTTCCCTCTCTGTCTCCCCCTCTACCCTGTTCTCTGTCTGTCTCTGTCTCCCTGTCTCCTGTCTAAAGATCAGGATATAAACCTCTCAGCTACTTCGACACCTTTTGGGCCTGTGTGCTGCCACATTCCCTTCCATGAAGAAAATGGACTAACCCTCTGAAACTGTAAGCAAGCCTCCCATTACATGCTATTTTGAAATATACATTGTGTTGATCATGGTCTCTTCACAGCAATAGAACACTGACTAAGATATGTGCTAACTCCGGCTCTGCCCTCCAAGTTTGCTTCCATCAACATCCCATTCTCAGACACACCTGATGCCTGTCTCAGAGCATCCCCCACATCTTCATAGACCGGCCCTGCCCATTCAGTCACTGCTTATTCTTCTGCTCTCCCTCTATCTCTGCCTACAATTTACAGTCCTGAAGGCCAGGAGTCCAGCTCAAGGTCTCAGCCATGAGTATCTGTTTCTGTCTTTGTGCTTCCAACATCACTGTACTCTCACGAGGCACACTGCCATCATAGCTGAAGAACCTGTCTCCTCTAGCCCTTTCAAAAGGGACCAACCCATTCCTGGGGTCAGAACCTGAATGACTGAGATAGCTTCCAGAGGCGCCATCTCCCAACAGAACTTCAATGGGAACTAAGCCTCTGTGCACCCATTCTGAGGGGATGCATGCATCCAGAGCACAGCACCACCTGTCAGACTCCCATCACAATCTTTCCTCATCATCCCTTTCCCCACAGTAAGTCAGAGCACAATTCAGGCGGCTCCTTCCTACACAGGACTCAGGCTCCCTCGGCGAGGAAGGGGCTGGCATATTGGGCTAAGTTT
Source organism: Lophiomys imhausi (assembly GCA_907164525.1). Lineage (NCBI taxonomy): Eukaryota > Metazoa > Chordata > Mammalia > Rodentia > Muridae > Lophiomys > Lophiomys imhausi. Next base: position 1,641,861 of record CAJQZJ010000845.1, on the reverse strand, counting down.
TGCTGTGGGTTGAGCTGGCACATCTTCCTCCCTGTAACAGATGATGACCCTAGGACCCAGCACTCAGGGGCCTATGGGCTTGCCTCCTCCTCAGCATGGTTGTTTCCTCCTCCTCACACTCGGGTCTGTCATCCAGGGTGCAAGGTTACAGACCAGGGTCCTAGACTCCTAAGCTTTCACGACTGGCTGGGAATTGTTGTTGGGGTGACACGAGGGGACAGTGAGGACAGCTGCAACCATATTATTCATGCTACCTCAAAGAATATGCATTTGAGCTGGGTGTGTTACATAATCCTGTAATCTTGGAACCATGGAGGCTGAAGCAGGAAGATTGCAAGTTTGAGGCTTGTTTAGGCTACATTATCATACTATCTCAAGCAAAACAGAACAAAACAAACATCAACAACAAAAGGCATACATGTGAGAATTCTGGAACTGTCGAGCAAGTCTAGATAGAGATGGCCCTGTCTGCCAGAAGTAGGCTTTGGAAATAGAGCGCAGTAACAGAAAATGTAAGAATCATGAGGATCGCAGCTTAGGAGATGGATGGATCTGGGGCTGGAGAGGTGGAGAGATGGTTCAGTGGGTAAATACATTTGCTGCAAAAGCTTGAGGACCCAAGTTTGGATCCCAGTACCCAAGCAAAAAAGGTGGGTATAGCCATGAGGGCAGCCCTGTGGCCATCCTCTCTTCTAGGGTGCACCCATGATTAGAGTCCCACTTGCCTCAGAATCTTCCTTCTGTTCCTACTAGCTCACAGTCCTTTCCTCAGCAAGTCTGATGCTCCCAAGGTAACCGGTCTCCTCTTGAGCCCTCATTTACCACTTTCCCAGCAAAACCTGACTCCTCATCCAGCCTGGTCATTTGTGACAGCCTATCTTTTCTCCATTAGCCCCAAAGGAGCCACCAACCTCTGTGACCAAAATAACATGGCCAGTGTGTGGCACCTCCTAACAGAGGTCCCTCACTGGCACCCAAAGCAGGCTGCTCTGATATTCATATTACTTATTTGCAGGATTTCAGGTGCTTTAACTTTTAGGGTCTTGCTGAGCCAGAAAAGCAGGCAATTCCTAAAGAGCAAAACACTTTGTTCAAAAGAAACCAAAGCTCCAGAGCTCACCCTCCCTCCTCTGCTATAGACCACTCCCTTTGGTCTAAGCCTCAGAGCCCACCACTCCTCAGCGAGGGGCAGCTTCATGTCCTGAGCTCCCTGAGACACTGCAGCCCAGTAGTCCTCCCCTCCAATTCCTTCCCATGGAAATCTGTGGGCTCCGCATCCTATAGCATGCATGCTTCTGCTCCCACACTAACTTACAAAGTATCTTCCAAACACAAGTGTCTTTTGTTTTATGTTATATGTTCATGCTCCATGTGAATGCAGTTCTGGGAAGTCCAGAAGAGAACATCAGATCACCTAGAACTAGAGAATTGTGAGCAGCCATGTGGGTACTGGGAACCGAAGTCCTCTCCAAGAGAAGCCAGTGACCTACTTTATCTCTTGTACCAGGATCTCTCTCTGAACCTGGAGCTTGACTGTTGGTCATGAAGCTCGGGAGACCCTCCATCTCCACTGCCCACAGTGCTGGGCATCAACAGCCATGTATTGGGGACACTCTGGCCATTCAACAATAGAGGTCTGTGGGTAGAGCTGTTTGCTCTCTGCTGCCTTACTCCTCCCTTGTCCCACTTCCTCATCTGAGAAAGTCCACTAGATCCCAGTTTCATGTTTGTGTGTATGTGTGCGCGCACACATGCAAGAGTGCATGTTCATGTGTGTAATAAACCTGTGTGTCAGAGATTACCCTCAGGGGTGAGCTCTTAGGAGCTATCAACCTCGTTTTTTTGAGACAGTGTCTCTCTTTGCACTGGCACTTGCTTATTAGTCAAGGCTATCTGCTGTTGAATCTCTGCCTGGGGTTACAAACACAGGTTACCATTCCGGCTTTTTATGTGGGTTCTGGGAATAGAACACAGGTTGCCATTTTTGAACGGCAAGTCCTTTACTGACAGTCATCTTTGCAATCCTAGGTTATGAATGTTAATTAACCTCTTAGAAGTACCGAGCTGACTCTCATGGAGGGTATCTTACTAGATCCCCAACCCTGCCCCCCATATCAGATCTCAGGATATCATTGGTGATAGGGTCTCACAGATGGAGGGCTTGGATGCCTAACTATGCTGTTCCTGAACTCTCATGATTGCCTCACATTAGCAGGTCAAGGAGCCAGCATGGGATATTGCCCAGAGGAGGGGCTCCCCTCAAGTGCTGCCTGATGGCGGGAAAATAAAAGCCATGATTTAAAGGCAGCCTGTACTCAATGGGCTTTCTTAGGCAGAGACGCTCAGCTAATGAAGCTCAAGCAGATTCACGGCCATGTGTGAAGTCAACGGAGTCCTCACTCCGCCGAGACGAGCAGCATAAATCTTTGTTTTTAATGTCTAATGATATGTAAAATATTTAAATTTGCAACTCAGAATTATTAAGCTGCCAAGGTTTTTTTTTTTCCTGCCTATTAAAGCGTATTCTTGCCTGAGAATTTATGGGGTACCCCATGGCCACCATCAACCCCCGCAAGGGGACAGGAGGTATAGATTTGTGGTCTCATACTGTAAAAAACTTCAGGATTGTCTGACCCTGTAAACTGAAAATTCATGTCTCTCGCCCGGGGACAAACACATTCTTTGTAAAGGCGGCCCATGGCCAGCCTTGGGTTCATGTTAGTTTATTGTCACTTGGTTGATAACGTTTAATGGAAAAGATACAAGAGTGCCAAAGAATTTTAATTATTTTTGTGATAAAGTTATATGTTCGGCCTTGAAAAAGTGGAGATAATGCGGGGACTCATTATTATTCCCAGTGTGTTTAAACAGACGACACAGAATGCAAACAAAAGCAGATGAAATTTGAAAAGTATTATCAATATTGCAGATAGCAGATGCCCTTTCGAATCAGAACAAGCGTATCTTCTATAGCAACTTTATGGTTGAGTAGTTCATTCATTTCTATTAGAAGGTTGTACGCTTCTAAAATATGTAGATGGTATCTAGAAAAACCAACCAAGCAGACAGGTCATTCTGCTTGTTTTCCTAAATTTATTATTTCACTTTTGCAGGGCTGATCTGAGGGGCATTAACATGGGAGTGTGGTTTTATTGTGTCAAATTCTGTCTCGTACGTGACCTTTGTCGTGGGCTTTTGCACTGGCACTGGAAGGGACTGGAGAGAGGCATCTGGACTACAGCAGGGGCAGAGTCTTCCTTTGCCTTGATGTGCGCTGTGTTGTCAGTGAACTCTAGATAGTCTCTAGACTTGCTTTGGCCCCTGATGAGGGGAAGCAAAATTCAGAAGCGAATTGTAGTGTCCCCTGCCTCTCACCCCACTGTGAGACCACCTCCCCAGACTCAGAAGTTGACCAATGATTAAGGCTTTGTCTTAGTTGCGGGAAGGGATCTGGGCTGGGGACATGGTTCAGGGTCTCTAGCCCAGGCTGACCTCTATCTAACTTCCTGAGTAGCTGAAGATGGACTTGATTTGATCCTCTTGCCTCTATGTCAAGTGTTGGGATTTTCAGGCATGAACCACCATGTCTGGTTTATACTGTTTTGGGGACGGAGCCCAAGGCCTCACCAGGCATGTACCCTATCAACTGAGCTACATCCCTGTCCCATTAAAGTTTCTTTTAGAGCCTTTCATATGCTAGGCAAGCACTCTGTCACCAAGGTATATCCTCAGTATTTAAAAAAAAAAACTGTTTTATTAGTGTACACTCATTGTATATAGTAATGGGTTTCATAATGATATTTTAATTCAACTATGTCATGTGTTTGGACCACAATCATCGGCCACCATTCTATCCGTCCACCAGACTCCTTCTTCTTCCCAAATAGTCCCTATTCTACTTTCATGTCGTACAGATGCATCTCCCGTGCATTGCCAATGCTTCTTCCTGGGTTGTAATCCTCATCAGACTTTCTCAGTTATGTCAACTGTTTTGTCACCCGAGGGGGCAGTGCTCAGAGGATCTCTTGATCCCAACGCCCCACCCACACACTACCTTTGGGGCCTGGGAAGTTCCCTTTATCATCCTGTTTTAGCTTTCTGATCAATGGGTCAATTCTGATCTCATGTTTTCTAAGTGAGGTGGGTTCCAGCCCCAGCACGGCATCCAGGCTGAGTCTCAGACATGCGACCTCACCTTGGGAGACCCCATTCTCTCCACTGTAATGTGGTTTTGAGACACTGTTGGTGACTGATGTGTGAGGCTCTTGGCACCCATGATGTCTTGTCCTTAGTAAGTGTTCAGGGAACATGAGTCGTTGCTGTCATTTGCATTGGTGTTGGTTTCTCTCTCTCACAGCTGTCTAGCTACACAGAACTTAAGCAAGCTTACGTTATCTCAAGTTTGAACTGGGCTCCTCTGCGGCCCCTTCTTGGCCTAGAATTTCTTTGAGGTGGGCCTGGAAAAGTGAGATCAATGTCTGGGCCTTAGCGGACTGGACAAGCTGAGGCCTGCCAAAGGTGAAAGGGCCCTGTCCTGGAACACACCCAGAGCTGGATGAGAAGAGTCACAAGGAGAGACCCGAGTCCAAACTCTGACCCTCAGATGGCTTTGAATACAAGGTGACATGAGCTAACTGTTGCTATTAGAATTTGAAATGTGTCAGAAAGGGAGTGTGTGTGTGTGTGTGTGTGTGTGTTTATATACATCTTTGTGGGGGTGTATAGGGTGAATGGAGGCCTGAGGTTGACACTGGATGTTTTCACCAACCACTGTCCACCTTAAGTTTTTTACACAGGATTTCCCAATGAGCTTGCAGCTTGTCAGTCTGGTCAGACTGGCTTGGTCCCCAGTGAACTTCCTGGATCTGCCTACATCCCTACTAGGATTACAGACACACACTATCATTCCTGGCTTTTCTGTGGGTGCTAGGGATCCAGGTGCAGGTCATCATGGTTGTACAACAGTCATTGGCTCACTGACTCATCCCTCCAGTCTTAGCAAGGGACATCTTAGACTAAGACTCAACATGACATCAGGAAATCTATAGAGATAAACAACATGACACGCCATAAAAGAAGTACCATGGTGGAATGAAATCACAGGTCAAAAGCAACGGACTCACACCTGAAGCCCCAGTATTTGGAGGTAGAGACAGGAGAATGGTAACCTCAAGGCCAGCCTAGGTTACACAGTGAGGCCTTGTCTCAAAAGAAAAGAAAGAACAAACAAACAAACAAAAACCCTATATGCTTGCATGCTAAGTAGCATATTTGAAAGAGAAATAACGAATTAGGAAAATCTAGAATGAAGTGATGTGTGGAAGGTGCAACAGATACCGAAATATGTGGGACACATTGCAATTCAGTAGAGGGAAATGCATACCTCTATGTGTTTCTATCAGCAACCAGGGAAGGTGAACAACACTGAGACAAGTGCTTGACTCTAAACACCAGAAAGAGTCACAGAACAAAGTCGATGGAGGAAGACAAAGGTGAACACATAAGATAAAGAAGACTGGCTGAACGGCTGGTAGAGATCTAGAAACAAGAATGTGAGCCTCCTCACTGGTATGCATTTTTAAATTATTTTATGTATATGGATGCCTGCATATATGTCCATGTACCGTGTGCATGCACTGCCCTTAGAGGCAGTAGAGGGTGTTGTGTTCCCTGGATCTGGAGTTACAGATAGCTGGGAATCAAACCAGGGTCCTCTAGAAGAACAGTTAGTGCTCTTAACCACTGAGCCATCCCTCCAATCCCCTTTGATATATTTCTAAACTTGATTACAAGTTAAATAAAGTTTTAGACATAGTGGGTTAAATAAAATACATTATAAAATTATTTCCACCTGGTTTTTGCCAGAACACTAAAAAATGCCCATTTGTCCTGCATTCTATGCCCATGTCCAGCCTTGGCTGCAGGTCACTGGGCTAGGGGCTTGGTTCAAAGGCAAAGATTGTATTTAAGTCCAGACTACGGTGCTATCTTGACTTGGTCATGTTAGACGACATCTCTGTGTTTCAGTCTTTCCTTCTCCAGAATAATAAAGCTAATTCTGTAAGATCTGGAGGCGAGTTCAAGTTACCTAAGCCATGCGAGACACTCAAGACTCTGCACTTGGCATTAAGTATTAGCTATCAGGCATAGAGCCTCGTCTAATGACAGCACACTTTCTCTCCACATCCCTGGCCTCTTTTTTATCACCTAGGAAGTAATGGGTGCACTGAAATGATGAATTCTTCACCTACAGTCTTTGCTCAGGTACAGTCTTTGCTCACCTACAGTCTGGCCTCCCTTTGTTGTCACACAGTAATGGTGTAAGAGGAACACCCAGAACCTATGTCCTCAGCTCCTGGGTACCAGCTGGTTTGGAAGGCAGAGGTGGATTGTGTTTAACCAATCTTTCCTTCTTCCAGGAAGTCCTGCCCCTGCTGACTCCTCCCAGAGCCCTCTATGCACACCCAGCCCCCTGCCAATCTCCACCTGTCCTCCCTTGATTCAGTGAGGATGTTTTCAGTCTTGACACTCCTTCCTTGCCCTAGTTCTGTGTACAGATTCCCTAAGGACCCTAGATGAGGCCTGGAGAGATCAGGTGAGATCCAGATGGAGCATTGGCAGAGTTCCCCTCCAGGCCATACCCTGCTTCAGGAAATCAGGATCTGAGAGCCTCTCTGGCAGCATCTATTGGCTTCCCACAGGAAGACTGCAGCCTGTCAACACTGCTCATTCCTGCATTCTCGGCTCCACAACCTATGATGTTTATCTGGCCTTTCGAGTTCTCTCCGGTTACCACTGTTCTCTAACTTTTATTTTAAAGTCACTTTGCTGACTTCCAAGAAACGGTCTGCAGAAGCACTTCCCCAGAGGGCAGGAGAATCAACATCAGGCACTCATATAAAGTACTTGACATCTCTTAATGTACTCCTGTATTGGTCCCATATCAGTTAAGGAGGCCCAAACAAGGTACATACCTTGGTCAAAACCTCACAGTACGTTTTTGGAGAACAAAGACTTCAAGATCTATGTTCTTGATGTCCACATGCCCTGAGGTCCCTACTTCTAAGGTCTGCGTGTACGAGGTATACCTGTCCCCCATGTCTACCTACCCTATTTCCATTTACCTCCAAGGGTCCACCTCCTCTAGGGTCCACCTGCCCCAGGTCTGCCTGGGATGTCACTAGTGTTAATATGGGAGGAAAAATCTTGGAAGGAGCCGGGCGGTGGTGGCGCACGCCTTTAATCCCAGCACTTGGGAGGCAGAGGCAGGCAGATCTCTGTGAGTTCGAGGCCAGCCTGGTCTACAAAGTGAGTCTAGGACAGCCAGAGCTGTTATACAGAGAAACCCTGTCTCGAAAAACCAAAAAAAAAAAAAAAAAAATCTTGGAAGGTGGCAGAGGGGGTGGGACGAGCATGACCCTGAGAGATAGATGGAAGGGGTTTATGTCTTGGCCTCTCCACTGCTTAGAACCGGTGAGGTGCTTAGAACCAGTGAGGTGGAGATAAGTTTTTCACCACTGACCTGTCAGACTCCTCCTCTAGAGCTATGCCAGCACCCCTCACCTGGCCAGAATGGGAGTGTACATATGAGGTGTTAATGTCCAGCACAGAGTGGCCCTGTGATACAGAAAAAGGCCTGGGTTCTGGGCAGTACTTCAAACACCTTTGCCTGTTTTCTCTGGTTTCTAGACTCCCAGCAACTTGGAAATGGATGCTCTGTTGCAAGAATCTGAAGCCTCCTCCCTCAGATACAGCCAGGTGAATACTGGTGAGCCTAGCACATGGGGGAAATAAAGGAGCACAAAATATCCATGAGTCTTCGGGGGGAGGGGGGAGCCAGACCCTCATCACCAGCTGCTCATACCCTTTCCAGGAGGCTGTTTAGCTCCCACTTCCTGTCTCTGTAATCCTGTCTTAAAATTTGTTTTGTTTTATTTTATGTATATGAATATTTTGCATGCATATCAGTATACCTTGTATTTACCCGGTACCTGCAGAAGTCAGAAGAGGGCATCAGATACTATGTAACTGGAGCTACAGGCAGTTGTGCTGGGGGATTGAACCCGGGTCCTCTGCAAGAACAACAAATGCTCTAACTGCAGAGCCATCTCTCCAATCCCATCCTCTGTCTTTTGACTTCAGGCACCAAGAGGATTGCTGACTGTCACCCTGGCGAGTTGGCTTGGTCTTTTGGTTTCTTGGGCCTTTCTACAGCCTTGGTGTAGCTGTAGGCTGGAGCAGGCATCTCAGTGCTGGGAACTAGACGAGAAGATAACAGCTAGCCTGTTGGAGCTGACACCCACCTCAGCTTGCCTACCCTGTGGTGTGTCCCAAGGAACCTCACACCAGCACTTATTAGAGATCAAAGAGGGAAGCACCCATTTTCATCATGGCTGCTGTGACCATTGGTCTTGGTAGAACTGGTGAAGCTCAGCTCTGTGTGTATGTGGGACATTTCCAGTGAGGACTGACAAGTGAAATGATGACTGGGAGTAGCCAGTGGTCTTCAGTATAGGCCATGCCTTCCAGTGGGCTGGAAGCAGGGACCAAAAGAAGTCAGAGGAAGAGAGCTCATACGCATGAGCTTTCCTTCTTGAATTTGTGTAACTGCTACCATTAGACCTCCGTTCTTTCATCCTTTCAACTTGAACTCAACACCACTGACTCTCCCAGAGCTTCCAGGTTTTCAGTTCCAGTCAAGGACTGCCAAGATATCTGGCCTCATTGACTGGAAAACTACCAGGATCTCAGTCCCTTGGGCATGCTCATGGCCAATGCTGGATTACTAGCCCCCATCATGTAAACCATTTTCAAGACGTATATGTATTCTAATGATTCTGTTCCTCTAGAGTGTCCTGACTATCATGACACCCTTTCCCTGACATGTGTCCCTGGGAAAAAGTCATTTTTGCCCTATCTTGCTATTTTCACCCACCATGGTTGGAAAGTGTGAAGTCTGTTCATGGAGGCCAGCTGAAGGGAATTTCTGCAAATGCCAGCAGGTTCCATGTGCTTCTATTTTGTAAGCTCTACTCACCTTTGAAAGTAGGGGATCATGGCTTTGACTTCTCCACCATTTATGTGCAATGATATCACTAAAAGCAACTCAGTCCACAGGTCTAGGCAGATGTAATTAGGATAATTGTCCCATGTTCCTATGCCCCTCTTCTTGAAAGCTCCAAGCACTCTTCGAGCATTATCCAATTGATTCTGGAAATAGCTGGATGAGACACATGGGGACAGGCCTGTCGTGCTCCATTCATGGCCAGGCTACCACAGCACTGACAGGTTAAGTGGGACTTGCCTAAGGCCCCACAGAGCTGAGAAGTGAGCCCTGTAGATCAGCATCCTCACAGAAACCCCAGCCACAGCCACAGCTCTGAAGTGAAGGCACAAAGGCTTTATGTGAGTGGCAGAAATTTTCCTTCCACCTCCCTGCCAGTTTCCCTCTGCAACTCAATGGTATGGTCCCACTCACACACCCTTAGCCTGCTGGTGGGACTCCATAGGCCTGGCTTGCTGGGGACAGTGGTATGAAGACAGTGAAGGGACTGATTAGTTGCTGCAGCTGAGAGGCTATGGTAACCAGACAACTAACCAAGCCCGATACACTTTACGGTTTGCAAAGCAAATTAACTATGAAGAATTACCCCTTTTTTTTGAGAAACAATCAACAGAGTCATAATTGTTTAAGTAGCTCTCTTGATGGTGTGGTTTTATGAGCTGGCCTCTGCTGAATTACAAACATCTTAGCCCATTTGGAAGACAAGCACTGAGATCCTTACATGCTTTGACCTAAAGTTCTAGGGTACAAATGGCAAGTGGAAACCACAGAAGTCTCCAGGCAAGGGTGGGTGAGGGTGGGGGTCCCATTGATGGCATGCAGATGCTATAAGGAGCATATTTGATAAAGGTAAGAAGTTCTGAGGGTAGATTGTAGGAGCCCTGGAGTATGCTGGGAACATTGTTGATGAGGATAGGAGGCCCTGCTGATGGCTTTGTCAGGATCTCAGGATGTGCCACTACTAGAATATATTGGACAACAGTGTTGCTGGAAGATTCTCTCAATTTTAGATTAGACACAGGGGTCTCATTGGAAAGATGAGAACATAGGCCTCCCTGGAAGCTTTGGGGGATTCTTCCACATCCAAGCCCCAGGAAAAAAGCTCTTAGGGGTACAGTTGATCATCCAGAAGGAGCCAAGGACCATTCCTTATAAACTGCATGTAAATTCATTCACAGCTCTTGAGATATAGGTGATAGCCTCTGGACCCATGGCAATGAGACAAAATGTAATGAAACCACAATGCTCCAGGTCCTTGTCCTTCTAGGGTTTGCTGTCTTGGGAGAGGTCAGGCATTATTCTTTAAGTCCCATCACAGTAAATGTATTAACATGTGAGTTCCAGAGGACAGGAGTCTATGTATAGGAAATGTGGCTAGACAATGGAGGTGGGCATGGCGGCTGCATAAGGCTGAGGACACAGAAAGACTCTCTGAAGAATGGGCAGCTTGAGGGAAGCCTGGAGGGAATTGCCTGTGAAGGTTTGTATGCTTACAAATATGTAAGCATACATGTTCATGTATGTATATGTATGCACGTGGACATATGTGAAACTGTGTATCTGTGTATGCTTGGATGAGTATGTATATATGTATATGTGTGTGTGTGCATGGGTGTGCAAGTAGGAGGGGTGGGCAGTGTCCTGGGCATAGGGAATAGTGAGCCAGCCCCCACTCCCCTCCATGAGAAGAACAGGGAGAAACAAGGAAAAAGGCCTAAGGGGTTAGAGGGATGTGTGAAAAGGACTTCTTAGAGTCTTTTTCTGTGATTTGAATTACCAAAATTAGCTCCACTCAAACTTTCCAGGGGATGCCCAAAGGAGAGTATGAAAACTTGTAACTGGGACACGTGTAGGAGTGTTAAACCCAAATGGCTATGAGCCTCTGTATTAGTTTTCTCATTGCTTTGACCAAGTACCTGACAGAAGTAGCTAAGGGAAAAAGAATTTATTAGGCTCACCGTTCGAGGCTACTGTCTATCGTGGTGAGGAGGGCATGGTGAGGTTCATAGTGGCTGCTTCCTCCCATCTCACATGCCTGGAATCAGAGGCAGAGGCAAACTGGGGCCAGAAGTGGGGCTGGACCATCATCAAGTCCTGCCCCTGGCCCAGTAGCTCACTCTTTGCTGTGAGTCTCCATGATCTAAAGGTTCAATAACCCTTCCAAACAGTGCCATCAGCAGGAACCAAATGTTCAAACACATTCAAACCATGGCATCCTCTTCGCTGGTCTTTGGTGTCTGAAGCTGGGCCCAGATTAGAACTCACAGGGTCCTGACAACTGTGGAGGAAAGAACTCACCCACAGCTGGAGTTCTGGTTTGAAGCTCAGAGCCAAGAAACAGCATGGGCTGGCATGGAGGAAGCCCGATCAGTCTGCCAGTCCTTCCCAGCTTCCCAAGTCTCGATATTTGTGTTCTACCATGGCTAAAGGGGCTGTTTGGGATTCTAATGTTTATCCTGGTCCCATACTAGCAAAAGAGAGTGGAAGGAGAGCAATAAGGAGATCGAAGAGCTGATGTATGGGTGTCCTCAAGTATCCTATGGTCCTGTCCTCTAAACTTTCCCCAAATGTTGTTCCAAAAGCACAGCTCATACCTTTCAGGGGCTCCCAGTATATCTGCTTGCTTCTCTGTTGCTGTTATTAAAACACTGACCAAAAGCAACATGGGGAAGAAAGGGTTTATATGGCTTACAGGTTACACTCCATCATCCAGGGAAACTGAGGCAGAAGCTGAAGCAGAGACCACAGAGGAGGCATTTTATTAGTTGAGGGTCCCTCTTTGCTGGATTCCCATTACCTGGGAGCTTTGGGAAGGCAGGTGAGGAGGCCCCAGAAGCAGCTCTCACTGGCCGCCTTCCTTCCAGGGAGAAATAGCCCGGTCCTCCCTCCCACCCTGTGATTATACAATAGATTTAAAGTCTCTGGTATCCACAAATCTACATCAAAATATATTCTCTAGCCGTAGGGAACTTCTCAGAATTGTTAACCTTCTCCCCAGGTACTGGAGGTAACACACTGTGAGATTAGATGTATATTTTCTTCAAGATACACCACCCATCGAGGGGTTCATATTTACATCTTTTGTTGGTATTTTTTATAGATTAAAAGCGCCTCTTTGCTAGGTGATAATTCTGCTAAGTACTGTAATTTGCTGCCATTAATATTTGTCTGAGTCCTAGTTTGCAAAATATATTTGAAACCACGCTAGAAAGTCACATAATTGCTTCTTTGCGAGCTGGGGAAATGAGTAGCTTCTTATCCAGCCTTTATCCTGTTAACCTCGGAGGGGAGGGGTGAGCAGCTGAGAACATTAGCCAGGAGTTCCAGGGGCCAGCAGGGTCTTTTGATGCAGCCTGGCTAGGCCAGTGACTGGTGGCTTCTGGCCTTCGCTGTGTGTTCTAACCCCTCCTCTGTCCACGGCCACACAGTGAGGTCTGAGCACACCCCCACCCCTGCCTGGGTCTCAATCGATGGGGAGTGGAGACAGTTTGTCAGTCCGTGGGAGTATCTTCTGGGTCTATCTCCATCTCACTTGGATCATGGAGACAGTATTGTCTTGATGGGCTGCCCCAGAAAGGGAGTGTGAAAGGCCCTTGCCCAGATATCAAGTGGCTCTGTACCCAATGGGAATGTGGGAATGGCTTTACTTATATCACAGCAAGCAGGGATCCCCTGGAACAGAGGGGACTGAGCACCCCAGAAAACATAGGACTAGGTGGGAGGTACCAAGCCAAGGCTCCTATGTCAGCTTTAGTGGTCACTCAGGTATGGAATGAGGTCCCAGGTGAGCAGCCGCATGAGTTCTAAGACAGCTAGTGACTCCCTCTCAGTGCAAGCCATTTTCCAGGTCTCCCCTACTAGATGGGACAGCCCCAGGTCCTTCTGACTGGAAATCTTCAGTATTGTTCACAACCATATCTTAGTCCTGGAGTCTGCTGGGCAAAGGCTGCTGCAGAACAAAAAGGACATCCTCCAGGTACCAGCTTCGTGGAAACTCTATGGTTCTCTGATACCAAGGTGGTGGCCACTCCCGACGTCTCTAATTGAAAGAGTGCTGTGCGAGGCCTTCTCTGGCTTCTCCGGAAGGTGTTCCCATGGGTAAAGTAGGATCCTACAAAGTGTCTCTGAGCTCTCACTCATAGTCAAGCCATAAAATGGAACTAATGGTGGCTGTTATGTCTGAATAGGAAAATCCTCACAGGCTCATGGTTTGAGCACTTGGCAGCATTGTTTTGGAATGCTTTGGGAGGTAGGGCCTTGGTGTACATAAGTCAGCATGGCAGTCCTCTTAGAGACATACCTGACTGGTGCCCCGTTCCTGTTGCTCACTCTGCACCCTTGTCAGCTGTGATAGGAACACTCAGGGCATACTCCCACCGACATGCACTGAGCTCTCTGTTTTATTTTCTCCATTGTGATGGACTGAAACCAGGAGCCAAAATAAGTCCTTCCTCCCTTATGATTTTCTGTCAGGGATTGTGGTCACAGTGACTCAAATGTAACTAAAATGGTGGCCCTGACCTCACAGGTGCATTTGTTGGGAGGATGAAACAATGCAGATGCATTTGATAAAGGCTGCTTGATGTTATTACTATTGGTACATTTATGCTGAATATGGGCAAATGTGAGTGTAAATGTGAGTCTGTGTGGGCGTGGTTTCACTGTATGCATCTACATGGGTGTACATAAATAGATGTGCATGTTTATGGGCAGAGTTCTTGCCCATGTCTGTGAGAGAGTCCTGATCTAGACTCCCACCTCATCAGGATGTCACCTGCCTGTTCCACCCACCTTGTCCTGATCCTGTCTCCTCAATTACATCCTCTCTCCCCTCACTTCTGCTGCAACCTGCTTGTGTCTGTGTCTCCAAATGTCTTTAGTTCCACTCCCTACTCCCCGGGTCACCTCCCACTGCTGCTCTGCCCCTGCAGCTCTGTTTAGGTTTACCCCTGTGTCCTCTTGGCTGGTAGCACTGGCTTCCTCTTAACTGGCAGACTTCCAGAAACACATCTGTGCCAACACAGATGTCACTTCCTCTAGACTCACTGTCATCTCCCAAACATATCCTACCCCGGTGCCCTGTGGGCTTTCTCTGTGCCTTGTGGCTGAAAGCAGTGAGGTTCACTTACTTGGGCAGAGCCCACCATGAGCCACAGCACCGTGTCTCTGTGACCCTCAATTCTCCTACTAAGATCTGGGAAGGCTGTGTGCCAGTGGCGACCACAGCCAGACACTGGGGTGCCTGGATGCCTGCTTGGGTCCACAGGGTATTGTAGTGTCAGAAAAGTAAAGGGTTGGACAGGGAAATTCAGGTTATCAACTAGACATCTGATACTGGACATACTTGGGTGGATGCCTAGACTATAAGAGTGGGCATGTGTGTGAGGGCAGATGTGTGCTAGCTTGTGTCCGCCCCTGGCACAGAATTGTGAGGTAGACTGGCCACAGAGTCCTATCCCTTTGAGGTGGTTACATAGAAAGCTGTGTCTACCTCACCTGGTCCACTGAGCCTGCCCAAAGCTGCTTCTGCTCCATTCCCTAATGGACAGGCTTAGTCTCCACCCCACAATTTCTTTCTGGTCACTAGGGGTCTGGTAAGCACCTGCTCTCTGCTTCCTCACTGGTTGTGGTGTGAGCAGCCTCCACCCATATTCCAACTACCATGAACTGAACTTCTTTGTCATGCCTTCCCCTTGTCATTATCCAGCCTTTATCCTGTTAACATTGGAGGGGAGGGGTGCTTGCCGGAGTCCTGAGAGCAGCTGAGAACATTAACCAGGAGTTCCAGGGCCGGCAGGGTCTTGTGATGCAGCTTGGCTAGGCCAGTGACTGGTGGCTTCTGGCCTCTAACCCCTCCTCTGTCCATCGACCACACAGTGAGGTCTGAGCACACCCCCACCCCTGCCTGGGTCCCAATCAATGCGGAGTGGAGACAGTTTGGGCCCTCACTGTGGGCCCAAACAAACCCTCCCTTAGGTGGCTTTTGTCGAGTATTTTGTCACAACAATTAGAAAAGTAACCAACACAGTGGCCATGGTCCCACATGCTAGTAAGTGGCATGCTGGAGCTTGACTCCCTATTACAGCATTTAGCTAAAGCACATGGCCTTTTGGAGCCATAAGGGAACAAAAGGGGGACACTGTAGCAAGGTGGCTTTTATTATTTTTGTTTAATTAATACTATACTTAACACCTCTGCCTCTCTTCCAACCCTATTTCCTTCCAACCTCCCAACACTAGGTGGGAGAGAAAGAAGATTAAAGGGAAAAAGGATGGAGTTCTCTTTAAGCTACTTCCTGCTGATTACGATCCTTGGGTTCTTTGCGGGTAACACTAAGCTCAGTAGTCACAATATCCAGAAGCCCAGCAAACCAGGAAACAGCAGCAGGAAGGACCAGAAGCAGTTTGGGGGAGCACCAGTAGCAGGGAGAGCAGCAACCTCTTTCTTCTTTGTAGCGCTTCTCTCCTTAGGGCTCCAGCTTTTTATCCCTCGGTCCTCAGAATCCACATGCTGCAGGTGGCTAACCCACACCCCTGCTAGCTCATGAGGCACATATTGAATACACCTGGGGACTAAACAAAGCGGCACCACACCTGCGATTAAACAAACACATTCTCATAACTTTTTTTTTAATAAACAAAACTCTTTACCATAGGACACTTTGTAGAAACAGCAATGTCTGTAGTGCTAGAGACCTCTGGAGAGGGAGGTCAACCCAGCCCTGGAGCTGTTGAACACTCTCAGGTCAGGAACTGACAAGCCCTTCAAGGGAAGTCGTGACGCAGAGCAAGCTCAGCAGAAGGAGAGGATGGCTCCCTGAGGATGGGGTCCAATTTGAACACAGGATGGGGAGAGTTGGAACGACAGAGAGGTTCAAGATGGAGAAGGAGGTTGTTTTGGGAAATGCACAGCCAGGATAACTGGGTTTGGAGGTTCCTATGTGGCTGGTTTTATTTCAGTGTTGCAAATGCTGAAGAGAGGATAAAGAGGCTGATATGAGAAAAAAGTCTCTGGTCCACAGACAAATATGTTTTGTTGAGGGCAACAGATCAAGCCCAAGCTAAGAGAAAAAAAATCATTTGGACATGTGAACTTTTAGGTTCAACTTACCCACTTCTCCATGAGCCCCAACCATTAGGATACCCCTTAAAGGTTCTACTGCCTCCCAACAGCACCATAGTCCTCAGGACATGGATCTCAGGCTGGGAGTGCTGCCCATGGCCACTATAGTGTCACCTGGGCCTTGATGGCAAGTCAGATAGTCAGCACGTGGCCAAACTCACAGAAGGAAAAGTGTCAGATCCAGCCTTTTGCGGAGAGGGGGGGAGGGTGTGTGTGTTGTGGCTAAGTGGGAATCAAGATGGCATCCAGAGACCCATTGACATCTCTTTACAAGGGAGCAGGGGAGAGACAAAGATGTCAGCATATGAACAGTAAGCTGTCATCTGTTGCAAAGCTACGAATGTCCTTGGACCAAACCAATGACTCTTTGGGGCTTGATGTGTCAGTCAACTCTCCAATACTGTGACAAATACCTGGGGGAATCACATTAGAGGGAAGAAAGGTTTATTTTGGCTCATAGCTTCATAGGTATTGATCCACCATTGCTTGGCTTTGTTGCCTATGGCTCTGAGGTAACAAGACCTTCCTGGTGAGGAACACACAGTGAAGGCTTCTCACTTCATGCGGTGTCCGTGATCTAGTCCTATGATCATCTTCTGTTATTCCTGGGTAGTTGCTCCTCCTGAGCTCTGAATGCCAGTGTTATTTATTCTGTTTGGTGTGTCAGCTTTATTCTGTGGCCTGCTTCTCTCCTTGCATGGTCCTACCAAACCCCATAGCTTTTCAAGTCACTTTGTCCGTGTGCTTCTGTCACAATGTAAGTGATAAGCGTCCTGCACTTCACTGTCAAGCAGCGGTGATTAAGAACTCCTTGCCAGTGCTTTTGTGGGTTGGCTCCAAGTGCCTCATGCTGTCACCCAACTCGTGAGAACTGTCTTCTCGCAGCATCCATTAGGCACTGTCCTCCAGCCCAACGTCGCTCTGTCAAAACTCCTGAGATACATACTCAAGACAAAGTTCTCCCTCCCTGTGTTTCCAGCTATAGACTCCTCACCCAGGCACCCTTGACATGTCCAGCTGGTCACCTTGAAGGATGTTCAGGATGTTTGTGTGTTTCTCAAAACAGCTGTGCCTCTTTGAAACTGTATCCCTAGCTGTCAAATGAGCAGACTGATTCAGATGAGCTGGTAGTGGCTGTGGGAACAAGTGCTGTATCACCTTTGGTGTTTGTCCTTTCCACCTTGGATTTCTTTTTAAATCTGTGTGAGAGGGACTCCCTGCATGACCCAGGCTAACCTGAAAGTTGTGCTGGCCTCCCTTGGCCTCCCTCTGCCTCCCATATGCTGAGATTACAGGCATGAACCTCCACAGTCAGCACCTCTCCCTGTTCACACTTAGTGATGGTTGTGGGCATGCTTACCCAGGCCAGGTTTTGTGTGCTAGAACCTTCTGCTAACTCTCTCTAGCATATAATAACCCTTGACTTCCACTGAGCTCTCTTGGACTCTGCTGGGAATGCAGGGTGATTGGATGGGGGACATCAGGCAGTGGATGGAAGCTCTAAATTCAGCCTCCAAGGCTATCTCTGGGTTCAGAGGCAGCCATAGTATGGGGCTGACAGTTCCATCGCTGCAGAGATGAAGGGTTCTGTGGTCATTCTCTTGGAGACAGGTAGGGTCCAGGGTCACCATGTCCCAGGTAAGCCACCCTTCAGTTCAAAGTAACATCCATGGAGCCCACACCCCTTAAACAAAAGCTTGGTCTGACTCCTCAGCCCTGGCACACATCTGTGTTATTAGCAATGCTAATACCATTCTGCAATGATAAATAATTAAACAATTATGGTCATGAATCAATAAGTTTAGCACATTTTTTTTCATCAGCAAATTGTACTGTATAAACAAGAAATATAAATTACCAAGTCTAATTCCCTCCCCCTTAAAATTATAAGCATTTTATATCTAATAATTAAAAAAGTATTAGAATTCAATGTAGGTTAGTTAGAACTTTAAAGAATTTTCTGTTTCCACCAAGCACCATTAAATTATCAGTTTTATGTCTCTGAATCTGATTAACATTTTGAGATCTGGCCTCAGAAATCTTTCTTTGTTAGCTCCCAGGGAAGCCCCTCCAGGTTCCTGTTTCTCCCCATCCTCACAGACGGCAACTCGACTGGGCTCCAGCTACGGAGGCTGCAGCTGCTGGGTCCAGCTGGAGAGCAGAAACAAATGAGCTTTGGAGGGAGATACAGGTTACAGAGCGAGGTTTGTAAGCTCACCCTACTCCCTAGGTTTATTTTTGTGTATATTGTTCTCATTTGCTTTTAAAAAATGAGGCTTGTGTTTACAAGTTCAAAACAAACAATATCTATGGCAACAGTGGGTTATAGTCCCCAGGACTCCAGCTTGTCTTGTGAAGTGGTCGTCTCTTCTCTTTTGTTCTATCCAACCTGGTACAATTTCCACTGTCATGGCTGAGGACACTCATGATTGTGCTAGAGGCCTTGCGATCTTTCTTATCTTTGGCCTCTGAGTTTGCAAACTTAATTTAATGGCTAGGATCCCATGTCCCTCATTCCCTAAACGTGTTATGTCAACGGCACCATTATGGTGGAGTTGAGTGTCGTCTAGGAGAAAGCATAGGTCTGAAGGTGTTTTCAGAGAGAATTAACTAAGAAAGGGAGACCCACCCAAAACCTCTGTAGCACCAGCCAATAGACCGTGAGCCTGGATGGGACAATAGAACAACAGAAGAAAGCCGGATAATTCAGACAGTCTCTCTTTTCTCCTGCCCAACACTGCTCCTGCCACGTCTTCCTCAAGTCAGGAGCTAAATCTACTGTTTTCTTTTCTTCTCAGATGTCCCATCATAGCAATGGGAAAGTGACCAAAAATAAAACTTTCAATCACAGGACACCAAATGCAAGAGTAAGAAATGGTTACATGAGAAGATTAAGGTCCCACTAAGCTTCCTATCACTTGCCACCAACAGCTTGTGTGGGTGTGTGTCTGCCTTCCCTGGTAGTCCCACTGCCTCTGAAGCATCCCTTTGTCCCTGTCCCCACCTGTCCTTCTGTTCAGAGCAGTGGCCGGATGCTAGTTGTCCATCTTTCTTTTGTTGAATATAGTAACTACCAAATAGATAAAACTGAGCAACATCAAAACCAAAGTGGAAAAACAGCTTTCTGTTTTTATCCATTCTGCTCTAGCTGCCCAGAGCCTCCTGATAGGGGGCTGCAATATGACTGAACCAATTGTTGGCTGCTACCCCCTTTTCACACCAGGGAAGGAAGGACACCATTCATGTGGACACAGACCCTCAACTCTGGGAGTTGTCCCGGTCAATTACCTTCCTTTTCTTCATCATTCGGGCCCAAGTACTCCCGTGGCTTCTACTTTCTAATTTCTCAGCCCTCCAGATGCTAGGTGGCCATACATACCAGTTCCTCCCCTCAGGACGAAGCTCCACAGCTCCCAGATGGACTTTCTGCTTCCAGAATTTTATTTTATTTTATTTTATTTTATTTTTTTTTATTTTTTTTTGGTTTTTCGAGACAGGGTTTCTCTGTTTAACAGCTCTGGCTGTCCTGGACTCGCTTTGTAGACCAGGCTGGCCTCGAACTCGCAAAGATCCGCCTGCCTCTGCCTCCCAAGTGCTGGGATTAAAGGCGTGCGCCACCACCGCCCGGCTGCTTCCAGAATTTTAAATGCCACTTCAGCAGGTGAAGAATGAGAGTTGTCATCCTCATTTCTCACAGAGCTCGTGGGATAGCGTCATTCCCAGCTTACCAGACTCAATGACCCCATTGCCCTCAGGTCTAGGCTCTCCAACTTGGTGTTTTAGGTTAGGTATGTTAGGGTACAACACCAGCAAAGGCATGTGAGTCCTAGAATAAAGCTTCCAGGACATCCAAAGTGTGTTAGTTACTTTTTTTTTTTTTATTGCTGTGGTAGAATGACTGACATAAACAACATAAAGGCCTTATTAGGTCTTACAGTTCTAGAAGGCCCAGTCCTTGGTTGACTGAGCCCAGGGATTTGGACAGAACCTCAAGGTACAGAGAATGTGAAAGAGGGTGTTTTTTCACTTCTTGAGGGAGCAGTTAAGCAGAAAAGAGAGAGAACAGAAGAGGTCGAGGCAAGGTGGGGCCTAAGGACAACTCCCCACCAGTTACCTGTGTCTTCCAGCTAAAGGTTCACTTCCTGTTTTCACTGTCAAGTCTGAATCCATCCAGGGTTTGAGCTACTGACTCACAGTCCTCATCATCTAATTGTCCTTGAAAACATCATCCCAGACATATCCAGAAGTACTCCCAACTTATCTCGCAATTGTCTCACAGTTCAATCACAGATTAATCATATCACCATCTGACCAAAATCCTCAGCTCCAGATCTTATGAACACACCCGCACACGCAGCTGAGTCATACGCTGTGAGGTGGGGTGTTCCTGTTCCCCACAGGATACTGTGAGTGGTGCTGGCTGAGTCTGAACTCTGACATGGCCCCTGATGGGCCCAAACATCTCCTTCCCATGCCTGCTCACACCCCGGCACTTAGAGACATTTCCTGCTTTTTTTTTTTTTTAGGTCCTTCTCCACAACAACTTTGGCTCACCACTTGGTGGTTAACCCTTGGTCACTTGCTTTAAATGCGTATTGATTGTCCAGAATTGGGCTGGGCATACAGGTGACAGAAGGTGAGTCTCCAGAAGTGGCTGCTGCTGCTAACCAGGCTCATGACATTACTGCACCCAGAGTCTGGTGTGCAGGCTTGGTGCTGGGGAGGTAAGGTTCCTAAAGTCCTTTAGGGATCACCTCTGCCCTCTGTGCACTGATCATTGTTCCCAGGGATACTGTGTGTCCCTTATCAACCATTAGGGGACAGTTCTTTTTCGTGGATTTGAGTGCCTAAAGAGGACAGCAGCCGCCAGTTAAATAAGCTAACCTACCTCTTAGTTAAGACAGATTGATCCGTCCTAGTAAAAAATCTACTGTGCATTCAACTGCCAAACGATCTTGCCTGGAGCCCGGCTTCTTGCCAGATGTCAACACTATGTCAGGGACCAAGAGGAACACCGGGGGCACAGTGCTGAGGGTGTGTGGACAATGTCTCACTCTGGGCCTCTGTAGGAATGCATCACTGCAGGCCAGGGTTCAAGGGCAGGCAGCTTACTGGGGGACACCACTCCAGTGAGTGGAATGTGAAGTGTTAGTGTTGCATTGCCTGTCAGCATGGGCCACAGGGCTCCACGCTGTGGTGTCGTCTAAGGCGTCCTGTAGAAAGAAAACCCCAGTAAAGTATTCCATTTAGCCTCCAGCTTTCTCCCTTGTTCACTAGAAACACAAGGACAAGAACTCCTCCCGCACGCACTGGTTGCCTATGTGTGCCTTGTCAGGCCCGTGGTGTGGGTTGGGGGAGGGTGTCATGCTGTGCCTGGCCTAGGAGTCCATGCAGAGGCATATGGGAGGGATTTCATGCAAGGATATGGAGGGGAAACTTGTCCCTCAGTCCTCAAGCAGAGGACTAAAACACCTTCAGTATCTACAGGACCTCCCACAACACAGCGATGGGGTTGGTGTCTTGGGATTTCTGCCGTCGGAACCTTCAAGACCCCGAGTTTACCAAAAGAAACACTGGGGTCACAGTACTGGGGGTATGTGGAAAGTGTCTTAGGCTGGTTTATGTAGGAATGCACTGCTCAAGGGCAGGGTCCCATGGTAGGCAACTTATTGGGGATGTCACTCCAGTGAGTTAGGGCAGGAACGAGATGTGTATATGTATAGCATGAGCATATTGTGTGTAATTGTGTGTGTATAAAGTGTGTAGAGTGTGTATTTGGTATGTATATAATATATATTGTATATATCAGTTTGTATTTCATATGTTTGCAATGTGTATATACAGTGTGTATATCTACATTGTGTATGTGCATAGTATAAGTACATAATGTGAGTGAATGTGTGTATATGTGCATAATGTGTGTGTAAAGCGTGGGTGTAAAGTGTGTGTAATGTGTGTGTATAGTGTGGGTGTATCTGAGAAAGGGTCTGTCTATGTAGCTCAGGTTGGCCTAGAATTCACAATCCTCCTGACTCAGCTTCCTGAGTGCTGTCTGGGCTTCCAGGCACACATTTACACACTGGGTTGAGCATCTTTTGAAGATGCTCCCGAGGAACTGTGGCCAAGGCCCGTTGGGTTAACCCGTGTGACGGGATCTGCTCCTTGGCCTTGCTGCATCCTGCCTCTGTTTGCCTCCATCTGTGGGTGGGAGTCTCCGGGCGGGCGATGGTGGGTGCCAACGCCAGCATGCCGGGGCTCCAGATTCTGCTTTACTCGGGGGCTCTTAGCAACATGCTTCTTGCATTCTGCTCATCCTGTTTCGCATTTCACACTTCCCTAGGCTGATAGATCTATCCATCTAGTGCAAACGCTTCTGACAAGACTGGGGTGGAGGAGACCCCTGCTGGGCTCAGTGATGGCTTGCTGTGGGTGGGTGGCCCACACCAGGACAGGACATCTACATTCACCTGTGACTCCTTCCTGGCTTTGTGAGTCTCTCTCAGGGTGAGCCAATGACCTGACTGATCTTCCCACTTTGCATTCTCTCTGAGCATCCTCTGGGGGGTGGTCCTGCCATCCTTCCATCTCCCCCCTATTGCCCATTCACCACCCAAGTCACCCCCAAATCTCCAAACACATCTGACTTACACTGCATGGAAAATTTTCTTGTAAAGTTTTCTCTTTCACCTTCTTGAAGTCCCAAGTCCCCTAAGTCCCCTAAAAATAACACTCTGATTTATTGATCTTTATTTATATTGATTTGTTTTTAAATTTTGTCCATTTTTCCTTTCTTTTTCAGTCCTGAATTAATCTTAACTCTAGATTCTTGTATGTGTACCTGCATCTCTATTTCTTTATATTTTATTTGAGGTCTATAATAGCATTCAGAATTAGCTCATGAAACTGGATTACACAAAGCCAGCAGGTTTAAAAATATTCCAAAGATGTTGCTTTCATGCCTCAAATCCTTGAAAAGCCAAATGCATTCACTTCTGAAACCAAGTCTTGGGTTTTGCTGGAAAAAAAATAAGAGAAGTGTTTAATAGCACATATGGCATAATTTTATTTGACATCTGTTTTGTAACAAACAATATTTAGCTCACTTATTTGCTGAATGATACAGTACACAGTGCAAACAAAAAGTCCAATGAACAGTTTTTACAGAGTTTGTAATATATCAATATTTATTGCAAAAGAATGCAAAACTTAAACATTTAAGTGTGTTATTGATTGTAATATGCAAAACATTGATTACTGTATGTTCCTATTGCAAAAAAAAAAAAAAAAGTCTTCCACGCCTGTTAGGGTATGAAAATGAGGTACATTTTAGCAAAATATTCTTCCCTGCTCCCCTTGATGACATTTAGTCTTAGCCCTGTTTCCCCTTGTTTGTGTCATTCTATTGAAGACAGCTGTCAATATATTTAGGATGCTTCCTGCTCATAACAGCAAAAAAAAAAAAAAAAAATAAAATGGTGAAACTATTGGCTTAATTGCGAAGAGTGATTGATTTTAATGGAAACAACATTTAAAAACTCCGAATGCACTCTGTGTTGGCAGAACTGATAGACACGCTAATGAATTGAAGTCTCTTGCAGATGTGGGGAGTGCTTGCAGCAAGGATCACAAAAGGACAGTGGTGGTAGGTGTGGGATTTTTTGTTCTTTTTGTACTAAATTTGATATAAATCATTTGTTTACACAATTGGACAATAGGACAGAAGTGCTAGCTCTAACCTGGTGAAGAGAGCAAATATTACAACTTTGGTCTCTGAGCCCTAAGAAGCACAGCCATGCTTTTGTTACTACTATTATCATCAGAAGAACAACATGTGCCATCCTATTGAAGACAGGTATCTCCACAGATGGTTCTTCAGGTTGTTTCAGGTGGCAGTGACGGCTCCCTGCTCTGTTTGGGATCCGGGCTCAAACAGCTTAGTAGGTTTCTTTTTCCTCTTGTTCATGCCAGCAAAGTGACAAAAAACCAGTGAGATGGTTTGGCTCATCTGGAGGGTCTATGGGCAAACTAGGAGCCCTCAGAACAAAGCTAGAATGAGAGAAAAACCCTGGACCAGTTTATCCCAGCAGGTTCTTCTGAATTCTGAAAGGATAATTGTGCTAACGATGACAAAACCAGCAGCCTACTGAGCTCCCCAGTCCTCCAAATCCTGCAAACAGCTCTACGCATGCTCAATGCCTCACTTACCCCTGCTCCTGGCTCATACCTTGTCCACACTGGGACTGTAAGCTTCTTGAAAAAGCCACAACCTCGGTCAGCCTCTCATTCCTCTACAGTCTCTTTTGCACACTCTATGCACACTCCATGTCTGCCTCTCCCAGGTTCTGAATGCTGGAGTCTGGAGGGGTGGGGGGCAGGATGGGACCAAGTTCCTGCCTGTTGTTGCTGAGGTCTTTTACCACCTCAAATTTGGAAGAATAGGGGACTTGTAGGTAGCTGGGCTTGGAGCAAAATCCTTTTCCTATCTTCATGGTTGGATGGCCCAACAGTGTCCCCTTCAGGTGAACCGGATTCAGAGGTCAGAATGGCAGGCTAGCCCGCCTCTGCTTCTGTTGCTGGACTGGCCAGGGTGACAGTCTCAGCTCTACCAGCTAGGTCCACCTTGGAAGGTCTTTGCCAACTCTGATGTTAGTTTCTAGAAGCTCCAGTCAGCAAATTTTAGAGGATTAAATGAGTTAATATGCAGAAAGGACTGTATAGTGCCTCACACAGAGTAAGTGCTAGTTTTAGCTGGTTGTGGTTGTGTGTACTGCTAAGTCCAGCATTCAGGAGGCTGAGGCAGGAGGATCTCGATTTTGAGGATAGGGTAAGCTACATAGCAATCCTCTGTCTCAAAATAAGCAAATAAAATAAAAGGGGAGAGAACAGAAAATAAGAGCATAAGGAAAAAGCAACAAACTCCAATTGCCTCCTCCCTCCATCCTGGCTGCACCCTAGGTAGATTCCCCTCAGCGCCTGACACAGAGCAGTCTCAGAGTTAGGTGGTCACTCAGCGAGTAATGCTTCCTCAGGGCTGGGGGGCAGCCCTGGTTCCCTTCAGAAACAATTCACTAAGCTGTGAGAAGGTGGCACTTTGGAATCAGCTCTTGAAGACGAGCAGACAGGAGGTCAAGAAGATGTGGTGGCCTTCATTCATAGAAGGCTCTAGAAGATACGGCCATTGTAACATCTAGCAATTTGAGTTACAGCTCTCTAGAATGAAGTGTAGGGGGATCCAGGACAGCTTGGCCAGTGACTCAGTTCCTCCTCTGGACTCAACAGCAATTACAAGCTGTGAAGGAAACAGAGAACAGAGATGAACAATATATGTCACGAGGAAATAAGAACATTGCACAAGGAGACTAAATAATAATGTATTTTTCTGGGTTTAATGAAACTCTATAGATATAAAAAGCTGGAGAAAGGGGATATTTTTTTTTCTTTCAGACCTTAATTATAGCAGGGTTGTTAGTAAATTTACTGAATCGCAAATGTAAAATATTCTGATGGCCTGAGTAAAACCACATATTTAAGCCTTCTAAATGAACATTTCTGTTTTTTTGAGTAATTTGTACCATCTGTGTCAAAATTCTGAGTCTAAAAAAAAAAAGCAGTGGAACAAATGTTAGTTCCATAAAACAGTCCTAGTTCATTGTTGAAATTGTCACACATTAACATTGCAGGCCATCTGGGAAGACAAAAGCCTCTAACCAGATTGCGGAGATGATTTTATTGGTCTGGTATTAATCAGGATGTGGAATAATATTTAAGCAGAAAGGAGAGATGGGGTGAAGTGGGGCCCTCCATCCACCCCAGCTGTGTGCATGGGGTTGTGTGGTAACTCCTTTATGCTAAGGACGCTGGATATTCACATGCCGGTCATCGTCAGAAGATGAAAATCAAATGCAATGTGTTATTTCCGGTTTGGAAGCAGTGAAACAAAGCATAGAGACTTCCTGGGCTGGGGCGCCTGCTCCAGGAAGGGGAGCTGGGCCATCAGAGTCCATCCAGAACCCCGCTGGAGCAAAAGAAAAAAAAAAAAAACCGGCATGTTGAGTCACTGAATCGCAGAGCATCCTGCTCCTACTCCTGCAGTGAGAGCCCTTAGTAGATTTGGCCAGCTGCTCTGGTCAGCCAAGCCAGGCAGCTGCAACTCTGGCTGCTAGTGGGGCTCAGCATCCATTACTATCTTCAGAGTCCAGGCCCAGCCTGGCTTCACTGAGGCTCCTGTCCAGGTACATTTTCCATGATTTCAGAGTAAACTCCTCTGTGGAACGCTCTGTAGTGGCCATGTTAGGATTTATGGCAGGGCAACAGAGGTGATGTCAGGCATGTCAGATGAGACTGTTCCTTTCACTAGTCAGTCTACTGAGTGGGCACATGCTCTGGAATAAGATAGGGCAGAAGTGGATAATCTGATGTTCCTACGGGTTAGCTCTTCCTGTGTCTCCCCTGTGTGAGCATCTCACTGAGTGTAGAAGTGTCCACACTGAAATAAGTGTTACATTTTATAACAAATTTTATAACATTATGCCTCTAAACATGAACAATCAACTTCATCATGGGCTTAGTGGAAGGAACAGTGATCTCTCCCCAAGACTGGCTTGTGCAGGACTCACATGGGGATGACAAATCGGTCCTCAAGAGTGACATCTTCCAAAAGTATTTTTAACAAGGTATATTCTGTGTGTGTGTGTGAATGCAGGTGCCTTGGAGGCCAGAAGAGGACATTATATCCCAGGAGTTGGAGTTACAGGGAGTTGTGAACTACCAGACATGAGTGCTGGGACTGAATTTGTGTCCTCTGCAAAAGCAGCATGCACCTTTAAAATTTTTTTTTAAATTTTATGTGTATAATTGTTTTGCCTTCATATATGCATGTGCATTATGTGTGTGCCTGGCACCCACAGAAGCCAGAAGAGGGTGTCAGATCCTCTGAAACTGGAGCAAAAGATGATTATAAGCTGCTATGTAGATGCTGGGAACCTGGGTCTAGTGTTCTTAAATGCTGAACTATCTCTCCAGCCCTCTGCAAATATACTTTCAAGAGCGATTTTAATTTGCTGTTGATTTGGCCTGCTGCACTGTGAGGGTCCAGCTCTTAGGAGCTCGGTTAACTATGACTTCACGACTGAAGGCTTGCTGGGTGTCAGAGCTGCTGTTGCTGAATGTGGTAGGAGCCCTTGTCCATTTGTGGCCTGTTGGCTGTACAGAGCTGTGCCCAGGTGCCCCACTTACCTCACTCAGTGAGCCCTAACTAGAGTGTGCAATGTCCACTGTGAGCCACTTGGCACAGCTGTGGAGGACACAGCAATGCTGGCTCCCCATGTGGCCACTTTTATCCTTCATCTCTGTTCTTTGACCATCTTAGGAGCTCTCCACCATATGGACAATGTCCATCTTTGCTTCAAATTACACCTAGGGGTTTCTCAGGAATGTCTGATCCATACCCAGCCTGCTGGAAACAGAGAGAGGCTTCTGGCCGCAGAGAATTGAGCCAAGTTTCCAGGAAAAACAGCTGGAATTGTGAAGGGGCTGAGAACAGAGGAGGTGAGTGGCTGGATCCCCAAAGCCTTATCCGTTAAGGACTGATCATGGCGGTGCTTGAAGAGAGTCCTTGAAGTGGGAGCAGACCTCGATGCTCTGTGGTGTCAGACTGTAGTAGCCCCACCCTGAGAGGGCCCTTTTCTGGGCCCCCCACTCCTCCTATCCCCAGGGCCTTTGCACATGTCATTTTCTCTGCCTGGAGGGCCCTGGGATGCAGCAACAATCACCCAGTCAGCTCCTTTTCTTTCTAAAATGCCAACTCAAACCAAGCTTCTTTAGGAACGCATCCCTCAGGGCTCGTGGCACCCGGCATGTCTCCTTTGTGGCACATGCGAGTTAATTAAATAGTTTATTGCATAATTACTGTTTGTGTCTTCAAATATGAGCACAAGATGATCTCCTATTTTCTCAATTAAATGATGAGAATGGTTTTGAGGGTTTCTGCTTACACATATTGGATTTTTTGTTGTTCTTTTTTGAGATGTAGTCCAGGTTGGTCTAGAACTTGAGATCTTTTGCCTCTCTCTCTCCAGAGGGCTGAAGTTACAGATGTGTGCCACTAGGACAGATTATACAGACTTCTAAGGAAACATTCAAAGAAGTCCACTACCCCTTAGACCAATAAATGGGTCACAGTGCACATTTGGTGACACCTGTTATGCAGGATGGGACACTCACCAGCAGTGTGCCTCCCACCCCAGCTGCGTTCTGTTCTCACTGTGGCATGGTGGGGGCGGGGGGAAGCTGCCTTCATTGCCTGATGGGGAGTTTCCTCCTGCCATGGTCCTGTTCTGTGTCTGCAAGGTGAGCTAAGGTGTGACATGCTTGAGGCTAGAGAAGATCTCATCCAGAAATGAGTCCAAAGCCAGGCACCACTAGCGCCAGAGATCTCCATGCAGTAGCCATTAGCTGATTGGTTTTTCCTGGTTTTTCTTAAAGGCCTCTTCCCAGTGACATCAGCACATGCAGTTTGGATATCATGGCCTCTCCCCAGACATTGTTGTTGTTATTATTTATTATTGTTCCATTTATTTTCTTTGCCTTTCCCCACTTCCTTCCTCTTCCACCTTTTTATTTTATCAGTTGCATCAGGTGACCTCTATAATCTTCCAAAATTAGCCTCAATTGACAACCTGCAAGACTAATGTCATCCCTTCAACTTTAAGCAGAAAGTAATTGAGACCAGAGCCTGGCAACAGGACTGAAGACTTTGCAGAGACCTGAGCATGTGGCCCTGTCTGTTGTCCTCAGGGAACTCCTGACTGGTTTTCTGGCATCAGTGGTCACCCTCTTTCTTCTCTTCTCTGGGCTGTGTGTATTACGCACAGGCCCTCCTTAGACCTGGTCACCCAGGACTCTGTGAGGAACCAGCACTCTGGATGTTCAAAAAACTATTTCAGAATAAAGGCAGGGATGACATGCAAAGTGTTTTGGAGAAGGGAAAGGGAAGCTGTATTTGTTTGTGAAACACAGTGGGGGTGACAGGGAGGGCAGAGGGACCTTCCCTCGGAGGCATTCCAGAACTAAGGCTGAGAGCTGCACCCCCATATGTAAACACTCAGAAAAATAACACACATATACATATATGCCATATGCACACATATAAACACCCAGAAAGATACAAACATGCATCTATATACACACCACACACACATGGATACAAACACAGAGAAAGCTATACATATACACACATACCACACACAAAACACACAAAAAGACACATACATACGCACCAGACCTACTATACATATATGCACACAGAGACTCATAGAAACACATATATACACACGTACCACACACACACATATACCACACACAGAGATATGTTTATACACATACAGATAAACATACATGTGCCACATGTACCACCTACACACAAATACACAGAAAGGCACACATACAGACATATAATACAAACCACACACACACATATCTAGAGAGACATAAGCACAAAGAAATAGAGACACACAGACAAATAAAGATAGGCAGACATATTCCTATAGAAATGCACAGCCAGAAACAAACACACATAGAAACTCAGACACATGAATATGTAGGCAGATGCACATATAGGCGACATAGAAACAGACACACGTAGATGCTCAGACACATAGAAACTAACAAATATACACAAAAGTAGACAGACTTAAACACATAGTAACAGACACACATAAGTAGAGCTGCTATACGTAGACATGTGACATGCATGGAGACACAGAGACATGCACACTCCTGCCAACACACAGATATAATGATACAACAGTAATATGCACACACGTACTCCAGAGCCCAAAAGAAAGAGCCATCAGACCAAGTTGGGGTCTGGAACTAGTGCCCTGCAGTGGCCAATCTCTGCCCCAGGACCTGAGCTTTCTGAGGACCTCCACCTGTGTGACATTGTTGTTGGCTCTCTAATGTCTTCCACTTAAGAGGCACTGAGGTGTGGGGCTTCCTGGTGCCTAATAGCCCAGGGTGTCGCTGAGGGTTATTAACCCTGCTGGCCATTAATCCCAGGCAATGCCGGAGGCTATTACAGGCTCTATGGCTCTCAATGAGCAGTGATACTCGGCCCCTGGGAATGTTCCTTGCGGGTTTTGGCTCCTTGAAGGGTGAGGACTATTGGGTCTTTGCGTGAATGTGTGTGTGCATCTGGCCTGTGCACACATACAAAGAACCTGAGGGGCCATGCCCACATAGGAGAAGAGGACAGATGCCTAGGCAGCTGGTGGGAATCCTGGGTCTAAACTAGAGGCCACAGGTCTTGCTTTGGTGTCTGGTGGGCTGGGGATAGACAGAATTAATTGGAGAAGGTTCTAGCTGGTCTTGACTTTTTTTCAGAGTGTGGGAGACAGTGAACCCAGTGTCCCATCTTCAGTGCAGGGCAGAACACAGTCGCATGTAGGCCTGAAGGCATCTGGTTTCTGCAGAGCCTAAGACCCAGCTTGGGCTCAGTGCTTCAGCCCCAAGCAGCCCTAGCAGCAGCCTGTGCCTGGGCTCACTAGTATATGCTGCTCTTGGTGTCCTGCAAGTTGTCTTGGGTGAAAGGGCAGTCTGTGCTTTGATGGGAGTGACTTGTGCTGTTTTTGGGGTGCACAATATATATATGGTCCTTATGCAAGTTAGCTGTTTTTGGCCCTGCCTAGGACCCAGTAGACCAGGTACAGTCCTGTCTCACCCAGACCTGTCCCTGCACACCACCTCAATTGCTACCATGTAGATCCATATGAGAATTTTCCTGGCTCTGCATACACTATCTCTCTACACTGTCTGTGATGTTGGGTTGGACATTTTTCTGTCCCCATTTTGCAGAGGTGGATTTTCCAATGAGACCTGCTGAGGTGACCACTCCTCCCACCTGACACTGGGTGCTTACATGTTGGGCGGCAGTGGATGGAGATTTGAGTCACAGTTTCCAGATGACAAGGATCAGATCTGGTTAAATTTTCCTAGAATTAATCAATCTTTTGACTTGAACAGACCTGCACAAGGCTGGCCTGGCTGGCTGCTCGGCCTCAGCCCCTCTGGGCTCTGGGATGACTCTGAGCTTGGAGAATCCTATCAAGTTTGCCCTGATGCCCTGAGCATGGGAAGCAGTGTTGCCCATCCTATGGGGGCTGGCCATGAATGTCTCATGGAGGCAGTCCAGGAAAGCAATCAGGGGAAATAATGTCTGGCCCCATCCACCGAAGAACCAGGATGCAGAAAATGTCACTGCTGGTTTATAAAAGTACACCATTATCAGCCCCTCGCAATGGGCAAGTGGATTAAAATGCCATTAACACAGCAAATTAAGCTTACAGTGAAGTAAACAGAAATTCAATCAATAACCAGCATAGGGGGACAGCTGCTGTTCCCAAACAGTCCTCTGGAGAGTGGGGCCAGAGGGTTCCTGAGGCTGAGATGGCATGTGGGTGGAGTAGGGAGAAGGTGAATAGTATGAATCGTTTATCCAGACACGGACCAGTTGACCTGTCCCTCTGGTGGCGCAGGCCTTACCCTTCCACAATTCCCACCTGGGTGGCTCCTGAGCTCTGCCCATTTTCTCCGCTTTTAAACGGGTTTCCTAACCCATTTCACCTGCGGAACCCTGTCCCAGTTAGCGTCACTACTGCTGTAACCAACTACCACGATCAAAAGCTAATTGGAGAGGAAAGGGTTTATCTTACTTACACGTCAACAACACTGTTCAACACTGAAGGAAATCAGAGCAGGAACCCAGCCAGGCACGAACTCCAACAACAAGGCAGGAATCTGAAGGTAGAGCTGATGTAGAGGCCATGAAGAAATGCAGCTTACTGCCTTACTACCAATGACTTGCTCAGCCTGCTTTCTTTTAGAACCCAGGACCCCATGCCCAGGAATGGCCCCACCTACCAGGGGCTGCGCCCTCCCTCATCAATCACTAATTAAGAAAATGCCCTACAGGCTTGCTTACAGCTCAGTCTTATGAAGACATTTTCTCAATTGAGGTTCTTCCCTCTCAGACGATGCCAGCTGGTGCCAAGTTGATATAAAATTACCCAGCACAACCACATTTATCTTCTCAGGTGGCTCTTGGGTTTTCTTCTGAGGACAACTCCCAACACCCAGTCCCTGCTGGACTTTTGGACTTGCTCATTCTTACCTTGAGGCCAGTGCCTTGACTGGCTATCATAAGAAGGACAGATGCCTAGGCAGCTAGTGGGAATCCTGGGTCTAAACTAGAGGTCACAGGTCTTGCTTCTGTGTCTGGCGGGCTGGGGACAGAATTAATTGGAGAAAGCTCTGGGTGGTCTTGGCTTTTTTTTTTTTTTTTTTTTTTGGAGTGTAGGAGACAGTGAGCCCAGCATCCCATCTTCAGTGCAGGCCAGGACACAGTTTGACAGCATTTGACCCAGCTTCCCTACATGTGTGCTGAGAGTCAGCCCAAGACACTCTGAAATTCAATATGTCCCCAGGTACTACTAAGCAGCCAAGAGGCAGGTGACAGTCTTGTTTCACTACAAATGTGGGCAGCAGCATAGGAAACCATACCTAGGCAAGGAGCTAGGTGAGTGCTTGAATCAGACTATGTCAGAAGTTATGCTACTCCTATCCCTGGATTATTTTTAGGGCTCTAACTTGAAAAATAACTCTACTACTTAAAAATTACCTATTTCCAGGAGGCCAGGAAGTTGGCTCAGTCAGTAATGTACTTTGCTAGACGAACATGAGGTTCGTCTCAGGTTGCTAGCTCCCATTTAAAAAGCCAGACTCAGTGGTACACATCTGTAATCCCAGTACTGGGGAGGCAGAGACCTTTCTAGAGCTTGCTGGCCAGGTGGCCTAGGTCAATTTGTGTGTTTCAGGTTCAGCAAGAGACCCTGTCTCAAAAAATAAGGTGGAAAGTGATTGAGGAAGACCTCTGGCCCACACACACTTCCAGACACCTCGAAGGACAAAGGCCATGTGGTTACAAGGTGCAGTGGGTGTGTTGTTCCTTGATCTCCTTTGCTTCCCCATGGGATCTCACGCTTGTGCACACTGATTCTTCATTCATCCCACCTGTTACCAGGTTGTGCCTGCGGCACTCCACGAGTCACCTGCTTTGTCTATCTGTTGAGGCCCTCTAGTAGAGATGGGCTCTGCTGAGCTTGGACGTGCCTAGCTTTGGTTTCATCTCCTTCCTGGGTGAGCGGCTGTCTTCTTAGGCAGAAGAATAGTAGGGGGAGCTTGGGAGAGAACGGAGGAGGCGGGAGAGGGGAGAGAATTGAGAGGAGGAGTAAGAGGGAGATTGGAAGAGGGCTTTAGGGAAAAGATGCAAGAGTGAGGAAAAGAAAGGGGGGGAGGAATGGAGATAGGGGAGGGGTTCCAGCTTTGATTCCAGCATCTTACCTTTTGAGCCTTAGTGTGTTTAGGGCAGAGTTCTAGTCAGAGACATGGACAGATTCCTAAGGCTGGAGGAGAGAAGTCTGGTTTTTCCTTGGGACACCAACACTATTCATAGGACCAAGCTGGTTCCCTCTGGAAGCCACCTATCTATCACAGTGGTTCTCAACCTGTGTGTCATGACCCCTTTGGGGGTTGAATGACCCTTTCACAGGAGTCACATATCAGATATTTACATTATGATTAATAATAGTGGCAAACTACAGTTATGAAGTAAAAATCAAAACAGTTTTATGGTTGGAGGTCACTGAAGGAAATAAAAATTATTAAGAGACCCCCTAAGTCGGCAGTAGGGCCAGGCCAGCTGCCAGGTCCCAGGAACTTAGCTGACCATAAAAAGGGTGAAACCAAGAATAAAGGTCAATTGGGCCTCGGGCCCCCAGGGTTTCAGGAACTGGCTGACCACAAAGTAGATAACAAAACAAGATTAGATTCATTCCTGAGACAAACAGATGTAGGATGTTTCCCGCTGACTAACTAATGGGCTGGTACATTCCACCTGTATTTTCCCCTCCCCCTTGGGTTGTGGTAACCGATGGGCTGTGCTGGTACTTCCCACCTGTAATTTCCCCCCACCCCCTTAATCTGTGGTGCTCCCCTATAAAATAATCTAATCTCCCCCAAATCGTGGTCGCAGCTCCTACCCCTGCGTGGGATACGAGTGGCGCCCTCAGTGCACTGAGCCCCCCTTCCCCCCTCTCCCCCCTTCCCCCCGAAATAAACCTCTTGCGATTGCATCAAGATGGTCTCTTGCGAGTTTTGGGGCTGCCGTGATATCCTGAGCGTCAGGTGAGGAACTTCCCTCCCCTGGGTCTTTCATCACCACAACTGTATTAAAGGGTAGCAGCATTAGGAAGGTTGAGAACCACTATTCTAACAGGTAGGTAGTACCTGCTTTCTCCCTCCTTCCCTAGAGCCTGAGTCTGCTGTACAAAGTCATGCAACTTCATGACTTCCAGCTCTGCCTCAGTTTCCCCTCTGCTCCTTAGAAGCAGGGACCAAAACTTGTCCTTCCTTTTTGGACCCAGTTCAGGGACAGGACCTTGTGCAGTGGAGGCCTAATGTGGTTCTGCCCACAGGGAGGTAGGGAGGGCACGAGGAGGGAGTTGGGAGAAAAAAAGGGAAGAAAATTCCCTCCAGGTTGCAGGTACAGCCTCTGAGCATCTGGTTGGACATCTTTTTGGGAGGGGTTTGCACACTCACTCTTTATTCTTTGCAGTGCTGAAGATGAACCCAAGGCCTTGCACATGCTAAGTAAATGCCCTACTCCTTAGCCTGTCTGTGTGTGTCTGTATGTCTGTCTGTGTGTGTGTATGTGTGTATGTTTGTGTGTGTGTGTTGCAGGTGTGAACCATCATGCCTGATTCTCCTGGTTTCTCCATCTAAGCATCTTATTTTTTCTTTTCTAGGAGGTCTGTTGATCCCCAGAATGTCCAGTGTGAGGCTGTAAGCTTTTTGGTAGCCAGTATGGTGACTGTGTCTGCAGGGGGTCCGATGCAGTCAGCATTCCGGTGTGGGGATGCCCCTGGAATGGGGTAGCTTCATCAAGCCTCTCTCTACTTTGCTGGTTCAGTGGCCTGCAGAGTTGCACCTACAAGGCCACCACGGGGACAGAGGGAGTGTGCTTGTCTGTCCTGAGGTGATTAGTAATGTTTTTCTTGGGGGACACCTCCCACTGTACTTTCTTTCTAAAAGATTTTCCTGTCTCCTTTATTTGGCTTTGACTCTCTTGGCTAGTGGCCACCAAAGTCCCTTAGAGGTGAACAGCCGAAGACCAACATTCTCTGTGGAAAGACCAGGGGCATCCCTTTCTTTACCCACAGGTGTGAAAGAGCAGGAATGAGGGAGCTGACCTGATTCTGAAGACTTGGAAATTCCTCTGTTGGTTTTCCTCCCTGCCCCCATCCCAAATATAACCTGATCTCCTGACCAGCTGCTAGAATTAAAGGATTAACGGTTTCCCAGGTCTCAGAGAGCTGCATAGTTCAGGTCCAAAGCCAAGGCCACTGTTCCCTGTGGCTCAGGAATTGTTTCAAGAGCCCCATTGGAGCCGACTTCATTTATCTCTTAAGACCTCAGTGGTAATTGCTCAATGTCCAGCAAGCGAGGAGAACCCCAGGTGTTATCTGTTAAGGGCTCTCTAATTGAGTTCCTAAGAACATGGTGCCAGTAGGTACACTTCTAAAATGAACTGAACCTCACAGAGGTGTCCTCCTGGGGACCCCACCTCACAAAAGCACAGAGGCCAGGCTCCTCATGAGGGCCGGGGGCTGGAGGAGAGGGACCCACTTCCTCAGGTGAGAGATTTCCTGTGGAGAAGTAGAAGGACTTAGAGCATACATTGTGTGTGTGTGAGCATGTATGTGTGAATATATGTGTGAAAGCATGTGTGTGAGCTTGTGTGAAGGTGCATACTTATGTGAGCATGTGTGTATGAGCTTGTATGTGAGGGTGGTTCATGTGTGTAAGGGCATGGAGTATGTGTATAAGCATGTATATGGCTGTACATTTGTGTAAGCGTGTGTGTGTGCACATCAAGCTCCTGGGCAAAAGGAGCAGAGTGAGCCCTTGGCTGGGCAGTCAGCTTGGCAGCAAAGAGCCTCCAGCCATGGCATAGTAAGTTTCTGCCAGCGGCCTCTGGCAGGCAAGGTGGCAGAGGTGCCGATGAATCAGACGCAGCATGTCGGCAGACCTGGGATGTTGGTGACAAATGTTGTTCATCTTCATGGAGAGGGAGGACAGCAGGCACCACTCTATATGGGTGAGCCTAGAATCCTAGACTATCATTTGCTGGTGACAGTGCCCTTCATGGGACATAGGCACCTCCCTCTGACGGATGGCCTCTGCCTGGGATATTGCTGAGACTCTGCAGGTACAGATGTGCTTTCAGATGCTGGAATCCCTTGACACTGTGTCGCTTCATCTAGCTACAGCTGACAAATGGCATTTGCTCCCTCCATGCATCCAGTAAGGGTGGCTTTCAAACATTTCTCAGGATTAAGCCACCAAGCCACTTTTCTGCTTCCTATCTATGGCCTCCCCAGGTTAAGCCACAGGAGCCATGTCTCTGCTCCCTTCCAAGGTGGGCAAGCAGATATGTGAGTGGTTTCAACTGTCTAGACCTCCAAACACTCACTGTCCACCGTGCCACTGTCTCCTCTGGACCTATCCAGGAGCCCGAGATTCAGAGTCTTAGCTCTGGCAGCCTCTTCCTGCCTGTACGTGGTGTTGGTCTGTCCTCATGTGGGTACATGCTGAGTTTGGGCTGAAGCAGCTAGGTTTTCTGAAGAACAAATAAGAAAGGGTTAGTTTGTCTGGATACACCTGTAATTGCAGCACTTTGGGAGGTTGAGGGAAAAGGATTATGAGTTTGAGACTAGTCTAGGCTAAATAGCAAGATCCTGTCTATAAAAATAAAAGAGTAAAGGAAAGGGCTATTTTTTTCAGCATTTATTTCTTCAAGTTACATCTCAACCACAGTCCCTTCCCTCCTCCCTTTCCCTGTCCCACCCTTCTACCCTCTTCCCCCTCTCCCTCAGGAAAGGGCTAGTTTATGTCTTGGGAACTCCAAACAAGGCAGTGGTGCAGACAGTTTATTTATGACACAGTTCCTTGAGTGTGGTGGGGTGGGAAAGGAGGAGGCCTCCATGCACTGCACATGGTCTATAAAGGAGCTCAAGGGGAGCTGAGAGACTGGGGATGTAGCACATGCTACAAGTAACCCCATGAAAGGGAAAAGCTGACCGCAAATACTGCCAGTGTCAGTAGTGGCAGTACCAAGGTTATTACGTGACCTGTCTCTCTTGAGGCAGAAGGTCACCCAGGGCTTTTGAGAGAGTCTGAAGAAGCAATGTGGAGCCTCACACTGGCCATTGGAGTAGCAATGTGTGGGGAGGAGAGTCCAACATTGGCTGTACTGGCCTCTCCCGACTCACATTTCTGGGTCCTTTTGGTTGGGGTACTGGGATAGTGAGTATGTGGGATGCCCAAGCCTGGGCTGTGTGCTCTATGTGGCTGATGTGTCAGGCTTTGGGGCCCTGGGGTCCACTGACGGATGGGAGTTTGTTCCTTAAGCAAACACTGTCTCCATCCTCTGATCACAAAGATCTGCCCCTAGCCAAGGGCAGTACTGTGGTAAGAACTGAAAATGTCCCTCATAGGTTTATATACTGGATGCTTGATTCCCAGTGGGTGGTGTTATTTTGAGATGTTCTGGAAACTTTAGGAGCCTACCTGGAGGAAGTAGGTTACTGTAGATAGGTTCTAAGGATTCGACTTCTTGAATGTTGCAATTGAGTTTCTCTAATTCACTCTCCCTGCCATGATGAGCCAACACCTCTGAAAACAATAAAAAGTCTTGCCTGGCTGTGAGTGGAGGCGCATCTCTATGATCTTAGCCTTCAGGAGCCCAAGCAGGAAGATTCCTAGTTTAAGCCAACCCAGGCTACATGGCAAGACTCTGTCTCTGAAACATAACAAAGCAAAATGTTTTCCTGGATTGTGGATGTAGCTTAGCTGGTAGAGTGTTTGCCTAGCATGGAGAAAGCCCTGACTTTGATCCCCAGCACCACATAAAGACAACAAAGCAAACAAGTAAAACAAGCAAGCCAAACTGAGTTTTGATGGCATATCCTTGTAATCCCAGATCTCAGGAGGTGGGGGTAGATGATCAGAAGTTCAAGGTCATCCTTGGCTATATAGCAAGGCCAGCTGGGCTACACAAAAACCTGCCTTAAAAACAAACAAGCAAACAAAACCTCTCCCCTCCATGGCAAAGACAGAAACACAGTGTGGTGGTTTAATGAGGTGTGACCCTGGGCCAGTCAAAGTGATCTCATGTATCTGCATCTGAAGACTGAAAAATTGTGAATGGGCAGCAGGAGAAGACCCATGGGATTGGACCAGAGTTAGGTATTTGCCTATGTAGGTTGAGACAGTTGCATGTAGAGATATCCACGGCTGTTCACACACACAGGAGGCAACTTGTATATTCATGTGTGTCTCTTTCCTCTTTGTACTGGACAGCTTTCTACTGCTGTGACACAATGCCAGGGAAAGTCTACTCAGAGAAGGACAGATTTAGGTGGGCAAGATGGCTGGGTGGGAAATTGAGGTTACCATACAACCTGGTGACCTAATGTGATTCCCAGAGTCCACATGCTGGAAGGAGAAAACCAGTTCTCATAAGTTGTTCTCTGACCTCCACAAGCACTTGTACACACCCACCTGAATAAAACAAACAAAGTCTAAAAATTAATTTTATAAAAGGAAGGAAAGGTTTACTTTGTCCCATGGTTTCAGAGCTATCTGTCCATGGTCACTTGACACTTGCTCCTGTTAGCAGTCTGGATGGAGAGGAGGAAAGGAGGGGGAGGGAGGGAGAGCAGTGATGGGGGAGAGAGAGGAGATAGGGAAAAGGAGAGGGAAGATGGAGAAGTGGAAGAGGGAGACACACTCCTTAAAGTTATGTCTTCAATGAGTTATTCCTGCACAGCCCCACTGACTTCCAGTAGGCCATTCAGCTATGAATCATTTATGGATTCATCTATGAATGTATCTGCCACCCAGATCTCTCTCTCTCCCTCTTCCCTTCCCTTCTCTTCCCTCCCTCCCTCCATTCTTTCCTCCCTCCTTCTATCCCCCCTTCTTTCCTTCTTTTGGAGTGGGGTGGAGGAGAGTGTGCCATAGTACAAATATAGAGGTCAGAAGATGACCCCTGGGAATCAGTTCTCTCCTTCCACCATGTGGGTTCTAAGGTTCAAATTCAGGTCATCAGGCTTGGTGGCAAGCACCTGCTGAGCCATCTCATCGGCCCTAGATCTTGGTTTCTAATGCCATCCTCAGCAACAGAAACTAGGATTCATTGGAGAAATGGTTGAATCTGGAGCAAGACATATACAAGATGAACTTGGAATATCTTGTGTCAGAAAGTGGGAAGGGCTCAAATATGTGTGCACACACATGTATGTGTGTGAATGCACATACACACATGAGTACAAACACTTGTAAACACATAAACACCCATGTATACTCAAATAGGAACAAATACAGCTCACATTCACATACTTGTGAACATCTTCCACGTATACACACATGAACATACATGAAAATGCACACATAAATACTTTACACACATGTGCATACACATGAGCACACACATGAACACACAGACACATCCACACTAACATGCATACACATGTGAATGCACATGCACATGAACATGCACACACAAACAGTGTACCTATACATGAGTATACACATGAACAGCAGACGTGTGTATATTCACACACACACACACACACACACACACACACACACACACAGATAAACACTGATGGGATATTCAAAACTATTTGAAGGGGCTTCCAGTGACAAACCTGGAACAATCTGGACAACAAAGTGTGGAACTGGATTGCAGCCCAAACCACATGATAAATACCCACAAGTCCATGGTGACATGAACAAACATCACAAGTTAGTGAGTGAGGACAGGCAGACCTGCTGTGCAAGGAACTACAGTTCCTACAGTGCTTTGCTCTTGAGGATGGGGCTTGAACTCCCACTTATTAGGTGTGGGCTGCATAGACTGATGTCCTTCCAAAATACATCATGAAAAGAGAGAATAGTTCACTTGTGTATGAAGAAATATGACCTTGACCAAGTGAGCAAGGCCAATGGCAACAGCGATAGGTTGTATTGATAATATGAGGGAGTAAGGATGCCATTCTGCCCCTGGTCCTTTTCCCAAGACCCCAAGACCCCAGTCTCATGGTGAGAAGCACAGATGGAAGAACGTTTTACTAAATGCCCGAGCAGTGTTTCTCACAGGCCTTGAAAACAAGGAACTCAGTCCAGAAGAGCCTAAGGAAACAAAACAGCTCTATGTCCTGGGTGGGACTCTGCAGTAGAAAAAGGACATTGGATAAAAGCTAAAGAGGTCTGTTATGCCCTTGAAGTGACACACCCACGTTGGCTCTGGACGGATGGGGCCTGTGCTGATGAAGGGTAAGAAGGGTAAGATCCCGATCCACTGCTGGGTGAGGTACTTTCCTTGTTGCTGTAATGAAATACTCAACAGAAACAAGGGAGGAAGGATTTTTTTTTTTGGCTCATGGTTTCAGAGAGTTTAGTCTGTGACACTTGGCCCCATGTGCTTGGGCAGAGCAACATGGTGGTTGGAATGTGGGGAGGAGGGGCAGAGAAGAGGGCAGATGCATCTGAAGGTAACAGGGAGAACACAGACCCATTGACCCTTTTCTTCCAACCTCTCACCTCCTATCTGCCACCTCAAAATAGTATTAATCCATTGATGATTCTCCTGCTGATCAAGTCCGAGCCCTAGTGGCATAAGTCTTTGGAGAGTCCCCAGAGACATGAATAGGAGAGTGCCACTTATCCAACAGGTGTTTCCTAAAGCAATCGAGCCAACGTGCAAAATCAACTGCCATTCTCTTATTGCTTTTTCTGGAAATCTGCAACTCAACTCCTGACATGGTCTCTTTTTACAAATAAATGGGCACCCACTTCTGACACAGCTAAGTCACTGAAGAAAGGATCCAGGCTTGGTGGTAGGGAACTGATTTCTCATTATTGTGTGACTCTAAGCAAGTCAATTAATTCCCTTCCCTCATGGGTTTCAGTTTTCCCACTTGTCAAAAGAGCAGGTTGAATTGCCAAGTTGTGTTTTGATAGTCTGTATTCCCTTTGCACACTTCCTGATCAGGTAGGAGACCTTTTGACACAGATGGACCTGGTTGATGGCTCTTTGTACACTACAGGAGGATTGGGTTCCCAATGGCTTGGCCAGAGGCCATCTGGTTTATCATGAACCCAGCTGGGCCTTTCCCTTCCTAGAAATGTCCCAAGAATTGCCTCCCCCTCCCCCAGATGATGCAAAGAAGCTGAGATATCTTTTAATACCCTATTTCCCAGGGACCCAGAATGAAAATTTTAACAACTCAGAAGCCTCACGTAGAAAGATCTTTCTCCTGCAGGTTCTCAGAAGGGCATTCAAACAAAATTGCAGAAATAAATATGCATCTTCCCCATTTTTGACGATCCATCATTGCACAGGGCCCAGCTCCATGTGTATGAGAACTCTCCTTATTGCAAAGAGAGACTCCGGTGAATCATGAGGCTTTAGAGCTTTGCAGCCCCCGTGTGCTTCATGGTCACCAGGCCACACACTTTACAGGACCCACCAAGCTCTGACCTATTGTATGAAGCCAGAGAACAGCTCAGGACAGAGAAGAGGAATCACTTTTACTCCATTTTTCTTTTAAAATTGTTACATCTTGCTGTAGGTGCCTCTTCATGCAGATATGCATACTCTTACAGAAGCCAGAGAAGGATGTTGGGTGTCCTGCTTTATGACTCTCTGCTCTAGTCCCTTGAGATGGGGTCTGTCACTAGACATGAAGCTAGGCTAGTGGCCAGAGAGCCCTGGCCATCCTCCTGTCTTTGCTTCTCCATTGTGTTGGGGTTGCAGACACATATGACTACACACACTTTTTTTTTAATGTGGGTAATGAGGACTTGAACTCAGGTATTCATGCTTGCATAAGTAAGTGTTCTTTACTGCTGGATTTTGTCTGGCTTGAGCTT
The DNA here is from genome assembly GCA_907164525.1 of Lophiomys imhausi. Classification (NCBI taxonomy): domain Eukaryota; kingdom Metazoa; phylum Chordata; class Mammalia; order Rodentia; family Muridae; genus Lophiomys; species Lophiomys imhausi. The sequence goes on along the minus strand of CAJQZJ010000845.1, from coordinate 1,599,620 downwards.
GTAGAGGTCTTGTGCATGCTGTCACAGGCTCTGTGAGTTCTTGTGTGCATCAGCCTTGTATGTGGAAAGCATTGTTTCCTTTAAGTCGTTCATCACCTCTTACAATCTTTCTGCCTCCTCTTCCATCTAGATCTCTGAGCCTTGAGGGGAGTGTGATGCAGATATCCCGCATAGGAATGAGCACTCTGAAATCTCTTATTCTCTGGTGCATTGATCAGTGGAGGCTATCTGTTGATTTCCATGTAATTTGAGGAGAGGATTGTGATGAGGTGATGCGCTGATCTATGGGTAAAGCAGTATGTCATTAGGAGTCATTTTATAGCTATGTCCACTTAGGAGAATAACAGGAGTAAGTCTCCATTAGGGTTTAAAACCTAAACAACCTCAGGTTCTTGGCCTCATTGCTAGTGTCAGGTATGGATTCCATTTATCCCTCTTGCCCGGCTGGGAAGTCCAGGCCTGCCTAGGGTTAGCACACAGAAGTCATCTGGGCCCATTTTGTACCTAAGTGAGCCAAGCTGGGGTTCCCCGAGTGTGTGACATCTGTCCCTTCCTACATCTGAATTTCCTGAGCCTTGTCCCTAAGTCTTCTTTGACTATCTGTAGGAACTATCTAAGAAAAATTAAGGCAACAATTTTTTTCTTACAACCAGAAAAAGAAAGAAAGGAAGAAAGGAAGGAAGGAAGGAAGGAAGGAAGGAAGAAAGAAAGAAAGAAAGAAAGAAAGAAAGAAAGAACCACAAATCCCCAAACCTTTTAACTGGAAAATATTCCAAGATCAACACATTTTAATTCACTAATTAATACAGCTAAAAGGCATTTTTCATATTAGACTTATTAAAATCACTTGTATTTAAGTGTTTTTGAGCCCACATTTTCCGATGCTGGGTGTTTTTCTAAAGTGTTCTAGTCATGTTATGCAAATGCCTATTTAAATTACCAGGGGTATTTGTTTTCTATTTCTACTCTGTAAAACATAATTTTAATACAAGTTATTTGTGAAATGCACATTGGAAAAAAGAAAATAAGATTTGAGATGGCATTTCTATGATAATTTTATTGCAAATGTTGACCATGTTTTTGTATTTGTCGGCAAAAGGTAATGTGAAGTATACATAAGACATATTTCTGGGATTTATTGTTGTATGTGAACTAAATTAGTAAAGCAGAATTTGCTTCATTTTTTGAACCCGAGGCAGGGCAGTCCATCAGCCGAGAAGCATGTTTTCAAGGGTTCGGTGACGGCCATGCAGCAGCAGCTGAGCCTGGAGCCATCACAGAGATTTGTGCTCCCCATGCACTTAAGCAGGATCTCTGACACCTGCGTACTGTCTGACATGACATTCAAGGCAGAAACGTGGACCTTTTCGGAGGACATGTATGCTCAGCCTGAAGCAGGACGAGATGCTGAGCAGGAGGTATGGCCAGGGGCTCTGCAGTGATCAAGTAGAAAATGTCACATTCCAGGGGAGAGGGGGTGAGGCTGCAGTGGGCAAGGTCTGTGGGAGAGTCGTCTTGGTAGATTTTTTTCCAAGTGTCTAGTCTTCCTACTCTAGAACCTTGTTTATACATGCATGTCCTTGATGTAATATGTTGTTAGAGGTAAGAGACAGTGTTGAGGGAGGAGTACCCTGGGCTAAAAATAAAGCATCAGTGCTATGGCTGAGCCTCCTGGAAGCCAGGTGGGTAGGGGAGGGAAACAGGGGTTCCATTGCAGTCCATCAGTCAAAGATATCTTCTTGGGAGGAAGCACAGTTTCACCTAGTCCTTTTGGAATCTGCAGAGGGCCTTCAAAGGGAAAGAAAACAAGGACACTGAGCCACACCCCCAGCCCCTCACTGGGGGATTCTAGGCAGGGGCTCTACCACTGAG
>CAJQZJ010000845.1:1517185-1591410 GCA_907164525.1 Lophiomys imhausi | reverse complement strand
CACACACACACACACACACACACACACACACACACACACACACACACTACATTGCTTTCTGAACCTTGGCCAGAGAAGCTTTTTGCATTGGGAAATGGTTATACAGGACTTATAAACGGTCAAAATGTTGAAAATGAGTAACTGTGAGTACTCAGTCCTAACTTATACATACATACATACATACATATATATATACATACATACATATATATACATACATACATACATATATATATACATACATATATATATATATATATATATATATATATATATATATAAATCTTCTCTTCCACCTACCCAAGGCTTGGGGACTACTGCATAAGAGGGTGTGGAAAGAACCGGAGAGCTGTAGGGTGAGGAGAAGAGTTGTAAAACGCTGTCTTCTGGATATAACATGGTTATTCCACTAATGAACTCATTGCAGCTGTGGGTACCTGCCTAAGACCCGCACAACATCAAGCCAGGCAAAAGTCCAGCATGTATGGGGGGGTACTCAGGAGCCCCATCCCTAGTGGAAGATCTATTGGCAGTTTACGGTTGCTGGAGGAGGTAGAGTCATTTTTCTTTGGCTGTGTGATCACTGGTAGGTTGCCAAGGCTTCAGTGGATGACCCCATGCCCATGTGCACATGGACAGCTGTAATTGGACTCATTAGGTCATTGAAAAGAAGAAGGAAGGGTTAGAGAGATGGCTCAGTAGTTAAGAGTATTGGCTGTTCTTCCAGAGGACCTGGGTTCAATTTCCAGCTCCCACATGGCAGCTCAGAACTGTCTGTAACTCAAGTTCCAGTGGATATGACTCCCTCAAACAGACATACAGGTAAGCCAAACATCAAATGTAAATAAAAACAAACAAACAAACAAATAATTTTAAAAAGTAGTAGAGATGAGGTTTGGACAGGAAATCTTGGGAGGATTTTGGGGAGAGCTTAGGGTAGATATGATAAGCTATGTTGTGACAAAATACGTTTTATACATGCATAAAATTCTCAAAGAATTCATAAAAATGTATTTTAAAATTTATCAAGAGCTGAAGCATAACTTAGTGGTAGAGTACTTGCCTAGAATCCACCACTGAGAGGATAGGGGGCAGCCTGGTCCAGTGGTAGACCGCTTGCCTAGAATCCTCCAGTGAGGGACTGAGGACATGCCTAGAATTCCCAGTGAGGGGAGGGGGGTGTAGCTCAGCGGCAGAGTATACTTATATTTGCTTAGCTTGTATAAGACCGAACACACAAAAAGAAAAAAAAGAAAGAGAAAGGAAGTAGGAGGAGGGGAGAGAGAGAGAGAGAGAGAGAGAGAGAGAGAGAGAGAGAGAGAGAGAGAGAACTTTCAGAAAGATCTTCCCACACTGCCTGCCTGCTGTCTGCCCTGGGGCTCCTTCCAGCTGTAACTAGCTGTGAAATGCAGCTACTACAGCCTTCTGTGCTCACCCCAGACTTAAATTTTGTCTAAACCAAAGCTGACCTTTCCCATTGTACAAAATTGGTCAGCTGTCAAGGTTCAACACAAGGGAGAAAGGGCGAGTCACAAGTTATTCAAGGGTTATTTGAAGAATTCCCTGGGAGCAGGAGGTTTTGAACTTGCTTGCTCGGCACTTGAGCAGATGATTCCAGGTAGAGGGCTTGCTCCTTGCTGGAAACAGGATTGCTGCGTGCTGTGGCTGTAAGGAATCTTCACAATCCAGGACTGTTTTCAACAGGAAGTAGTTGATCTTTTGGTTGATATGTTTTGTTTGTTGGATTTTCGAGATAGGGTCTTGCTATGAGTCCACAGTAGTCTAGAATTTAGGATCCTCCTGAATCTACTGTGGCTTCAACTGTTTTAATATAAGGAACACTCCTATCATCTATAAAATGTAACTATAAACTAATGTTAATTTCCTGTGCATTTAGTTCTGTAAAATGAGGCACATGAGTCTACGCAATTTGCAAATCTGTAACCCTTATGCCCCAGAATATCAAGGGCTGAGGCAATAGGCTTATGCCACTATCCCTATCTACTCTCAGTATGACATCATATGTGTTCCAGGGGTTTCCCAGGATCCAGCCCACACAAGGGTGTCTCCACTCTAGAGGATATGATGCAGCCCACATCTTTGGCAACTTGGTGGTTGTCTTAATTTCTTTTTTCTGTTTTGTGACAAAAATACCCCAAGAAAAGCAATTTAAGCAAAGCAGGGTTTCTTTCGGCTCACAGTTCAAGGATATAGACCATGGTGATGGAAGTTAAGGTAGTAGGAGGTTGAGACAGCGGGTTACATCACATCCACAGTCAGGAAGCAGAGGGTCATGATGTTGCTGTTCAGTCATCTTTTCTACTTTTTCTACAGTCTGGGGATCTCAGCCCAGGAGAGATGGCACCACCCCACAATAGGTGGATGGGCTTTTCTACCTCAATTAACCCAACTGAGACATTTCCTCATAGATGCACCTAATCTAGATACTCCTGATGGGTGTGCTGAAGCTTGTCTCCTCGGTGATTCTGTATTTCATTAAGCTGACCATTGAGATTAACCATCCCAACAATGAGTGACCTAGAAAGAACTTGGTGTAACTGAAAATTTTTATTTAAAACACTTATATTTATTAATACTTAACAAACACCTATATCCTATAGCCTATGATACCTAATACCTAAAACCTATAAACACTTAATATCTAAGAACACCTAACCAACTCTATCTTAATTTTCTTAAAAGGATATTAATATTCTTAGTGTAGGTCTGGACTGGGAAACTTGATTTAGCAGTCTGGTTACAGAAGTCCCAGCAGGTAGTCCTTTCAAAGGGCTAGCTTTGCCAGTTCGTTTACTTCAACTGCTAGATTGTGGCAGGCTCATGAGACCAGCCTGTTTTAACTGCTAAACTTGAGGTCAGCTTCCTCCATCAGCTGAGACTCACTTCTATAGTCTCATCAGCCGGCGAATGCTTCATGGCCTAATATTCCTCACTGTGGCCTCCGAACTCTGCCTGCCTTGTCTGTCAGCCTTATTAGGCTGAATTATGACAAAAAGTCTCTCTCTGGCTTACTTGTGGTGAAAAGTCTCTCTCATGGACTCTGCCTCTCAGTTTGTGACCATTGTGGCCTAAAGGCTGGCGAATGGCATACCTTGCTTCACTTCTCCAGCATGCACTGTCCTCTCAGTCCATGAGGGCAAGAGGAAGAGAGAGCCACATGGAGCTCTCTGGTTTATATATATCATCACCTCATGATCCTTGGCAGTCTCAAGGGCCCAGAAGATCTCTCTTGATAGCCAGTGGTCCCCCTGGCTTTTCCCGGCAAAGGACATCAACTATGGCTTGTGTGGTTTCTCAGCCACACCCCTTCAACAAGGCATTTCATGTTGCTCACTGGAGCTGTTGCCTCAACTGGGCTCTGCCCATCTTGGCCCCAAGTCCAAGTGATGCCAAGCTCCTCCTTTATTTGTTGCATACTAATATACTAAAGAGAACTAACTTCTACCACAACTTGGAACCTAGCCATACCATTTTAAACCTCTTTTTCCTTCATCTCCAGAAAAGGAAAGAAAGAAGGACAAATATCTGATCCATATACTGGAGAAGCATGCACTCAGTGTGCACCATAATTGTCAGGCCAGAGAAGTGAGGTAATTGTACTTGCCTGACCAGGAGAACCAGTGAAGCCACAGAATCACAAGGTGGGCATCTGTTCACTTAGAGACACTTCGTTTTATATGCCTTTCCCAAGTGTCTATAAAGTACCTTAGTTCTTCTGCAGAATTGGTTTAGGCAGCAATTCTCTGTCTGTAGAGGGCGGGAATTTGAGATGTGCCTGTCTAATCCAGTGGCGATGAGATTAGGGTCTTTGCTAATCAACTAGAAAGATTACTGGATGTGAAATCTTTACCTGTTTAAGAAAATGATATAATATATTTCAAGCAAATTAATTCCATCTGGACCCTTTACAGTCCATAATCAGCTGTGTTATGCAAATAGTTTTCTTTGTGGTTGAAATCAATAACTTCTTTTCTTCTGAAATAAAGAAAAAGGGGAATAAGTTTTTATTAATTATGTACAAAATGAAATCTTCTCTTGCAAGTCCATGGGTTTCATTTCATTATCATGGCTTTCCTTACATTAGTTTCTGAAACTCTGATGTGGGCTTTCAGCAGAATGTCCTCAAGGCCACCACTCACAATGGAGATATGTCAGGAAGCTGACTGGATTGCTAGGGAAACCCCTGTGGTGGTGGCTCATGCTGGGGGATGTCTGCTAGCCCAACCCAAATCTGGCCTTGTCCAAGGTGTATCTGTGAGGACCACAGACCACCTTTATAAAGCCAACTGAACCATAGTTCATCAGTACCTGCTCCAGTCATAGATGAAGTTAACAATATTGATAATGGCATGAAATCAGTGTTAAAGGCAAGCACATTGCCTCTTAGCCACAGGGAGGTATTTATGAACGTGGCTAACTCCATCAGGAAAAGTCACTTTTCGGACTCTAAGGAGTATTTTTTTTGAGGCTCTCTGGAGGAGTAGAATGCACAGACATCAATCATGTAACACTTCATTCCAACTGGGGACCCACACTGTGGTCATTACTACCTTATAGTTTTCCCTGATCGTGGAGATGTCCCTTGGGAGTCCAGGCTCAGTCTGCCTACATGAATGGGTTGGGGACCACTTCCAGCCTGATAATGTGCCAGGTGCCTTTTCTACATCACTTGAACAAACCTTCTAGGAGGTGTTCCCCAGGCTGTCACCAGAGCCTGGTGGATTTTGAATCCAGACATGAAGTCACAGTCACCTGTGTGTGGAGACTCACTGGAGCCTCTGTGAAGGTTATGCATGCCACCATTATTTTTGGCCTTCTGCCATTTCATTTATGAGGTACTTGTATTTGACAAACAGATCTCCTTTATGCATTTAGATCAGTCTTCTTCCAGCTTGATCATCAGACACAAAAGAGTGCCCTGACCCAACCCGGCATTCCCTGGTTCAGTGCTTGGCTTCTGCGAAGGCCTATCTCGCTCGTGAGCCTATCTTTGCTCTTCTAGTGAAGGGATCAGGGAGAAAGGGTCTCTTAGAGTCTATTTTGTATCTTGCAGAAAAATGTCCCCACTGAGGCAGTGCATACAGTCCCTGGACCAGAGAGACCCTTGCAGCTGGGTGAGTGTTGGTCACGGGCCAGGTGATGTGTGTATAAGACAACCTTTAAGGGCGGTAGGGGAATGGCCTACCTGAGTTCTCTCCCAGACTTTCCTAGTAGCCTCCATTCTTCCTCATGGGAAGTAGATGGAGTCACAGCCCTCTGCTTCAGGGTGATGCCAGGCAGACATCTTGTTAACCCCCCTTCCTGCATGCACTCCTGTTTATGATTCCTGTGACTGAGCCTGCCAGGATGCCCAAACTGGTTGTGGACAGCTGGTCTGCTTGGCATTTTATGGTAATGGCAGTTTCCCTAGGCCGTAACTGTACATGCTTGTGAGCAGTACCAAGGGACACCTGCAAGAAGGGAAGAAAGTACAGAGGGATATACCTCCCCTGCCTAGTCTCTTGGTGGGCAAGTCCAGGGGCGGAGAGTGGGGGGCTGACAGAGCACCACACCAGGCCCTGTAAGCTGCTCTATCACTGGGCTGATGGGAGGGTATATATGCAAAGCAGGCTCAGACAACAGGCAGCTCACGCAGGCTCCTTTCAGAGGGGAGCCCCTACCCCAGAAACAGGCTTTCAGTATAATGACACCCCCTGGGGAGACACCTTATTGTTCTTCACAGAAACAATCTCTACAGAGAAATTAATTGTTTTGTTTTTGATGGAAAAGAAATAGAAGAAGCTATTTTAAAATATTCTATCTTCTTGAGGGTGTTAAAAGGGTGGGTCACAGGTGGTTGTCTCCAGCTCCCACAACCTGGAGAGACCAGGCTCTACAGATGTATGGATGCCCACTGCTGAGTAACTTCTGCCTGGAATTGGCTCAGGGCTGGGCTACTGACCTGAGGCTGAGGTAGGATACCTCATTCAGGCAGACACCCATACCATCGCTTACTAATGGCACATGCGCTGTTTCCTGGCTTAAAAAAATGGGTGAAATAACACATTTTTTATTATGAAGTGGTTGTAAGGATTAGATGAGATAGTATGTATTCTGTTTAGCTTGGGTTGTGGCAGGCATCTAGTGAGTAGGAGCTGGATGCATGGAAAGTGTGCTAATTAGTTAACTTCTGCTGCTGTGACAGAACACTTGAGATGGATCAAAATATAAAGCAGAAAGGGATTTTTTTTTTTGGCTTATCATGCAAAAGGCTTCAGTGTGTGGCCACTTAGCCTGACAGAGGAAAGTGGATCGCCTGTGACGGCCAAGATGGTTGTGATGGTGTAGGAGGCAAGACTCATGTTCCTAGTGGTACCCAAGGCTCCACTCATGAGCTGATGAGGGATAATTAAAACTCAAGTTGTAACAGGCAGTCTTTATGGCTGGCCAAATCCATCTCATAGGCAAGATCCAGCTTCCCCACCCCCATCCTTTGCAGCTCCCCAGGTGTATTGACTTATCTAGTCCCTCAGTCGCCAGCCTGGTCCAGCCTTCCTTACCTAACTTCTCGGACAGTGGTTTTGTGACCCTGTTGGGAGTTGACCGACCCTTTCGCAGGGGTCACCAAAGACCATCCGCATTTCAGATATCCTGCATATCAGATATTTACATTATGATTCATAACAGTAGCAGAATTACAGTTATGAAGTAGCAATGAAAATAGGATTGGGGTCAGCACAGCGTGAGGAGCTGTATTAAAGGATCGCAGTGTTAGAAAGCTTAAGAATCTCTGCTCTGGGGTCATCTCGGCTGGTGACTGGTCCAGTCTGGGGTTCATCTTTGTTCTTCGCCATCCTTGGATCCTTTCTTTGGCTGATTCAGAATAGCTGCCGTCAGACCTCTCACCACACTAAGTACAGGCCTGAGTCCGTTTCTAGAGTTGTTCATTAAACCCTCCACCCACTCTCAGACACATCCTAACGGGAGCCTTAGCAGGGTCTTTTTCATTTATAGAGCATCTGGGAAAAAGCATCTTATTTTTTTGTTTTAATTAATTAATTAGTTAATTTGTGTGTGTGTGTGTGTGTGTGTGTGTGTGTGTGTGTGTGTGTGTGTCTGTACATACACCACGATGAATGTATGGAGGTCAGAATACAATTTTTGAGGGAGCTGGTTCTCCCTTCCTCTGCATGGGGTCTGAACTCAAGTTATCAGGCTTGGCAGCAGGTGCTTTTGCCCGCTAAGTCATCTCGCTGGCCCCAGAGATAACTTCTTTTACAGAGGAGCTTTATGGTTCAACATGGTGGACTTCAGTGGGTAGTATTGGCTGCCATGATGCTTCTGCAAGAGTCATCTGGTGGGGGCAGAGATGGGTAGTTGTGTTCATCACCTGGCTCCTGATTTTAAAGAACAATGGGTTGAGAGTCACAGGGAGCCAGGAAGTCAAGGCCACCAGTAGGATGGCCAAGACAGTGTTGAGCGTCTTCAGGAGACCTGAGCTGGCAAACAGAGTGCTGTGCCCAGCAAGGCCCCATGCTTGGTGTGATCATGTCTCAAGTTCCATTTCTGCCACACCCATTGCACTGCAGTAATGAGGATCGAACCGAGGGTTAGTAAGTGCTTACCACTTAGTCAGTGCTCTACCACTGAGATATATCTGGCTTCTCTTTTTACTTCTTATTTTGGGGCAGGGTATCACTAAATTGCCTAGGCTGGTCTCTCAATCCCTCTGTAGCCCCAAGTGGGCTTTGAACTTGTAATCCTGTAACCTCAGCCTCCTGGGGATGACAAGCCCTTACCACCACATCCAGCTTTGAGATTCTTGATAATTGAATGTTCAAGCATCAGTTTGTTGAGATCTATGAGAGAGCAGAGCGAAAGAGTGGCTAGATAGAGGAGGTACAACACACGGGTCCTTGCCGCTCCACATACACAGCACTCATGAAACCCCATCAGCACAGACCTGTGGTGGATACCATGCCTGGGTATTCAGCATGACTCACTGTGAGCACAGAAAACTGGGGTGTCATCTATGACTAAGTTGAAGCCCCACATCTACAAAGAGGGCATGCTTTTCCAGTGAACAGGAAGTTGTTACTTGAAACAGAAAGAGGACAGCGTGCTCAAAGGATGTCTCCCCATCCTTCTGGTTAGGGTTATTTCATCATAGTAATCAGCTTCCCACACCAAGACTCACCCTATTCAAGGAAGAGGGAGACCCTGTGTCCTACAGAGGGAGGTAGATGGTACTGGTAGAAGGAACGAGAGAGAAGGGAGGAGGGAACTTGGAATCTGAATTAGCTCTGCACAGTGTGCACACTGCCCTCAGTCAGAGGCATGTCACCTTGGAAGGAAAGCATGCACCCAGGGCTGGGGATGTGGCTCAGCTGGCAGAGTGCTTCTTAAGCACTTGAGGCCCTGGGTGTGATGCCAGCATCACACAAACGAGGCATGGTACGTCCTGACACTCAGGATGTAGAGGCAGGAGGATCATAAATCCAAAGTCAGCCTTGTGTCCATAGCCAGCCTGGTATACCAAGGACCCAGTCTTAAAAAATAAGCACCACCCATCCCACAAGAAATTACATAATTTTGGTAACTTAGATGTTTTCTGTAGATATTTGAAACTGGCATGATGCAATATAAACAGGGAAAGATGCAATTCATATGAATTGGGCCAAGTTATTACATTCTTTACTGAGAATGAGATTAAGCAGCAATTTAAAGACATCACAGCAAACTGACAGTGGTGAGCAAAATAAAAATTCTTTATTTTGGGGGGATCCAAGATGGCGTCAGCCTGCATGGACACATTTTGATTGCGGGGAAAACAGCTATAATACCACAGAGTTATAAGACACTGAACAATAATCTGAGTACCGCCAACCCACTGGGTTTGACTCAGTGACCCAGGAACCAATAAAAGTCCCTGGGTAGGACTCTCCTCCCCTCTCTCGTACACTAAGAAAAAACAGACCAGCAGGACCCGCGTGGAAGCCATGGAACCCGGGAATCAGGAATCATCACCAGGAGAGAGTCAGGGTAAGAGCCATTCCATTACCCAGTGGGTAGTTCCGAACCCCCAGACAGGGTTACTCACCAGCCCCCTGGGCTCTCAGATCCTACACAGGCTCTCAGGTTATTTAGTGAAGAGTTGGAGAGTTGGAAGAGCTGGAGCGGAGCCTTGGGAGCTGGATGCTCTCCGGGCAGTTCCACAGCTATCTGAGTGGCTGCTGCGCAGAGACCAGTGAGCCCACACTGGCATTTTGGAAAGTGCAGGCATATTTGTGCTTCCCCAGAGGGGTGTTGGACATACATACAGGCCCCTCAATTGGATTTACAGTCACTGGGAAGAATTCTGCAACTAGACAGAGCAGCGGGATACACTTCAAGCAGCAGGTTACCCTGCAGCTCCACTACAGTGTTCCAGATCTTGGAAGACAGTGGCCCCGATAGCCAGTCAGCTCCAGACTGACATAGGTAGAGCAGGGAGAGTGGCAGAAAGGCGGGCGGCCAGGGTGGAAGGCAGATTTGTTCTCCACAGGGTCCAAGCTCTGGGCAGATTGTGGGGTTTATATCAGACTCTTTTGCTAGTGCTGGCCCTTCCAGCGGGAAGCCAGATCTTCAGCGTATATAGTTCCACCCCTGGATCAGTGAGGTTTTGGCTTGGGGGATGCTGCTATACTCCCTCCCCATCAGAATCGGAAGATCCTTTCAGGACTCCAGCTGGAGGACCCAACCCCCAAACGTGGGACCTCCAGAGTCCACAGCATCTGTGCCTGAACACACAGGTCCATACCAGCAGAGCCGATACATGCTGAATACACACCCAATGGGCAACATAGAGAGCTCTGACTTGTGAGCAGTGAAACAATCCCGGGCCATTCCTCATTGCCTGGAAGTGGGCTGCACCAGCTCACAGTGCTTCTGGCTATTAGATACACACTGACCCTGAGAACCCCCTGAGAGCAGCTGGGGAGGACCACAAACACGGTCCCAACATGTATGCTGCAGGGGAGCTACAACCCCACCCAACAGTCTGCGGCCTGCCAACCTGCACTGTCATCTATACGAAGGCCAGTTGGATCCCAGGAATATACAGGAACACATCCCACCACAACCTTCACCTGAGTCCCCAATTGGGGCAAAACAGGAAGAGGTGAGCTCTGGGAGAAACTGAGAACCTCCACACAAGGCCCCTTCCAGCCTGTGGAAAGCTACAAATCACCGAGCGATATGACTGCTATACCAAAGCACCACCTTGGCACCAAACCCAGAAGGCACCAGGAACAAACAGCTAAGAACAGCCAAATGGCTAAAGGTCAGCAAAAAAAAAAAAACAAAAAAAAAAAAAAAAAAAAAAAAACAAAAAAAAAAACAAAAAAACAAAAAAAAAAACCCAAAAAACAGAAACAACAAAAGTCAGGGAGATATGACTCCAACAAAATGCAACTCTGCCAGTACAGCAAGCTCTGACCACCTCACCCCAGCTGAAACACATGAAAATGATGACAACTCTACATTATGGAAAGTGATAGAGTCCTTTCAAGAAGAATTTAAATCTATGAAGAAATTCAAAGAGTCCACAATTTTACAAGCAAAAGCAATGCAGAATACCTTTAGAGAGCTCCAAGCCAAAGTGGCTCAACTTGAACAGGAAAGAGACAAGGCAATGAAGGATTTAAAAGATATGAAAGATTTCCAGGCAAAGACAAGCAAATTGGAGCAGGAAATGTATAAAATGAATAAAAATCTTTCAAGACATGAAACTGGAAATGGAAGCAATAAAGAAAACACAGTCAGAGTTAAGAGTGGAAGTAGAGAAGCAAGGGATGAGAACAGGAACTACAGACATGAGTATCAAAAATAGGATACAAGAGATGGAAGACAGGATCTCAGGCATGGAAGATTCGATGGAAGAAATCAGTACAACATCCAAAGAAAATGAGAAGGCTAAAAAATCTCTCACCCACAACATCCAAGAAATCAAGGACTCAATGAAAAGATGGAACCTAAGAATTATAGGCATAGAGGAAAGAGAGGACTCCTGACTCCAAGGTCCAGGAAACATCTTCAACAAAATCATAGAAGAAAACATTCCAAACATAAAGAAAGAGATGCCAATAAAAATCCAAGAGGCTTACAGAACACCAAACAGATCAGAAAAGAAACTCCTCTCATTACATAATAATTGAAACTCCAAATGTACAAAACAAAGAAAGAATACTAAAAACTGTAAGAGAAAAAGGTCAAGTAATATATAATGGCAGACCCATCAGAATTACACCTGACCTCTCCTCAGAAACTTTAAAAGCCAGAAGGGCATGGACAGATGTCCTACAAGCTCTGAGAGAACATAGGTGCCCAGCCAGACTTCTATACCCAGCAAAACTCTCTATCAACATAGATGGAGAAAACAAGATATTCCATGACAAAATCAAATTTAAACTATACACAAATCCAGCCCTACAGAAGATCCTAGAAGGAAAATTCCAACCCAGAGAAGATAACTTCACCCAAGAAAACAGAGGAAACAGAAACCTCCATGGCAACTAAACCAAAAGAAACACAGAAGCACCACCTACACCAAAATAATGGGAGATAACAACCTCTGGTCACTAATATCCATCAACATCAATGGACTCAACTCCCCAATAAAAAGACACAGGCTTACAGATTGGATCCGTAAACAAGACCTATCATTTTGCTGCATACAAGAAACACATATCACTAACAAAGATAGACCCTACCTCAGAGTAAAGGGCTGGGAAAAGGTTTTCCAATTAAATGGAACCAGGAAGCAAGCTGAAGTAGCCATCTTAATATCAAACAAAATTGACCTCCAACTGAAGTTAATCAAAAAAGATAGAGAAGGGCATTACATACTTGTTAAAGGGAATATTCATCAAGAGAACATCTCAATATTGAACATCTATGCCCCAAATACAAAGGCACCTAAATTTGTAAAAGAAACTCTCCTAAAACTTAAACACACATCGATCCCCACACATTAGTAGTGGGAGACTTCAACACCCCACTCACAACAATGGACAGATCATCAAGGCAGAAACCAAACAGAGAAATAATGAGCCTAACAGAGCTCATGAACCAAATGGACCTAACAGATATCTACAGAAGGTTTCATCCAAACACAAAAGAATACACCTTCTTCTCAGCACCACACAGAACATTCTCCAAAATCGACCATATATATAGTCGGACACAAAGATAGCCTCAACAGATACAAGAAAATTGAAATAACCCCTTGTATCTTATCAGACCACCATGGAATAAACCTGGTCTTCAGCAACAACAGAAACAACAGAAAGCCTACACACACATGGAAATTGAACAACTCTTTACTGGATGACTACTGGGTCAGGGAAGAAATAAAGAAGGAATTCAAAGACTTCTTAAAATCCAACGAAAATGAAGGCACAACATACCCAAACCTATGGAACACAATGAAAGCTGTGCTATGAGGAAAGTTCATAGCACTAAGTGCCTTCAAAAAGAAAATTGTGGCCAGGTGGTGGTGGCACACGCCTTTAATCCCAGCACTTGGGAGGCAGAGGCAGGTGGATCTTTGCGAGTTCAAGGCCAGCCTGGTCCACAAAGCAAGTCCAGGACAGCCAGAGCTGTTAAACAGAGAAACCCTGTCTCGAAAAACCAAAAAAAAAAAAAAAAAAAGAAAATTGTGACAGCTCATATTAACGAATTAACAGCTAAGCTGGGTGAATTGGAAAAAAGAGAAGCAAACACTCCCAAGAGGAGCAGAAGGAAGGAAATCATCAAATTTAGGGCTGAAATCAACAACTTAGAAACAAAAAGAATGATACAAAGAATCAATGAAACCAAGAGTTGGTTCTTCAAGGAAATCAACAAAATAGACAGACCGTTAGCCAAATTAACTAAAAGGCAGAGGGAAAAAACCCAAATCAACAAAATCAGAAATGAAAAGGGAGAAATCACAACAGACATTGAGAAAATCCAAAGAATATTTGGGTCCTTTTTTAAAAATCTGTGCTCCACCAAATTTGAAAACTTAAGTGAAATGGACAATTTTCTTGATAGATTCCACTCACCGAAGCTAAATAAAGATCAGATTAACAGATTAAACAGCCCTATAACCCTGAAGGAAATAGAAACAGTCATTAAAAATCTCCCAACCAAAAAAAGCCCAGGGCCAGATGGTTTTAGCACAGAATTCTACCAGACCTTCAAAGAAGAATTAATACCAATACTCTTCAAAGTCTTTCACAAAATAGAATCAGAAAGAACACTGCCAAACTTATTCTATGAGGCCATAGTCACCCTGATTCCTAAACCACACAAAGACCCAATAAAGAAAGAGAACTTCAGACCAATCTCCCTCATGAACATAGATGCAAAAATAATAAAATACTAGCAAACCGAATTCAAGAACACATCAAAAGTATCATACACCATGATTAAGTAGGCTTCCTCCCAGGAGTGCAGGGATGGTTCAACATATGAAAGTTTATCAATGTAATTCACCATATAAACAAGATGAAAGGAAAAAAACCACATGATAATCTTGCTAGATGTGGAAAAAGCATTTGACAAAATCCAACACCCCTTCATGCTAAAAGTTCTGGAGAGAACGGGCATACAAGGACCTTACCTAGAAATAATAAAGGCAATATACAGCAAGCCAGTGGCCAACATCAAATTAAATGGAGAGAAGCTTGAAGCATTTCCTCTAAACTCAGCGACAAGGATGTCCACTTTCACCATATCTCTCCAATATAGTACTTGAAGTTCTTGCTAGAGCAATAAGACAACTAAAGGAGATCAAGGGGATACAAATTGGAAATGAAGAAGTCAAATTATCCCTATTTGCATATGATATGAAAGTATACATAAGCGACCCCAAAAATTCCACCAGAGAACTCTTACAGCTGATAAACTCCTTCATCAGGTGGCTGGATACAAAATTAATTTTTAAAAAAATCAGAAGCCCTTCTTTATAGAACAAATAAACGGGCCGAGAAAGAAGTCAGGGAAACAACTCCCTTCACAATAGCCACAAACAATATAAAATACCTGGGGGTAACTCTAACCAAGCAAGTAAAGGACCTGTACAACAAGAACTTCAAGCCCTTAAGGAAAGAAATTGAAGAGGCCTTTAGAAGATGGAAAGATCTCCCATGCTCATGGACAGGTAGGTTCAACATAATAAAAATGGCCATCCTACCAAAAGCAATATATAGATTCAATGCAATTCCTATCAAAAAACCAACATAATTCTTTTTAGACCTGGAAAAAGCTATTCTTTTTTTTTTTTTTTTTTTTTTGGTTTTTCGAGACCGGGTTTCTCTGTTTAACAGCTCTGGCTGTCCTGGAATCGCTTTGTAGACCAGGCTGGCCTTGAACTCTCAAAGATCCACCTGCCTCTGCCTCCCAAGTGCTGGGATTAAAGGCGTGTGCCACCACCGCCCGGCTTGGAAAAAGCTATTCTTAATTTCATATGGAACAACAAAAAACCCAGAATAGCTAAATCAATCCTGTACAATTAAAAAACATCTAGGGGTATCGCTATCCCAGATTTCAAGCTGTACTACTGAGAAATAGTAATAAAAACAGCATGGTACTGGTATAGAAACAGACCAATGGGTCAATGGAATTGAATTGAAGACCCAGAAATGAACCCACACATCTATGGGCACCTAATTTTTGACAAAGAAGCCAAAACCACACAATGAAAAAAGGACAGCATCTTCAACAAATGGTGCTGGTCCAACTGGATGTCCACATGTAAAAGAATGAAATTAGACCCATACTTATCACCTTGTACAAAACTTAAGTCCAAGTAGATCAAAGACCTTAACATAGGCCAGACACATTAAATCTACTAGAAGAGAAAGTTGGAAAAACCCTTGAACTCATTGGCACAGGTGACAACTTCCTGAACAGAATAGCAACAGCTCAGGACCTAAGACCAACAAACAATAAATGGGACCTCATGAAACTGAAAAGCTTCTGTAAGGCAAAAGACACTGTCATTCGAACAAAACGGCAGCCTACATTATGGATAGGGAAAAAATCTTCACCAACCCCACATCTGACAAAGGGCTAATATCCAAAATTTACAAAGAACTCAAGAAATTAAATGCCAAGGAACCAAATAATCCAATTAAAAAATGGGGAAAAGAGCTAAACAGAGAATTCACAAAGGAGGAATTTCTAAAGGCCGAGAGACACTTGAAGAAATGCTCACATCCTTAATCATCAGAGAAATGCAACTCAAGTCAACTCTAAGATTCCATCTCACACCTGTCAGAATGGCTAAGATCAAAAGCTCAAATGACAGCACATGCTGGCGAGGGTGTGGAGAAAGGGGAACACTCCTTCATTGCTGGTGGGAGTGCAGGCTTGTGCAACCACTATGGAGGTCAGTCTGGCGATATCTTAGAAAACTTGGAATAGCTTTGCCTCAGGAACCAGCCATACCACTTCTGGGTATACATCCAAATGACTCCTCACTGAATCACAAGGAAGTTTCCTCATCTATGTTCATAGCAGCCTTATTTGTAATAGCTAGAAACTGGAAACAACCCATATGTCCCTCAACTGAAGAATGGATTAAAAAACTATGGTACATCTACACAATGGAATACTACTCAGCTATCAGAAACAAGGAAATTATGCAATTTGCAGCCAAATGGATGGAACTAGAAAAGCTCATCCTGAGTGAGCTAACCCAGACTCAGAAGGATGCACGTGGCATCTATTCACTTATAATTGGGTTTTAGCCATATAGTACAGGATAACTATGCTACAGCCAATGCACCAAAGGGAACATGAACATAGACTTTGTTTCCTGTCAATGAGACACTTTGCCCTAGTGGTGCTGCCTTATATGCTGTCAGTGTATGAGGAGGCTCTTGGCCCTCATATGACTGCTGAACTGGGGCGGGGGGCTGTTATATAGAGACACTCCACACAAGAGGAGTGGGATGGAAGGGAGAGGGGGTAGAGGGTGGGAGGGCAGGACTGGGAGGGGTGGAAAGAGGGCACTGTGATGGAGATGTAACTTGAAGTAACAACTAAATAAATAAATAAAAGAATTAATACCACCAAGAAAAAAAATTCTTTATTTTTGGTATCCTTAGGAGTGTTATCACCCTCTTATCCACATTTTCATTATTTGTGGGTGCTAGCTGTCACAGCTATTCCTGGGTGTGGGACCCTAGGAGCTTTGGTTCAGTGATTCCTGAGTGTTAACTTGTCTCCATATGGGGCAATAAGGTCAGTGGAACAGTGATGTAGTCATCATAGCTTGGCATAGGTTGCACCCATGGTGCGTCAGGCACTGCCCTAAAAAACTGACATTTCCATTTTCATTTAGTCCTAGAAATCCCAAAGGTAGTGCTACAATATACCCACTTTTTGGAAAAAGACATTCAGAAAGATGGGTTCAGTGACATGGTTAAAAGGTTGTAAACTGGGACTCCAGCCCGCATGAGCCTGGGCTGCCTTCCCAGCCTCCTGTTGCTCTGCTGGATGTGACGGGGAAACTGAGGTTCAGACAGCCTGTTGTGATGACTGGACAGGTCTAGAACTCAGTTTGCAGCCTTGTGCTTCCAAACTCCTGCCTCTCCTTATACTGTGCTGCCTGCTCCTCCCTCCTCTGAGTGGCATGTCATCATTTGTCATCACGGGATCCAGTGCCACATGAAAAGCCCAGAGAGGGGCTATGCTCCCACATTCCTATTTGAATGATGACATAGAATTCCAAAATAGCTGTTTCTGTCCCCTGTTGCTGCCCCACACATACACACAAAGCTGTGACACACACACACTGCAGTCAGGGCCCTGCACACAGAGGCACATGTGCACACGGGCACAGATGTACCACTGATGGCCCTGCCTATCAAGGAGTGATTGGTACACACACCCCGTCATGGAGAAGCTGTGCCAGTACCATTCCCATGTGCACAGACACACTGCTTAGGTGCACAGATGTGTATAGATGTGTGCATGCATGCTGCCTGTGCACACTGTGCACACCGATATGCACGAATTCTCATTCAAGCTCCAGACCCACTCACATGTGTGTGCACACAGGTGGCAGACAGGCGGGAGCACTCAATCCCATTCAAGGTAGCCAGCAGGCCTGATGAATGTTACCAGAAGTGCCTCAAGCCTGTGGTGTCCTATTTGCCAGCACTGATGTTGCTTCTATGTTCTGGCATGAAGCTAAGGGGCACAGTGGGGCTACTGTCCAAAGGCTATCAGCAACACTTAAAACATACCCGTTTTGAGACCCTTAGACTGGAGGGAATCAAGGCAGGATATGGGAAGCATGGCAGAGGATGACACAGTAGTCATTTGAGTGGCAGTGGCCTATTTTTCAGTGAACGTTTGTTTGCTTTTTATTTCAGACATATGTAGGCCTAGATAGCGCGCGCGCACACACACACACACACACACACACACACACACACACACACACGATTGTCCATGATTATCCATATGTAACACTCTGGCTCCTGTGGTGGATAAGGGACACTCAGCTATGCAAAGAGGTAGAAAGTCAACTTCAATGTGAGTCAGAATAGAGAAATGACTGGCTCTGAGGCAATCAGAAAGGCTTCCTGGGGGAGCCTTTGGTCAGTGCACCACAAGATCTATGTTGCTCTTGGCACTATCCCCTTCCCTCCTTTCTTTCTTTTTTTTTCATTTGAAAATTTTATAATTTATTTTTATTATACTTTCATGCTTAGTTACCCTTTTAAAAAATTAATTTGTTTTTTCAAGTTACCTCTCGAACGTAGCTTCCTCTCCTTTCTATCTAGGCTTGAGCCAGGCTGTAGTAGGACTCAGACCCTTCTGAGTCTTCACCGAATTTTCTCTTCTGCCATCACTTAGGAGGGAGGTTACCTTCCCTATCTATCATTTAGAGGAGGAAGCAGGCCTCCCTCTTGGTGGTGATGAGTTGGGGGTATTTTCTGTCCCTACACAGAGAAACTGCATGGTATCAACTATGCTTTAAAGGGGGCTGGAGGACTCAGGGAGGCTCTGTGGGAGGCATGGGGTCTGCAACCATGTGGGTGAGCTGGGAGGCCAGGTCCTTCTCTGTGCATTCCAGCTGTGTGGTCTACGAAATGGGTATAAAGAATGGAGCAATCAAGCAGGCCACGGGCACAGAGAGTCTGCAGAGTATGTCTCCAAATGTCACTATCCTCATCCTACTGCTACAATGTAACACTACACTGTCACTACCCTGCCCTCACTGCACTATTCCAGATTAATTGCAAAGCAAACTGAGCATTGCCAGTGTGGTACTGGGGGAGTGTGAATTTAAAAAAAAAAAAAAAGAATTTGATGTGCTGACCTGACCTCAGGGACCAGGCTGGACACTTTCTGAATCTTCCAGCAGCACAGTCAGCCAGTCCACGGTCCACTGTGCTCTCAAACCCATGTGTTCCTGTTTCCTGATTCCTCTGCAGTCCAAGGGGAACCCAGGCTGCCATAGGAGTGACATACCTTCCTGCTGTGTGACTTTGGTCATGTCTTCCAAGCCCTCTTATCAATATGAATCAAAACATCTACCCTGAGGGGGAGTTGGGAGTTCAAAGGAAAGAAAGAAGAGTTCAAGGGCTTTGCCCGGATGTGTAGAGAACAGGACAGGGAGTAACCTTCAGGAAGGTTCCTTTGTACAGCACTCCCTGACACACCAGAAGACATTCAAACCGATGACAAGAAAAGGAAAGTCTCCTAGCTAGTTGCCCTCTCCATCTCAGAACTCCCAATAGTTTTACAGACCAACTGGTACATTCTACATGGAGAAAAGTAGTCTCGGTTATTCTTTCATTCTATTTGACTTAATTTCTGCAGTACTTAGCATTTGGGCAATTTCGTATTGGTGGTAGAGCATGTGAAGGATCTTGGGAAATTTCCGAGTTCTGAAATTCTGAGAAAACATCTCCTTCCTCCTATATGATATACACACACATATGCTTGCATACATGCAAGTGTATGCAATGTGTGCCAAAGGGAAGGGGAGGAGGGGAAGGGGGACCCAATTATGGCTCATATTTGTTTTTCCTTCAGTCTTTATGTTCATTTCAAATATATGTGTGGAGAGAGTTGTGAATTTTTATCCCTGACCTTTGTAGACATAAAACCATCCTATTATCATATACCTGTCAAAAGAGAGGAGAGATTCAGACCGATGTTCTCTGCCTTTTATGCCTTAAGAAAAAGAAAATGAGTTAGTTATTAGCATCTTTCCAACTGGAATTCAAAATGAAACAAAATAAACCTTCAAGCAGTCACTTTTCCGACAAGTTCCCCACAGTGAAGACTGCCCTGGGGTGT
This sequence comes from Lophiomys imhausi, assembly GCA_907164525.1. Taxonomy (NCBI): domain Eukaryota; kingdom Metazoa; phylum Chordata; class Mammalia; order Rodentia; family Muridae; genus Lophiomys; species Lophiomys imhausi. Next base: position 1,572,063 of record CAJQZJ010000845.1, on the reverse strand, counting down.
TGTGATCACCTGTCCTATACCCTGGCCCAGACAAGAGCCAGGAACCCAACTCCTTCCCCCTGTCCTCTCAGATAGGGTGCTCTTCATGTTCAGTGTGACACTGTGGGGACAAGGAGAGCTCTTCTGAAAGTCCGTTTTCAGCCCTAAGGGAATCCCTTCTCCCATCCAGAAGGAGACAGAGTGGCAGTTTTGAAAGAGGGGTATGTGGAAAGTGAGAACAGAGGGAAGGAAAACATTCCATTTTCAAGCCCTTTAAGGATTTTTTTCCTCACTGATTCTTTGGACAAGGGTCTCTTATTTTCATTCTTTGCCAAGTCTTGTCTTTTACAAAGCTGTTCCCGGTGTGGGACCCCAGAGAGCTGTGGCTCACGGGTGCCTGAAAATCCGAGTTGAAGCAGCTATTAAGGCATGAGGACAATGGTAGAATAGTGATGCATAATTATAACAGTCACCATCTGTAAAGATGCCCTAAACCATCCATCCTCACAGTCCCCACAGAGAGAGTGACTCTATATGCCCATTTTACAGATAAGGACATTCAAGTCTCAGTTGGCTAGGTGACAAGGTCAGGCAGGTGAGAGCTAGTCCTCTAAACTCTGCCTTCCTTGTCTGCAGAGTGGATACAAATTTGGGAATTACTTTGAAGGAGTGTAGCTTTAAAGTAGGGAAGGGGCTGCCTCCATAAGGGGATCCTGAGGTAGACCCCTGACCTCAAGTGGCATCTCCCTTGAGGACCCAACAGTGCTGGGACACTTCTTTGGATGGTCCATTTCACTCAGACTTCTTGTGCTAGCCTGTCTATAGTTATCCATACTCCCTGGGCCTCTGGGATGGATGGATGGTGGACTCTTCTTCCCTCTACTAGGTCCCACGGCCAAAGATATGCCCCTGCAGAGAGCTCCTCGAGGGGGCAGACACCTGCCCCGTCTTCGGAGACTTGAACCTGGGAACCGTCATGCATTGTGTTTCATAGGCAGACACGTATCTGCAGAAGGCAGGGGTTTAGGTGAGGCTGACGATAAAGTCTAATTTTGCCTCCATATTGCAAGCGGCTCCATAATTCCATATAATTATATTAATTGGAAAAGCTTGCCCGCCTCCTGTAGACAGGACTGGATTATTTTGCAGGCTCGGATCAGGCTTTTCATCCATTTTGCCTAGTGAGGTCTGTCTTGCAGCTTGAACTCTGAGAAACAGCCACATGCCAGCACTCACCTACTGACACTTAACTTGTGGGTGCTTTTACATAAACAAAGAGGGTGCTAAAATGTGCGTGTGGGTGCATTTAAAGATGAAGTCCCTGTGGTCGTAGCCGAAGCAAGTGTCAAAGAGCTGGAGGATGTGGTATGTCCTGGGAGGCTCCCCAAGCCAGGCTTTATCATCATATGTCTGACATTTTAGCTTTCTTCTCTGCTCCTCCCCACTCAGAACTGAGGTGCCCACATGCAAAACCACCAGATAATGGGTGGCCGTTGATCAGTGTGAACAGTAAATAAAAAAAAAAATAGGAGAAACTCGAATTTGGCGACATCCGGTAATTTTTCTTAATTTTCCATTATTTATTCCCCTCCCCACCCCAACACAAACTACCCCCACCAGACGTCACATCATCTCTGGTTTGGATATGGCCTGGAAAGAGTGCTCCAAGATGGTATTTTTTTTTTCCTCCAAGAAAAGAACTATAAAGGTGTTTATAAAATGAAACTAATGAGATTTGGAGCCCAGTGTTACCTGATATTAAGCTGTTTTGATGAGGGAGGCAAATTGCTGTGGTTAACAAATGTAAAACCATCACTTTTATTGATACAGGTTTGTGTATGTGTGAAATTAATCAAAGCGTGGGCGATGATGAACGGTTTCTGTGGAACTCTGTCAAAGGTTAAGAGCTAGTTATTTTTAAGAATGACATGAATCTAGGAGAGACAGTGATTGCCTAAATGACCATTGTAATTACCAATTACTTCTCGAAGCAGAGAATGTATTCACGGCGTGCAGTCCTCTAAATACTGAGAGGCATTAGCCCATTTACGTACTAATGCACATAATTTAGCTCCTGAAAAGGGCAGATGGGAACACAATGAAAGATATAATAGATACCGCATAATGTCATTCCATAAGAATATTGGATTCATCAAAGATGAATATTACTTTATGTCAGATTGTTTTTTTATAAACCGGTCAAAATATATTCCATCTTATTTTTGCACTCGGTATTTGGGTGACAGTGTCGACAACATCTTTGCAATCTAAATTTAGGCATCCTTGGGACTGAGCCCTCACCCTCTTGGGAGGACAGCCGGGCTACCTTTAGGAAGTGGCATGTTTGTCCTCTTTTGGGGATGGTGTCTAGGAGTAGGCAGGAGACACAGCAGCATTGCAGAAGCATGGGGGACAGGGCTGGGAGCCCACCTCTTTTTTGGACACAGATCCCTAAATGCTCCTGAAGGCGACTTTCTCCCAAAGCCCCTTCCTGTCACAGGTGTTGAGAACTGGTCTCCAGGTACAGGGAGGAGGCGGAGGGAAGCGTCTTGTGCCCACGCTGATCTTAATGCCATATTTGGATTGATATAATGATAGCAGAGATCTTGTTTCCCAATGCTGTGGAATCAATGTAATAACAGTAACAGAAATATTATTTAGTTAGTACAGTTCTGCTGGCATAATGTAGTCACGCTTTCAGCAAAATGATGGAAAATATAAACATTTAATCAGCCCTTATTCACAAAAAAGCCGAAAAATTAATCATGTTTAAATTCTGTGTCTTCGGGAAGCAATTCAGATGCTAAGCAATTCAGATTTTTTTAATTTTTATTTTTCTTGCCTTTTTTTTTCTGATGCAGTGCCACTGATAACCTAGAGCTGGTCTCAATTACAGTCTCCTTGGGAGAGTCTCAACTGCTCACGTCTGCCAAGACTCGGTGACTCCAAGCTGTGGATTTGGTTTATGTCCCCCTCTGAGTGGGTTGCAGCATGTCTCATTTTCTCCTTTCTGTTACCCATCAAGGGCAGGGGTTATATAATGTCCTGTCAAAGCAGGCAGCCACCTGCTCCCACACTGCTGGCTGGGTGGTGGGGGCGGGGCTGAGCTGTTTCAAGGATGGTCAGGGTGCACAAATGCCTACTGTGTGTGGGATCTGTGCCAGGCAGAGATGTACTCCACCTTGCAAGGGCTCTTCAAGGTCATGGCCAGAACCCTCTCAAGTGCTGAGTCCCTGAGGTGGTGGCAATGGCTGCAGCAGAGGAGAGGGGGTTGTCAGAGGGAAAATGAGGGAAGTTGAAGGCAGCTAGAGAGAGTGAGAGAAAGAGAGCAGGAAAGGGAGTAAAAGGAGAGAGGGGCACTGCCAGACTCAGGGTCAGACATCTTGGCTAGATGACCTTGAGAATCACTTTCCATTTCTTTGCTTTCTGAATCCCTATAAAATTCAACCCAGGAAGAGACCCAAGCAAGCCAGTATAGGTAGTGTACACGCGCGAGCTCCATTAGCTACTGTCCTTACATGGGGGTACCCCTCTTTCTGCTTGAGATCCCATACCCTGGAGGCATCTGGAAAAGACTTTTCCACCTTGCCTGCCTAACAATGCCAAGCTTCCTTTCTACTCTCTGGGTCTCTGCTTGTATCCATGCGGCCTTCCAGGTGGAGCTTTCCCTTTTTGTTTCCTCTTTAGAACAGAGGCTCGCAAGTACGGCCAATTATGCAAAACTCCTTCCCTTGAAGGCATTTGGCATCATCTGGGCACATTTTGGCTCATTATGTTTAGGGCATGTTCCGGGATCTAAGTGGTAGAGGCTCCTAGATACCTGTGCAATACACAGGCTCTACATGGCTTCCAGTTCTGCCCATTATTAATTCTTCAGTCTCAACCTTCACCTGGCTCAAATGAGTGAAGATAGAGGGACTGGGTACAGGAAGCCACCATAGTTCCCACCATGAAGGAAAGATGGTTTCCTGACTGCCTTGGTATTCCCTGATGATCTCTGTGGAGCCCACTTCTCTGTTCTTAGCTTGTACAATGAGGCTCCATCTGCTGGAGGACAGAGCAGGAACACCTGCCCCAGTCGTCTCACTGGGCTGTGACTGCTGTCCGTGGGTGATTGATGTCTGGAGCAACCCATGGACCATGCTGAGAACTGGGGAGGCTAGGAGGACACAGCCTGCTACCACTTTCCCCGGGGACAATTTGCAGCAGGCAAAGAGAATGCACGAACTCTCCCTGTGTTCCAAGCCTAGTATCTTGGAGGGATACTGAAAAGGATGTCTCATACAACTGCTCAAGATTTTCCCAGGATCCCCTGCTATACCCCTTTGCATAGAGAAAACAAAACAAAACAAAACAAAAATTTGGCTTTGGGGTTAGGGAGCATGCTTTTTATTTCTATTTTTCAGCTTCATTTCCTGACCCTGGTGGGTGGGGGGGGGGACCTGTTTTGTTTTGTCCTTGCACTGAATTAGGAAGACCAGTTTGGGGCTTGTCACTCTGTCTTAGCATGGCTTGGAGGCCAATGGAGACTTGGCAGGATGGGGTCCATGGAGGTAGAGTCCATGAGGAAAAGGGAAAATGGGGAATGTATCCCCTCCAAGATCCTGTGTTAGAAACTTAATCTCAAACCTGGTGGTACTGGGAGGTGGGGGCCTTCTGGGAGGTGTTTCTGTCCTGAGGGCTCCATCTTCACTAGGGGATTAATGCATTCATAAAAGGAGTTTCTACTTGTAGAGAAGAAGTTCACATGTTCACAAGTTCACGGTGCATGTTGGAAGCAGACGCTGTCACCAGACACCAAGCCTACCTGCACCTTGATCTTGCGCCTCTCCCAGTCATGGGTGTTCTATCCTAGCATACAGACAATGACAAGCCCGCGGGCTTTATTTCAGGCTTTTGGGGAAGGCATTCTAGGTAGATCTGGAAGAGTGGAGGGACACAGAGGCAACAGGACAAGGGGAGTAACCGACAATCCCTGCAGAATTCTTCAAGACTTTAACCCCTTGCCTCCTGACACCCAGAGTCACTGAGGGTTCCGCTCAGCAACTCAATGCAGGTGGTGTTCCCAGAGGGATGCAAGTCCTGTACATCCAAAGCTGCTTCAGGAGTAGGATGGGGCAATGTACAGAATGTGGGGAGATGACCATAGGCCTCTTGCAGGCAGGAACAACATTTTGATTCATGGTTGAGACAGTCACCTCCTCAGTGCTGCTAGACGCATGCACCCTACTCCGGCAGAGTAGGGTGTCTCTTGGCTGTGGCTTAGGACAAGCCACAAGGAAGAGCTTCAGGACTCAGCCAATTAAAAACACTTTGCTCTTCGGAAATAAAGAAAATCCCTACAGACTACGCAGGAAGTTCCCCCCAGCTTTCCCTCCAGGGAGGCCCTTGAAGTCTCTGGGGAAAGCTAGACTCACAAGCACCTCCTAATTTACTTCCCTTAACTGCCCCAAGACCTAGAGTAACAGCTAAGAATCACATTAGTGTCTTTTATTTTCTCTAATTTTTACCCAAATGGTTCCTGCTATGCCAGACAAAGAAGGCTCAGTTTTCTCGCCCTCTTCATCTAGCATTTCCAGGGATACCTCTGGTCATGGGATGCTCCTATTTGTATTTTCTGGAGACCAACTGTCTAGATGCTTTCCTTCCTCATTTAAGAACTGGCCCTATCTCTTCCCTTCTTTGTCCTGGACAAGTATAAGGAGGGGCACCTGGTCCTGCTCTGGGAGCCCATGGCTATGGGGCATTTGGGAGGGGAGATTATGTTCTTCTCCCTAGCACCTGTGAACCTGGGTGGGGGTTGGAAAGTGGACAAGAGTGCCTGCTCGAGACTTCTTGACTCTTTCTTTGACCTTGCAGCCCCTTGGCTTGGATGTAAGTATTTCCCAGAGTGGAGTGCATGTGACAGTGTGACAGTTATACAGAGACCTTTAGTTAGAAAAGGCAGCATCTTCGTTGCAACAATGAGGGCAGAGGGTTAAAGACATCTTCAGGTATGGCTGGATTGAAGGTACCACAGGATCCATCTTCCCAGCCAACTTTGCCCAATGCCTCAGGACTGTCTTTCTTGCTTGGCAAAGGATGGGCTAGTTGCCTCTTGCCTTCAGCTTGGCAGGCTCACATGGGGCTAGAGATGATTCTGTAGGCAGGTGGCAGGCCAATGGGTCTGGATCCCAGGTCCCCATCTGGGACTTTCTAATGGGACAGCCTGAGGCTGTGACCACAGCCAGGAAGGACTCTTGGCCAAATCACTTCCCTACTCAGGCCCCTACTGCTCTGCACCCATGGTTAGGTCTCATCCTGCTGTGACTGTGACCATTTGATTCTGGTTCCCAGTAGCCACAGCTGGGATGATGATTGAGTGTTGGGCTGCACATCTGTTTCTCTTCCTGCATCTTCACCAGCCCATGAGCGTGCCCAAGGATACTGGGCCCTCGCCCACACTGCTAGGGCAGTTCTCAGCTCCTATTGGTGGACTTTCCCAGAGTACCACTGAATGACAATTGCTGGCCCAGGATGCTTCTGAACCAAAGGGCTAGTCAGTGTTTTCTAAAAAACACAGGCCAGCAGCTGCCCCTCTCTGCAAGTCTCAACCTTGACCTCTCAAGAAAGAGCTTAAGGATTTGAAAGGCTACAATATCATGTACCCTTTCCTGTTTCAGAGGCCCAGAGAGGCTAAGCAAGTCAGTGGGGCACTCATTAGGCACCTGGCTGGAGATGAACAGGGGCTGAACCTGAGTCTATCTCTTGAGCGTACCTCTGACAGAGACAAAGCTCTTCCAGTTTGCCCACTGAATCCTCTCCCTCTCTCCTGTTGTCACCTCTTGTGAGGTAAACTTGATGTATTTAATTTATATTCTTCTTCCTTTTTTATCTATTGTCTCTACCTTGATGGAGATGCTGAGGCTCAATGAATACATCTTTCAGTCTAGGCCACAGAAAGTGGCCCCAGGGCTCTCTGTCCACAGCAGCCTCTGGGTCCAAGTGTGGTCAGAGAAACCTGTCCTGGGAGGACCTTCCTCAGGGCCAGATGCAGGAATGGGGACAGGAGCTTCTCGGACATGGACTGTGAGTGTGGCAGTGACAGGAGGGAGCTCGCGCCCCACCCCCAGCCCTGCTGCCTTTGGATAGCGCTGATGAGTGGTGACAGCTATCTCTTAATTATCCAGGAAGTTCTATGCTTAGTAGATTGTTTCCATTCAGAGAGAAAAAGCAAAGTCTCCGAAAAAAGATTTGGGGTGTGCTTCAGGAGAATAGATGGGGCGAGAAGCCCTTCCTCCTCCTGCTCCTTAACCAGTCCAGCACCCACGGCAACGGGTTGCAGCATGCCCAGGTCACCATGGCAACAGGAGGGCACAGAGCACACTGTCCCCGAAAAATGGGTTTCTGGGCCCATGTGCTGTCTCCAGGTTGTCCCAGCAGAGCCAGCTTTTACGGCTCCCTCCTGCACTTCCTCATTATTTTTTACTGTTAATGAACAGAGACTTAGAGGCTGGCTTTCTCCTCTTCCCTCTACTTTCTAGTGCCAGGAATTGAACCTAGGGCCTCTGATGTCTCCATATGTCGCCACCACCTCAAGGACCACTTGGGCTGCTATTCTGCTCATGAGTCAAGTTCTTCAGGCTGTGGTAGTGGGACTGTTAGTGGCTTGGTGCCTAGGTACCTGCCCTAGAGCTCTGTGTTCTGCTGGCTAAGAACTTCCACTAAGCTGAACCAGGAACTCTGCTGCTCATGTGCTCTGAGCTCTCCAGAGTAAATGTGATCTCTCTTGCATACCCTGCATGTTATGGTTTATTCCTAACCCGAGTAAATCCCAGAGTTGGCTATAACAGATGCCTTTCTTTCTCTTAGAGATGACTAGGGTCTGAATGTCAGGCCAGTGGCACCTTCTGAAGTGGCAGCAACATCAGAGCCTCCTGGTTCCAGGCCAGCCTCTTCTCACAGGTCACAGGTCTCCATTCACTTGTTGATAACATGTAGTCTATTGTCCAGCATGGTGTAAGCCTGAGGAGTCATGTGGCAACCATGTTTCCTTAATATCTCAATCTTTTACTTCCTTCTTTCTTTCCTTTCTCTACTACTATGCTGTGGCTGCAAAATTAAATGTACTTTCATGTCACATTCTTGGCTGCTATCTATCAAATCACACATATGCATCCATCCAACCATCCATCCATTACTTACTACCCATCCACTTACCCACCCACCCACCTATCCATCTACTCACCTATCTACTCATCCACCTATCCACCTAAACACCCATCCATCTACCCACCCATCTGTCCACCGACCTCCCTCCTGTCTTTCCACTCATCCACTCATCTTTCTACGTATCTGTCCACCTATCCTTCAACCCATCTACCCACACATCCAATCTTCCATCCACTTCTTAATCTCCATCTCATCCTTTTTAAATGTATTGAGTTTCTACTTCATCTGCTGCCCCTATGAAAGCAAAGACTGTCTGATATCCAAGTTTGTGTATATTTTACTCCCAGAAATTTTTTTACTGGTTACTTTTGTGTGTTCTCAGAAATTTAGGAATGGCCATGTCCTTCTCATGTGCACTGAAGGCAGAGGTATACCTCTCTCCATCAGTGAAGGTGACTGACTCTAGGCTGCCACTCTCTGGACACTTCTGGTCCTGTCTTTGATTTAGAGCAAATTTGCAAATGACCCCTCCCTCCCCCACCCCCTTCTCCACGCTCCCCTCCTGGAACACACCAAGAATTGGCTCCTCTGAGAACAACCAAGGACAGAAAATTGAGCCTCTTCCTTGAGTGGAAATGCAGATTTCCCATTGAAATACAAATCCTTCCTTTCAAAAGGTCAGCTGGAATGGTACTTAAAAAAAGAATTGCAGCTGGTTTCCATAGGACATTGGAAACAAAAAAAGTCCCATCCAAGAATACTCTCTGGCCCTGTGCCCACAGCTTCTCCTTCTGATTCAATCAGCTGGGCTGCGCTATCATTCCCTTTCAGCCTGTCGCTCCCCCTTGTATGTCTGCAGACATATAGTCAGTCAGACAGAGCCTATTGCTCAGGTGGCCTCTATAGTGAAGTAGACCTTCCCAGGAAAGTAGTATGGGGCCAGAGTCTCCTCCTTTGCCTAGTCCTATTCCTAGCTAGGGTTGGCTTGGTCACACTCTGTTTCCCTTCCCTCTCTTCCCCTCTTCCCCTTAGATTTTATTTTTTACATAGAATTGCACAATATAAGGTTGATCTGGAACTTTGAACTCTCTTGCCTCTACCTCTCCAGTGCTGGGAATACAGACACATGTCACCCCTTGTTCCTAGCCAGTCTATTTCTTGGCATCCTAGTGTCAAGGTTTGGCCAAGAATGGTCATCCTCCATCCATGCTGAGTCAATAGTGCCCATGGACCCGAACAAATGTTCTCCCCTTTCTTTCATGCCACACTTGACATTGCCTCATGTTTCAGGTCCTTCCACCTCTACTTGACTGATGGTGGAGCAGGAGAGCCAGTCACACCACCAGGCGCGCACATGTGGTTACTTGCTGATCTACACCCACTTTGTTCCAGAAGCATTTCATGTGGATGACAAAAATACATACAGTAAAATAGTATTAAAATAGAAAATTGATTAAGGTGGAGGGAAAATAAGGCATGAGCTGTGAACTGAGGCCATGGGTAAAGTCAAACTAGAAAGTTGTATTCAGGGAGGTCATGGGGCTGGCGGCAGCTCCATTAAGTTAGTCTCAAGGTACAAATGTCAGGAATTTCGGTAGAATAGGGAACTGACACACAATTTTGCTTCATAAAGAAGACTTTGTTTGAGTGTTTTAAAAAGAAATAGCAAGGGAATCTATAGATGATGCATGGGTTCTCATGACTCCTTGGACATAGTGTGGAAAGACAAGCTATGCAGCCTTATGATCTGGTGTGGACTTCTGCAGACCTGCTTTTCATATGTGCCTGGGCATTTGAAAGGTAGTTATTCTCTCCAGGCTTCCCTGAATCAGTAGGTAAGACAGGAATTAGCCCGATCCTTTGTTTTCTCCTCCAGATGGAATAAAATCCTGTGGAATCAAGAGCCCAGAGGATCTTTTCAGGTGTTTTATCAAAGAGCCACAAAAGTGGGCTGGAGGGGTGGCTCATTAGTTAAGAGCACTGGCTGCTCTTGCAGAGAACTGAGGTTTGATTCCCAGCACCCGCATGGTGGAGGGAGAAATATTAGTCAGCTGATCACACAATGAAAGTCTTAGCTTCCCAAGAAGGTAGATGACAGAGACCACGGGGGTGGAGGTGTCCATGAAATGGTGAGGACTTTGTCCAGGTGACAGAAGGTAGAGGCCCCTGTAAGAGAGCATGTATGGGGCTAAGAAAGCAGATCATAAGGCTGTGGTTTTGTTGAGGATGAAGAACAGGGCCACACCTTCCACACAGAGACCTTGAAAGATGCCCAGCAGATGCCCATGTAGTCTGATGATGTTTGGCAGGTGGTTTGATGGAAGTTGAGAGAGTAGAGAAGTACCTAGGATTTTAAAGAAGGGCATGTGCAAGGTGAAGGAGGTAGGGAGCTGGTTGTTATTTGTCCAAACCTTCAGCTCAGTCTCCTCCCATGTTCCTCTCTGCCTTGTCCCACCAGCTCTGCTGCTCAACATTGGTGCTGCATAGAGGAGTTGTTGTCCCACCTGCAGATGGCTGCAGCTCCCCCAAAGCACTTCATAGTCTTCAGTTGCCCCTTTGGAGGACATGGAGGGACTCACATTTCTCCTCTTTTGCCGTCAGAGAAATATACATCAACGCTACATTAAGATTCAACCACATTCCAGTCTGAGTTCTCCTAGAAAGCAAACAACAACAGTGCTTGCCAGGATGTAGGGAAACAGGAACTTTATACACAGTGGATCCCAATGTAAACTGCTTTGGCCACTAACAGAAACCTGTATGCTGGTTCCTCAAAAGTCTGAAAATAGATCTACACAGACAGGCAGTGTAGGGAACAGCCTTTGGAAAAGTATGTCCTGGGAGCAGACACAAACTGTAACAACCCCCGCTCCTGATAGTAATTTGTGTTCAGGCACTTCCTGGTAGAGAGTTAAAAAAGTCAAGCTCAAACCAACGAGGGTTGGGATTAAGCACAGTGAGAAATAATCTGTCCTTGAAATGACCTATCAAGAAATCCCTCTATTTACCATCTTCTGTGTATGGCTTAAAATTATGGGATGTATGTTTATTCCTGTACAGATTGTCCAAAGTTACATAACAGCTCATCAGTCACTCAAGGATCCAACCAATCCTGAGGGTCAACTCCTCCCTCTGCCTAAACTCATATAAAAGATGTCCAGAATAGAATTTAGGGGTCCTGAGCCATATTGCCTGAGCCTGGTGCTGTGTTGCAACATATCTGCATTATACCATTTCTTTGTCTTTTGAATCAAATTTTTAGCAGTTAACTGTGCATACTTCTTCAATTTTTTTTCTTTTTCTTTTTCTTTTTTTTAATTTATTTTTTATTTCTTCAAGTTACATCTCAACCGAAATGCCCTTCCTACTCCCCCCTCCAGTCCCACCCTCCCACCCTCTTCCCCCTCAGCCCCCTATCCACTTCCTTTTTTTTTTAAGTTTAAGGTATATCTTTTTCCCTCCAACAGCTCCCCCTTTCAGTCCAACAAATGGTTATTTCTCTTATAATAACAAATACAATACAAAACAACAGAAATAATTAGGCCACAATTATGAGAGTTATATGGCTCAGCATACATTCCCAATGTCCAATCCGTACATCTTTGGCAACTGACTTTAACATTCTACTATCCAACCATCTCCATGAGTTTAAAGTTCTATATCCAACTCAGCTTCCATCCTAACTTGCATCACAATTTTAAAAACATCTTCTTAGATCCAAAACACCCTCATAATTCCTAAACAATTCAGCTATGAGACTCTAGATATCTAGTCTTCAACCACCTCAGAGACCTGAGAGGGATAAATATATCTGATTATATAGGAAGTGCAGGGCCAGCAGCTTCCAAAACCAAGAAATGACATACCAGTGGCTGCCTGGACAGTTCCCAATTTCTCTTCATACATTACAGCATCAATCTTTGGCTGTTTGGCCCCATTTCTCTGACAGACATTGATTGTGAAGCAGGAATAATGAAGGACTTGCCTACCCTGTCTTGGCAGAGCTAGGCTGTTGACTTACCTGCTTCCAAGTTTTGTTCTATTTGAACAGCATTCTGTCTACAGTTGAAGCAAGGGGTTTTTCTTGCCAAGTGATAGGCTTGCCACTAATTCAATTGGAGATTCTTCGATGCTCATCTTCTACTTGGAGTAGAATAAAGGGTGCTGTCAGAAGCTGACATGACTTCTTCAATTCTTTAAGCTGCTAAGAACCTAGAACCTTGGCAGGTCTCAGAGATTGTGGTGTTAATAATGTCAGTTCAATCTAGAGTCACCGAGGAAACAAGTCTCTGGGTGCCTGTGAGGATTGTGTAGATTAATAGGTTATATAGATTGTGTAGACTAACTGAGGCTGGAAGACGCAACTTGATTGTGGGCGTGCCTTCCCATGGGCTAGAGTTGAAGAAGAAGAAGAAAATGAACCGAGAAGGGCCATTCAGCTCCCTCTGCTTCCTGACTATGGATGCAATGTGATTAGCTGCTGCAAGCTCTTAGCCAAGACTTCCCATCATGTGGAGCTGTACCCTAGAACTGTGAGCCAAGCCAAACTAACTCTTTTTTTTCCCCTTAAGTTGCTCCTGTTAGGTAGTTTGTTGCTGCAAACATAAGACAAGTAGCTAAGACACCTGTGGTAACACTAGTGAGCTGACTGTCCCACTCTTGGACATGTGCCTAAAGGAATAGAAGGCCGTGTACGCTATGAGTATGTGAGCACTCATGTTTATTGCTGCGCTACCCACAAAAGTCAACTTATAGAACCAGCCCAGGTATTCAATGGTTGGCTGCAGAAAATGTGCTGCAAATATACAACAGAATCTTACTCAGTCACAAAAGCAATCATGCCATTTTTTCCTCCAGGAAAATAGATGGAGCCGGGAATCATGATGTTGAACAAAATAAGCTAGACTCAGGGAATCAAAACAAAACAAACCCCAAAACTTTTGCTTTTCCTCATATTCAGAGTCCAGCTTTAGAAAAAACTAGCAAACAAAACAAAAGCAAGGCATAGAAGTGGAAGGGGAGCTAATTAGGGAGAGTAGGGGACCAGTAGGTGGGATGGGGCAAAGAAGAATGGGCAAATGGCAGGGGTGGGCAAAATACATGATGTACATGAACAACTATGCCATTTGAAAGTCATTGCCACACACAATGGCTATTCACTAATGAAATCCTGGGCTTGGAGAGATGGGTCGGTGGTTAAGAGTACTGGCTATGAAAGCACTTGGGCCAGAGTTCAGATCCCACCATCCCTGGAACAAGCTTCTCACGGTCCTTCCCACATCCATAACCCCAGCACTAAGGAGAGTAGAGAGAAGGGGATCCACTGGGCTTCCTCGCTGCCTGCCTACCTGGAAAATGCAAGCTCTAGGTTCAGCAAGAGACTCTGCCTCAAGAGGAATAAGGCCAAGAATGAGAGGAGGACACTGGGCCTTCTTCTCTGGCTCCCATAGTATGCACAGGCTCAGGCTATTCTGTATAGACACCTCACACACATACATACACAAAAATATGTGCACACATAAAGTTATTCTTTATAAATAGCTTTTAAAATTAAAGAATAAACAGGGGCTAGGCAGTTGGGAAACCAGGTTGGGCATGCTGAACAGCAGAAGTGGACTTGGGATAAAATTAGGAATATGAGAATGAAGTTGCTTGTTCAGAAGATGGCTTAGTGGGAGGATGTGGCCAAGTGGGGGCATGGCCAAGCCTGAACAGCGCAGACAAATATGCAGGGCTGAAGAGGCTACAATGCATGGCCACATCTCAGAGTGAGGATAGCTGAATATGAAGGATGTAACCCAAGACAGAAGAAACAGTCTTGGCTCTAACATCAGCCTTGTAGGCTTGTAGAAGGGATTTGTCCCTAGCATGAGGATGAGGAATGTGCCTGCTACCTCCTAGTCCAAGTGGTGCCATCCCTGGATGGCCTAGTAATGTGACATCTGTATGTGAGGGGGCTCACCCCTACTTGTCCAATCCTTATGGGTAAGTTGGATCTGCTGTGGAGCTCTGGATCTCCCAAGGGTAATTCATAGGCCCTGCCTTCAGAGCATCTCTGTTGGTGAATACAGCCCTGCCAGGAACTGGCTGTAACCGCATCCGAGCCCAATATCCCAAGATGTACCTTTCTGATTGCTGAGGGAATACTGTGAAGTTAAGCTCTCCCACCACCCTGCTCCTTCCCTCTCTCCCTTTCCCCTCTCCTGCCTCTCTTTCTCTTCCCCTTTCTTCCTATCCCAGGGTGATCTTTAAAATCCCAGAATATGGCAAGAGGCCTCTAACAAGGGGAGGGAGAATTAAGCCAAATTAATTACAGCAAAATAAAAGGAATTAGGCTCCATTTAAGCAGGTAGCAGAAAAGTTGGTGCTGCTCTCTCCCTCCTAGAAGGAGCCCACATTAGCTGCTGGTGCCAAATGGAAGAGCAACATGGCTGTGCTGGCTCAAAGCAGCCCGCCTTCCTCGTTTGCCATCTTCTCTTGGACAGGGATTATGAGTTTGCAGGCGGCTGACCATGGTTGAATTTTATCATTACTAAGGTTCAGTGCTAACCTCCTCCTCTTATTTCCCTCCCATTTAAAGTTTCAGGGATAATAAATTCTTTTGATTTAGCAATTACAGAAGAACAGAATTAGTCAAACGCGGCCTTAGAGAACAAAGGAGAGTGGGGACCGGGTAGGCTTCTGTGGGGACGTGGAAGCACAGGCTTGTCACCCAAAGATCTGAGCAAACTGGCGCTTCAGATCTGAAACAGGATGAGCTTTCTTTGGGGAAGCAACACCAACTCTTTCTTCTCTGTGTAAACAGAAAATTAGCAATGTTTGTGGGTGACATGTTCCTGAAGTCAACTGTGCTAACCCGCTGTACTGAAGTACATCATATGGACTTGTCGAGGGCTATGCTTTCCCATCTACAATGCTGACTTGGCTAGGAATGAAAATACATACAAATTTTATATCATTTCATTCATCTTTTTTGGTGTTACATTTGCAAAATGTGATATAGTTTTAGAAAATACAATGCTAGAATCAATCCTTGACACAGAATGATGTGTGTGGGTCAAAGAAAAATGAGGGGAGGGGTGACAGATGTTTTGAAAGGGATGCCAGGGCAAAGGCTAGCCTAAGATAAGTGTTCTTTTTGAGTTGGTAGAGGTTTGAGAAGATGTGTGGCATCACCTGACTGATGGCACCTCCCAGGACCACTAAGGAATCTTGTAGCACAAGTTGTGAGGCATGGTCATTGCCCAGTTCTTTTTCTGTGCTTCTCTGGGTTGTATTGAGGCTTGGCTTCCAGTGCTAGACCCTGATGGGAAGAGATGGGCTAGAGCATCAGGACACTGGTGGGATCAGGACAAGTGCCTCTGCAGCTTCCTTGAATTAGAAGCCAGCCTGACCTGTAAAAGTAACAATGAGATGAGAATGAAGGGGAATGGACTCCTGGTCACAGGATTCTTAGCTTTACCTCAAATCATTCAACAAACAATGAGCCATTTACCTGCCAGGCTTGGGCCTGATGGAGGCGAGAAGCCAGTTGTCCTTGAGAACTTGAGGATAGAGGTCTCAGGAGTGGAGAATCACTTCCCTCTTCCTGCAGGGAGTCCTAGTCTCCTAGAGTGATGGGCAGAACAGAAGACGTTTCTGAACCAGCAGTGTGACTACAGGTCTGTCAGCTCTCCATCACCCTTCCCAGCTCCAGGTGCAGGTACACACATGTGGATGTATGCACATATGTAGACATAGGCACAAACACAGAGAAAGCCAGCTGAACACAATTAAGGGCTCTTCTTCCTGACTCATTCAGATTGCCCCAGATGAAACTGCTCCTGCCATCGATCCATCTTTACTATGATGGGGGCACTCACTCCTGCAGTATGAGTCAAAGCAAACCTCCCTCACTTAAGGTGCTTTCTGTCACGTATTTATTCATAGCACCAATTAAAACAGTGGATAACTAACAACCGATGTTGGTGTCCTCAGGTATTTGTCACTGATTAAAGACCGGCTAACACGCAGTCATAGACGGGGATTTCGCTTAATAGACTCATGCTTACTGGGCGCTGTGTTGTCAAGGAGCTGAGCGTGCACTGATCTGGCCAGCTTACCATGGTGTCTGGCTTACCACATGTGTTCAATAAGCAGCACCACCGGATTCCATCAGAGGATGTGTGCCAGTGTGTGATCATGTGGGTTTGCATGTGAGTGTGTATATCTGTGCATGTGTGTAGTTGAGTGTGAGTGTCTATGTGTCTGGCTAGCTCAGTTGGTAGAGCATGAAACTCTTAATCTCAGGGGCATGGGTTCAAACCTCATGTTAGGCACCAAAATGTTGTTTAATTAAAAAAAAAAACTAAACTAAAATATCCCAGTTGTAGCCTAGCTCTGCCAAGACAGGGTAGGCAATTCCTTCATAATTCCTGCTTTACAATTAATGTCTGTCAGAGAAACGGGGCCAAAAAGCTGAAGATTGATGCTCTTAATGTATGGAGAGAAATTGGGAACTGTCCAGGCAGCCACTGGTATGTCATTTCTTAGTTTTGGAAGCTGCAGTCTCTGCACTTCCTGTATAATCAGAAATATTTATCCCTCTCAGATCTCTGATGTGGTTGAAGACTAGATAGTTATAGTCTCATAATTAAATTTTGAGTTATTTAGGAATTAAGAGGATGTTCTGGATCTAAGAAGATGTTTTTAAAAATGGTGATGCAAGTTATGATGGAAGCTGAGTTGGATATAGAACTTTAAACTCATGGAGATGGTTGCATACTAGAATGTTAAAGTCAGGTGCCAAATATGTATGAACTGGACATTGGGAATATATGCTAAGCCTTATAATTCTTATAATTGTGGCCTAATTATTTTTGTTGTTTTGTATTATATTTGTTGGTATAAGAGAAAGAGCCATTTGTTGGACTGAAAGGGGGAGCTGTTGGGGGAAAAGATGTATGTACCTTAAATTAAAAAAAAAGGAAGAAGATGGGAGGTTATGAGGGGGAAGAGGGTGGGAGGTTGGGTCTGGAGTGGGGAGTAGGGAGGAGATTGTGATTGAGATGTAACTTGAAGTAATAAAAAATAAATAAAACAATTAAAAAATATCCCAGTCATTTGATTTTACCAATGAAGACTTAGGAGCCATATGCTGGGTTGAAAACTTACTAGCTCAGAGAGGCAGAGAAAACACCCACCTGGCGATTTCTTCAACATCCCAGCCAAAAGCCCTAGCTAAAAATCCCAGAAGAACCTAGAGGAAGAAGCCTAGGAGGAGAAAACCCTGAAGGAGAAAGCACAAAGGAAGAAGTAGAACTCTAAGGGAGAAGAACTCACTGAAGGAGAAAGAACTCAAAGGGAGAACTAGTCCCAACTCCTTCTCCATGCTGTCTTAAATACCCTTCAGCTCAATGTCTCTCCTTTGTGTTTAATACCTGTCAGCTGGTTTCTTCTTCTACCTCTTGACCTAGGGTTAACTTTAATTCTGTGCACAGAAAGCTCTTGTATTAAAGGTGTGTGCTTAAAGCTGGGCCACACCATAAGTACTTATTTATAGTAAACAGAAAGCTCTAGGATTAAAGGCCAAGTCATCCCATAATAGAAACAGATTTTTTCAATTCACAAACTTGGGGCTCAAAATATGATCAAACATTCTGCAACAGGTGAGTGTGAGTGTCACATGTACACATGAAGATATAGTACATATATGTATGTGGGTTCTATGAACTGGATGTTGGTGTCTCCCAGATTCATATGCAGAAACCTTGCCTCCCAGAGCAATGATGTTTTAGAGGTAGAGCCGTGGCAGGTAACTGACCTTAGGTGAGATTGTGATGATGGGTATGAGACCCTTATAATAATAAAAGTAGACACAAGAACACGATTGCTGTCCCTGAAATGAGAGGACACAGCAAGTAAATGTTCATCTGCATCTTAGATGCTGTCCTACTGTTGTGACAAAACACTATGACCAAGACAACTTCTGAAAAACAGTGTTTAATTGGGCTTCAGGTTTTAGAGGGTTGGAATCCGTGATGTGATTGATGGCAAAGCGAAGGCATGATAACATCTGAGAGCTCACAGTCTAAAATTTCAGGAGGCAGAAAGAGAACACTGGGAATGCTGCCTTTTGAAAACTCAAAGCCTGTCCTCAGTGACCTACTTCTTCCAACAAGGCCGCACCTCCTAATTCTTCCTGAACAGTTTCACCAACTAGGGAGCAAGAATTCAAACATATGAGCCTCTAGGCGTCATTCTGGGAGGAGCACTCTCAGACAGCCCACACTTTGGTCTATCAGCACCTTGATCTTGGATTTTCAGTTTTCAGAACTGCGAGAAACCGATGTAGCTGAGCCCCAGACTACAGAGCTCTGCAATGGCAGCTTGGCTGACTGAGATGCTCGCACAGTACGATACAGTGCTCACGTGTTCCATGAGAGAGTGGGTGGATGGCTGTGTGGACATGTGGCTGCCTATGTGTTGACATTGTTTCCCAGAGCCCAGATGCTTCCAAGGGATCTTCCCAGGCTGTGGAATCTGAGTTGTCTGGGCTGGCTCCTAGGATGGAGGAGGCCTCCCGGAAGGAAAATAGATGGAGTTTCTAGGGAGCCAGTAGGAGCCATTTTTTAAATTATAATGTTTATTTATTACATCAAGTTACATCTCCATCATAGTGCCCACTTTCCACCCCTCCAGGTTCCACCCTCCCACCCTCTCCTCCCTCTCCCACCCACCCCACTCCTCCGATGTGGAGTGTCCCTACAAATCAGCCCCTCAGTAGGAGCCATTTTGAGCCCAGCCTACAACCTGGGTTGGCCTGAGTGCTTGGAGGAGACAAGGAAGCAGGAACCCTATTTGGACCCATACAGATCCTGCTGACAGGACCGCTCATGGGACCCCTTCTGGTGCACCTCCAGGGATCTGCTCAGACACTGGACACATTGCCCTTGCGTTGCTGGTGGATGCTAATGTATTAGCGACAGAGTGTCTGGTGATGTAAATTTGTCCAAATCAGAAGCCTGGATGGCGAGCCACAGCTGTAGCCCCCAGGAAGACTATGTTTTTGAGATGGTTCTAGAAGGTGTGTGCATGTGGATAGAGCATGGGTTTTTTGAGCCTGCCTACCTCTGAAGGAAACAGGGTACATGTGGTCTCTGGACACCTAACAAGGACCATTTTTTTTTTCTGCTCCAGGAACAGGGGTAGAGGTAGGCTGTCAATAGCTGTTCTCATCTGAGACAGAAACCACTGGGTGTCATGGAAGGGCTGGATAGAGCACTCTTGGGCTGAGGACAGCATAGACTTTTCCTGGTCAGTGTCAGGAACCACGCTAGGTTTCTACCAAATGTTTCCCTCTCCAGTGGCAGCCACATCCTTGATTTAGGCAACAAGCAACTAGCATGAGCACTCATAGATTCTGATAATAAGGTTCCACAGCTGATGGGGTTATAAGAGGACAGGCAGAGAAGAGCCCAGCCTCAAGGTAGATTCTCGACTCCCTTACAAGCAGGTGGATCCCAGACATCTGTTACCTCGACTGCTGCTGGCTTGCTCTTACTGGAAGGTCACAGCTGTTCCTGGAAGCTTGTCCACTGGCCTGATCTGACAGGTCAACCTTGAGTCATGCCAGAGCCATGCCAGAGTCTTTTGGTGCCAGATGTGTGGAGGACCTCGGGAAGAGCAAAAGACCCAGGTCTGTGGGGCAAGAATTCACCTGGCACTGGGACCTCCATGTTTATCCGTGAGCTGTGTTCCTCTAGAAGGTATCTGTTGGGTACCACGTGCCCTGAGCAGACACTTTATTTAACACACAGCAGGCAGGCACCCCAGGGAAACCACACTGTCACGACTCAACCTCTCATAGATGCCATGGCAATTTAAAAAAAGTATAAGTTCTGTACACTTTTTGTCACATCTCCGATGTCCTTCCGCCTACAGAAGCTGTCAAATAAAAATTAATTTTGCTTAAAAAAAAACACCGTGCATATTTTTGACACTCCATGTCTGTTCATTTGCATGGGACACGTTCTTCCATAATGAATCATCGTAACGCTTAAATTAAACACAGTAAAAGAATGGTTAATGCCATAGCACACTGACAGTTTAACCTGGCCAATATTTTTATTGCCTTGTACAATAAACCTAACAGAGCACAACTTGCTTTTGACTGGTGGAAAATCGGTTATGAACCGCCAGGGAACGGCCAATTTTTCAAACGCAGCCATTCAGTCATACCAGGGCCACTACGACTTTTTTTTCTCTCCTATACACTATTGCTGTTATAATCTTTTGAGGACATTTTATCACAGCAATAACCACCTCAGAATCGGCCTTTACTGCAGTTAACGACCAGACAGCTGGAGCTGTTACTGGCCTTGGCTTTGCCCCTGGCTATTAGCTAACAAACCAGTTGTTATCTGCAGGTAACAACCAATTTCTTGTGGAATTTTCTTGATAAAGAGACTCACTGGATGCAATTTCCCTTTCCTTTCTGTCCTATCAGCAGGCGTTTCAAGGACCTGATGGTAAGGGACCAGAGGCTGGTGGCTCCCTAACTCCCAGGTGGGAGGCCAGGAACCACTCCCACGGATGATGGGAGATATAGGGAAAGGATTGCTCTGCTGAGGTGGCCAAGCAAAGAAGGGATCTTAGTGACTATGAGGGGCTGAGCACCCATGGAGCAGATCCACGCTTCCCGGCATCTGTTGGGTGGCAACACGGGCCCTGAGCAGACACTTGGGAATTTAAGATGAGGCACAAACCAGGAGGGGAATTCCAGGAACAGAGCCAAGCATGCTGGTGCACACACCTCTAACTCCAAGCTCCTCAGGTGGAGGCAAGAGAATTAGGAGTTCAAGTTAGTTTTGAATTACATTACAAGTTCCAGGTCAGCCCAGGCTGATAGTAAATGAGGAAATAAGTAATAATTGGTAATTAATTCAGACATGAAGAGTTGACAAGTACTCTGAGTGATACAGATCTCTGTCCGTGTGTTTACATACCTTCCATCCTGTGTGCAACATTTTTGATCACCCATGGAACATGTGAGTTTTTTAAAAGAATTACTTAGTGTGTGTGTGTGTGTGTGTGTGTGTGTGTGTGTCTGTGTGTGTGTGTGTGTGTGTGTGTGTGTGTGTGTGTGTGTGTGTGGGTGTGTGTGTGTGTGTGTGTGTGTGTGTGTGTGTGTGTGTGTGTGTGCGCGCGCGCGTGCGGACATGCATGTGTAATGGCCAATCTGTGGAGGTCACAGTATCACTCTGTTGCATCTAGGAAATCAGACTAAGGTCATCAGATTTGGTCACAAGCACCTTTATTGGCTGAGCACTTCTCCAGCCCAGCATGTGAGCATTTTTAATGAAAAAAAATGTTTATCTTTTTTACAATGAACTTTTTTTTTTTTTAAGGGCAAGATTAGCAAATGTAGGCACCAGCACCTCTGCTAAGTCATGTTCAGGATCAGGGATCCTCATGATGAGTTATTACAGGTAAAATTCAAAGACAGAGTGCGGCTGCAGAAAGTCAAATCCAGGCAAGGCTGCCCGTTGAAGAGGAAGTCCGCCATCAAGCCCCCTGCAGATCCTTCTTCCTGCTTCTCCCTGCCCCAGAGAGGGTCGGGGTCCTGCTTCATCCCTGGCTGTGTAAGTATCCAGGTCCTCTGCAAAGCAAATGGGTGCTTCAACCCCAGGGAAGAGGCACTGTGCTTGCCTACTCTAGGCAGCAGGCTGACATTCTGCAGGTTGATCAATGTTTACTATGTGAGATTAAGATTCCTGAAATCACAGTGCTGATTACACTAACTTTACATGTGCGTCTTAACAAGCAGGGCAAAACAAAAAATTAATGTTCTTAAAAGTGAAGTAAGATTCTTTCCCCCAGCATGAAGAGAAGACCAATTAAAACCACTTCAAATTTTTTAAATGAGTTTTAATTTGACAGAGTGGAATTCTTTTAAGAATATGAGTTTTGCTAAATATTTGGAATCACTGTAATATCATGCTTACCAGAAATCCACACTGCTTGCAAATTAAATAGATATTTTAAAAGGAAACTTGAATTGACTTTGAAATGATCTTTTAGGTGACTCCCCTGAGGGGCAAGGTCTAAGTTCTGAGGATCACTTTGGGCAAGCCAGAGGGTAAACCATCTCTGATAGCCATTCTTGGTCAACTTGACAACAGGTGGGATTAACTAAAAACCTCAGTCATTGAGCACACCTGTGAGGGCTTTTTAGTTAATTGGCTCTTTTGAGGTGGGAAGACCCATCTTAAATCCAGATCACTTGAGGTTGGAAGACCCACCCTAAATCTGAGCCACACCTTCTCATGGCAGCCTATATAAAGGACATGGAAGAAGGAAGCTCTTTGCCTGCTAGCTCTTTCTCTTGCTGTTAAGATAGTTTCTTCACTGGCTTTAGAGCCAGAACCAACTGCTTCAAGATTCCAGTGTATGCTGTTCAAGTAGGACAAAACTTGGAAGCAGGTAAGTCGACAGCCTAGCTCTGCCAAGACAGGGTAGGCAAGTCCTTCATAATTCCTGCTTTACAATCAATGTCTGTCAGAGAAATGGGGCCAAATGGCTGATGATTGATACTGTAATGTATGGAGAGAAATTGGGAACTGTCCAGGCAGCCACTGGTATGTCATTTCTTAGTTTTGGAAGCTGCTGGCCTTGCACTTCCTATATAATCAGATATATTTATCCCTCTCAGGTCTCTGATGTGGTTAGAGACCAGATACCTAGAGTCTCATAGTTAAATTTTGAGTTGTGTAGGAATTAAGAGGGTGTTCTGGATCTAAGAAGACGTTTTTAAAATTGTGATGCAAGTTAGGATGGAAGCTGAGTTGGATATAGAACTTTAAACTCATAGAGATGGTTAGATAGTAGAATGTTAAAGCCAGGTCCCAAATATGTATGGACTGGACATTGGGAATGTATGCTAAGCCCTATAACTCTCATAATTGTGGCCTAATTATTTCTGTTGTTTTGTATTATATTTGTTGTTATAAGAGAAAGAGCCATTTGTTGGACTGAAAGGGGGAGCTGTTGGAGGGGAAAAGATATACCTTAAACTAAAAAAAAAAAAGGAAGGGATTGGGTGGGTTGAGGGGGAAGAGGGTGGGAGGGTGGGACTGGAGGGGGGAGTAGGGAGGGGATTGCAACTGAGATGTAACTTGAAGAAATAAAAACTAAATTAAAAAAAAAAAGATTACAGTATACACTGAAGATGAGCATATACCTCCAGGCTCCTGGACTCTTGAACCTTCTGTTGGGAGACAGGCACTGTTGGGCTAGCTGGACCATAGTCTACAAGCCACTCTAGCAAATCCTGTTTGCCACGTATATTCACCCTATCAGTTCTATTACTGTAGAGAACCCTGGGCATCACATTTTCCACCTTTCAAGGGATTCTCAGATTCTGATAATAGCTCTGCACTAAAGCGA
Organism: Lophiomys imhausi; assembly: GCA_907164525.1. Taxonomy (NCBI): domain Eukaryota; kingdom Metazoa; phylum Chordata; class Mammalia; order Rodentia; family Muridae; genus Lophiomys; species Lophiomys imhausi. Next base: position 1,548,507 of record CAJQZJ010000845.1, on the reverse strand, counting down.
ATATGTGATTTTAAATCATTGAGAATTTTATAAGCCCCACTCTATAACCTTTTGTAAATGACAAAAAGTGCACCACATTTTAAATACTTTCCATCATTCTATACTATCGTGGTCCATAAAGCTCATCATTTCCAAATTTGAACACACACACACAAACATGAAGCACTTCAATAAATTTAAATTGGCATATGCTATCCATATCAATGAGAAATAATTCTAACATTAGAGGCTGCTAGTAGCAAGCTAGGGTGAGCAAATGGGAGCCTTCATTGCTACAGGATTGATATTTAATGACTTCCTATTGATTGCATACCTTTTAAACCTGATGGCCTCAGGCTGATCTTGCATATCTATCATGTGGGATCTTTGACCCACTTGCTTTTCCAGGGCATGTAGGAGGTTGCTTTCTCTGTCTTTCTAATGTGGCCTCCTCAGAGGATGATGGTTGGGATATGGGAGGTGCCAAACATGAACACTGAATGAACCACACTCCAGAAACAGCAGAATGTTGCTCAAGATTCAAGCAGGTATATTCAACAGCATCCAACTGGGGTCAAGAAGAGATTTACTGGGTAATGTAGCCAAAAAGTTCTTGAATGGGCCAGTGAAGGCTGATCTCCAAGACTATTCTCTTCTTCCACTCACCCCTTTTCACATCTTCCCCTGTCTTGCTTTTCAGTGGAGACTCTGTGAGGTGATGCTTTGAGTACTCAGTAGCTCCTGCCAGTTCCATGGTTGGCTTCTCACAGTTCCAAGACCTCCAGAGAGGGATTTTGTTAGGATACTTCAAAGGAGTCTCAAGGGTGTAAATCTCACTGAGCTAACTTTGGTTGCAAGAAGACCCCAGGGCCTTGATGTTCTAGTGGGACAAAATTCCACTTCTAGAGCCAATACTAGAGTGCAGTCTCGAGTGTTTGAATCAGAACTGGGTGAGAGGAGAGTGGGGATCTCATTCTGGGGCATGAAGGTACTAAGGTCTGTGATGCCTTTGGTTCTATCTGTTGGATGAAATGGTAGGTCAAAATCACTGAAAATTAGAAATGCAATTTATGGGGAGCTTATGGGTATCATATATAAGGTAGAACCATTAAAAGCCCTAGGCAGTAGGGGCCAGAGCAAAGCCTTAAGCCAGCTACCAATGATGGAGGAAAGTGAGGAAATTACACAGCATATACTCCCTGACTGATATGGCTGTCTGTATCAGAAAAAAAATCTAAACCTAAAATGCATGGAGCATTGACTATACTTGGGTAGGATGTGAGTTGGATTTTTGATACTGTGATAAAACACCAGGGATTATAAACTTATCAGGAAGGAAGGTTTATTCTCTAATGGTTTAAATTTCATTTTATAGACACTCAGCACAGTTGACACTGGTCTGTGGTGGCCTAGTGTATTATGAGGGAGGTAGGGCAGAGGACGCCTGTGTGCCTCATAACAACAGGGTAGAAATAAGAGGAAGAAGAGGAGGAGACCAGAGTCCACTTATTCCCTTCAAGGACATGTTGCCTTTGCTTGTTAGTTTTTGATTCTCACCCCTGAGAAGGTAGTCCTGGGTAGTATAAGAAAGCAGGCTTAGCAAGCTAGCAAGCAGGATTACTCTATAACTTCAGCTCCTGCCTCCAGGTTCCTGCCCTACTGGATTCCTGCTCTGACTTCCCTAAGTGGTGGATTTTGCCCAGGGAGCAGTGAGATAGAAAGCATTTGGGGTTGGGGATTTTGCTCAGTGTTAAAGGGCTTGCCTAAGAAACTCAAGGCCCTGGTTCAGTCCTCAGCTCCGAGAAAACAACAACAACAAAGGCAAACACACACACACACACACACACACACACACACACACACACACAGTCAGTGGGGCATGGTGACACACAGCTTTAATACCAGCACTCAGAAGGCAGAGGCAAGTAGATCTCTTTGAGTTTGAGGCCAGCCTGATCTACAAAGAGAGTTCTAGGAACCCACAACTGTTACAGAGAAATCCTGTCTTGAAAAATCAAAGCAAAACAAGACAAAAAAAGGAAAGGAAAGAAAAGAAAAGCCTGCTCTTCCCTAAGTTGCTATTGGTCATGCCATGTATCACAGCAATAGAAAGCCGACTAGAACACCCCCAATGACCTAACTTCCTCCCCTTAGGCTCCACCCACTAAAGGCTTCATCACCTCCCAATAGTGCTGTTGGCTGGGGAATGAACCTTAACTCCAGCAGGCACTGAAGTGATTACAGAAGCAGAGAAGAAGGAACAGAGTGTCAGAATGTGGCAACGGATTTGGCACATCTGTCACCTACAGTGATTTGAGAAATGGGACACAAACACACAGCTCCCAGGGATAGCGTGGAGGAGATGCTTACAGTGTCTGCTGGCTGCATTTGGCAAGGTACTAAAGAAAAAGATGAGCTTAACAGTAATTATTTTGTTCACAAGGAACAGGGCATTACTTCTACAACTTAAAGGGTTCCAAGAAGCAATAGTAAAGACAAATTAGGAAATATTTTTGATAACAAAGGCTTGAGAAAACTCAGCCCAAGGGAAACAGAGTGAAAAGCCCGGCTGATAGAGTGCTTCAAACCTCAGGTGAGTTGAACATTTTCAGAGTGGGGGCTACGGGAAGGTATGGGGTCCCTCAAATACTTTCAAGTGATCAAAACCATAGGACGTGTAGCTATGCAGATGTGTGTGTGCAGTGCCTTTGGAGGCCAGAAAAGGGTGTCACCCCCAGAAATGGAGCTACAGATGGTTTTGAGCTGCCACATGTGTGTTGGGAACTGAGCCTGGGTTCTCTGCAAGAGCAGCAAGTGTTCTTAACCCCAGGGTCATTATCTCTGCAGCCTCAAGATTCAGTGAGGTGGCAGGCTTTCTAGAGTGATTTCAATTGATCATACATTTAAATGGAAGAGAAAAATAAGATGAGATCCTCCCCCACAGAATAACTTGACGCAAACTAGAGTTACCCAGGTAGAGGAGCCCTCAACTGGAGAATTGCCTCCATTAGATTGTCCCCTCAGGCATGTTTGTGGGGCTTTCTATTGATTAATGGTTGATGTGGGAGGGCCCAGGTCCCTGGGCACAGCGTTGCCACCCCTGGTCAGTTGGTCCTGAGTTGAGTTGTATAAGAAAGCAAGCTAAGCAAGCAATGGGGGGAGGGGAGGCAAGCTTGAAAGCAGCATTCCTCTATGGTCTCTGCTTCAGTTCCTGCCTCCGGGTTCCTTTCCCCAACTTCCCTCAGTGATGGACTGTAACATGGAAGTGTGAACCAGATAAACCCTTTCCTCCCTCAAGGCTTTGACTTATGGTCTGTGTCACAGGGATGGAGAGTAAAGTAGGATGAAACTCATGGTGTAAATTGTGAATGTTAGGAGAGAGGTGTGCAGAGCTGGGAAAGGGAAGGAAGTGGATGAGTCAGAAGTAGCCTGTGCTGTGTCTGTCATCAAGATGAAGCTGCAGGATATGACCACCTAGAGACAGATCTGGAAAGAAACAGGAACATGTAAGGACATGAGGGACATGAGCTTGCGTTCGTATGGGGAAAGCTACCAGACACATGTGGCAAGAGTGAGACGGAGTCACAGATGAATTGGTGGAGGCTGCGTGAGAGTGGAAGGGACAAGATGAAGCCCAGAGTGCCTCATGGGAACCCAAATATCTCAGTGCAAGCTTTTTATCCACAAACCATTCGAGGTACTGCCTGGGAAGATAGGGAAACTTTTGAGAATTTTCTTTGTGTTTCCCAGGGGAGGGAAACAACCATGCAAAAAGGCTAAGAGGCTATACCTTTGGCTAGTCCTTTGTATCTTTCCCTTGGAACAAAAGCTGCATTTTGCAGAGAAACAGGGATAAAAAGCTGCTGTAAGCCGGGCTGTGGTGGCGCACGCCTTTAATCCCAGCACTTGGGAGGCAGAGGCAGGCGGATCTTTGCGAGTTCGAGGACAGCCTGGTCTACAAAGCGAGTCCAGGACAGCCAGAGCTATTAAACAGAGAAACCCTGTCTCAAAAAAACAAACAAAACAAACAAACAAAAAAAAGCTGCTGTAGTTAAGAAACTAGGAAAATCTACTGTGTTTGGGATGAAAGGACAGGAAAAAGTCCTGTAGCTTAGGGGAAAGGGTTGGAAAAGGTATTGATGTCAGAACCTGTAAGTAGGGTCTTTAGAACCTGTGTCTGCTCTAGTTACAATAGAGATATTGAAGTCCCTTATATCCTGGGGCAGCCATTACAACCAGCAGCTCGTAAGTTAGCCTACTTCCTGTCAAGAAGTGACACAAACCTAAACCCCACTATGTAGTTCAGTGGAAGGAAAGGTGTGGCCATGTCTACTTCAGACAGTATGCAGGGTGCCCAGTCCTCAATAAGAATGGTACCCAGGAGGAAGAACAACCACATACTTCTCAGAGATGAGATACTGAGCCTACCAGAGAGGGGAGTTTTTAAGTTACAAATGGGTATTTAAAGAATGTAGTGGAAAAGATGCATGGAGTGTAAGCTCAAAGGGATCATTTCAGGAAAAGAGTGGAAGCTGTAAGAAGAAAGCAGGAAGGGGTTGGAGCTTAAGAAGAAAGCAAATGGCAATTCTTAGAAGGAACACAGCAACACATAAAGATTGTTACAGGCTCATGAGGGAGCAGGAAACTCCCCAGCAGAGTGAACTTGAAGACAGGCCAGAACATACCACCTATGTAAAATACAAAAGGAAAAAAGAGTTGGATGGCAATGTGAACCAGTATACTGGTATGCCAGGTAGCAATCCTTGGAGGAGAAGACAGAGAGGGTAGGACAGAAAAGGTATTTGAACAAGCAATACCTAAAATTTTTCCAAGATTATTGGTAGATATTAAACTATAGATCCAGAATTTTAGACTAAATGCACTTACCCACAAAAAGTCAGAACAAAACAAAATAAAGCAAGTAGACACATTGCGTTCCACCCACTGAGAACAGAACACAAAATCTAAGAGGTCTACCACACATGAAGAAAACAAGCCTACCTACCATCAGAAATTGGGAAATTCAGAAGAAAATGGAGTGACAGCCTCAAAATAGTTTAAAAATTGTCTACCTGCAACTCTGTACCCAGTGAAAATATTTTTCAAAATATAGAAGAAAAAATATTTTTAATCAAACAGTAAAAGTAGGGAAGTTACTTCTGGAAGATTTAAGTTAGAGGATGTTGAGGAGGAATTTGACAGCTGATGGAAGAGTAGAAGTGTCTGGGAAAGGGGATGAGTGAGAGCCAAGAGTTGTTCTACTGTAAATATAATCCAAACAATTTGATTGCATACAAGTATACATTGTACACTGAGGATATCACACCCACATCCCTGGCTCTTCCTCCTTCTGGTAGTCCCCTTTGTTGCTCTAGGCAGTTTACCTTCGACTTTCATGCCATGCACAGATCTGTATAAAATCTAGGAACCATTAGTGAGATTGACTTAATTTGATGAAAATGGCCATCTCCAGTTATATTCATTTTCTACCAAATGACATAACTTTGTTCTTTTTATGCATAAAAATAATTCAATTACGTATGTATATTATATTTTTCTTTATCCATTCCTCTTGTACTAACTAGATTTTTAAAAATTTCCAAACTTTTAGTTAAAAAAATTAAGTGTATGAATGTTTTTCCTGAATATATGTGTCTGTACCATATTCATGCCTAGTGCCCACAGAGGCCAGAGAGGGCTTCAGATCCCCTGGGACCGGAGTTACAGATGGCGGTGAAGCTCTGTGTGAGTGATGGGAATCAAACCTGGGTCCTCTGCCAGAACAGCCAATGCTCTTAGCCCCAGAGCCATCTCTTTAGCTCCTGTCATTTGGGAAGAGAGCACTTCAAAAGAAAAAAAAAATGCTGCCATCAAATTGGTCTGGGGGCAAATGTGTAGACATTTTCTTGGTTGATGGTTACTGACTGATGTGGGAAGGCACAGCTCACTTTGGGCAGTACCATCCCTGGGCTGATGTGTAAGAAAGTAGGCTGAGGAAACCACCATGGTGAACAGGCCCATAAGCAGCACTCCTCTGTGGCTTCTGCCAGTTCCTGCCTCTAGGTTCCTGCCCCGAGTTTCTGTGATGGTGGGCTGTGATGTGAAACTGTAAGCTAAAATAAACCGTTGCCTCCCCATGTTGCCTTTGGTCATGGTGTTTCATCAGAGCAGTAGAAAGCATGTCCCTTCCAGATGGGACATTAGTGGTGGTGGTGCCTCCAGAAGGGTCATAAAGTTAGTGAAGAGTGATAAATTAAATTGAATATAAAGATAATTTGAGGTGATTTATTCCTGATGGGCTAGTTCAGGGTCTCCAAAACAGGATAGGAGCTAGTGGTCCACAGTAGCTAGGTCAGAATAAAGCGACTTCATGATTTCCTTTCCAGGGGAGCCTTTGCAGAGTGCTGTTACCCTTTCCCCTAGTAAACAATTTTAGGGGATTTAAGGCCTTGTTCATATCCTTGCATCTTATATACAAGAGACTAAATTCTTGGTCACATGGGATTCCAAGAAAATCACACTGATTTGCTGGAAGTACTCACTCTGGGAGAGGCAAAGGCAAAGAGATAATAGGAGAAGAGAAATACAAGCCAGCATCTGCTGGGATATGTTCAGCCCTGCTACTCTTTTTCTAGACTATATTCTTGCCTTCTTGCTTGGTGAGCAAACCACGAGGAATAGCCAGTATGCAGCACTCCTCCATGAATTCTGTTACAGTTCCTACCTTCAGCCTCTGGCCTCAGTTCCTTCCCTGACTTTTCTTCCATGATGGACTAGAATGTGGGACTGTAAGGTGAAATAAATTCTTTCCATCCCAAGTTGCTTTTGGTTGCAGTGGTTTTTTTTTTTCCCCATAAGAATAAAGACAGTGTCCTTCTCAGAGGGATCTGTCTACTTCAGCTAATGTACCCATTTGCTGGCATATACTTTTTCACTGTGGTTCTTTATAATCCTGTAATTTCTGTAAGGTCAGTAGTGATATCTCATCTTTCAGGGTTGATTCTAGTCACTGAGGTCTCTTCTGCAAGCTATCAGTACAAGTTGAAAGGTTACCAAAATTATCCATCATTCCAAAGAACTGGGTTTTGGTGTTATTGACTTTCTTTTCCTCTATTTTTTCCTACTTTTTGATCCATTGTCTTCTACTTCAATCGTCATAGTTTTCCTTTTAGTTTAGTTTGTTCTCATTTTTATAGTGTTTTAAGATGAAAGAATAAGCTGGTTTTACATCTTTCGCATGCCTCATCCCACATGGCTGGGTGTTGGAAACCTGACTGGAGTGATGAGCGAATGAAGAATGGGTTGACACACAGACAGATGGAAAAGGTGGGATCAGGTGGACCATGTGCTCTCTGATAGAATGGCACCACCAGCAGGACAACCAGGAACCTCTGCACAGGGCAGGAGTTAGCTAGTCTCAGTAAGAGGTCTTTCTCCGGGTTGGTCTCAGGTTGCAGTCATCCTAGAGGAGGAAGGCGCTCTGGCTAATTTTTGCACACACTTCCAATATGGACCAGAGAAAGGCTTGGCCACTTCTGTGGGTCCGAGGCTTTGGAGTCCTTGACAAGGCCAAGCTCATGTCAAGCAATGCACATTCCCTCAGCCTCATCCACTCTTCACACATTCCTTCAGGGTTTTCTCCACTCCCAAGCCCCACCCCCTTTTCTTCTTGCTTCTTTTCCCTTCCTCTTCTAGCAGCACTGGGTTCAAGCCCAGGTCCTTAAGCATGCTTTACCACTTTAAAATGCTTTACCACTAAGCTACAACTCCAGTCCTTTCTCATTTATTTTTAAGTGTTTTGATTTATTTTTATATGTATAGACATTTTGCCTAGTGGGTGCTTGTACATACACCACATATGTTCCTGGTGCTGATGGCGGCCAGAGGAGGGCATCAGATCCCTCGGGACTGGAGTTGCCAACAGATGTGAGCTGTTACACGAATGCTGTGAACTGAACTCAAGTCCCCTGGAAGAGCAGCAAATGCTCTTAACTGTCTCTTTAGCCCCTTTTCTTTCTTTCTTTTTTTTTTAAAACAAGAACTCATAGGTATAAACTTCCCTCTAAGCATTGCCTTAACTGTGTTGATATCTTGTGTTTTCTATTCATTTCATGTATTTTTCTAGTGTGCTTTTTGGGTTCTTCTTCTTCTTTTTTTTTTTTTTTGGTTTTTCGAGACAGGGTTTCTCTGAATATCTCTGGCTGTCCTGGACTCGCTTTGTAGACCAGCAGGCTGGCCTTGAACTCACAGAGATCCACCTGCCTCTGCCTCCCAAGTGCTGGGATTAAAGGCGTGCGCCACCACCGCCCGGCTGGGTTCTTCTTTTTTAAACTGAGGTGTAATATTTGATTTTTCATAATTCTATGGATTTCCTGATTGATTCTAATTTTATTAGTACATATTAATTGTACAAAATAGAGCTCCATTGTAACATTTCTGTACATGTATATACAGTACTTGAGTTGTATTTACTTCTCTTCATCAGCCTCATTATCATCTGCTCCTTTGGGTCCCTTTCCTATCCCCTAATAGTCTCTCTTTTTCTTTGGTGTACTTCATAAAAGTGATTTCTAATTTTATATTAGTGGTCAGGGAGTATATTTCACCTGCCCCAATCCTTTAACATTTGTTGAGGTTGTTAACAAATGCACCTACCCACAAAAGTCAGAACAAAACAAAATAAAACAAGTAGACGTGTTACATTCCATATGTGTTCCATATGGTAGATTCTGGATAATGTTCATGTGTGTTTAAGAAAAGTGTGCATTTTTTTTTCTGATGGGTCGCATACTCTACAGATGCCTACTAAGTCTAGTTGATGTAGAGTGTTGTTCAATATTCAGGTCTTTTACAGCTAACTTGTTTTTTCATTTGCTCTTGAAAGTGGATTCTGAAGTTGTCTACTCAGATCCTCCAGTTATCTACTGCTCTTCATTGGCAACAGTCTTTTCTTTATGTGTTTTGTTGCCCTGTTGTTTTGTGTTTATATGTTTATTATTCTTATAGGCTATGGATGGACTAACCTTTTACTGTAGTTAAACATCTTTTATTTACAATAATACTTTTTGTTTTATTGTCTGTTTTGTCTGATGTTGATACACTTCTATTTCCTGTTTTCTTATGGTCACTGTTTTCAAGTATATCTTAACATTGAAACAGTTTCAATTGATTTATATCCTTGAATGTAAATGTGTTTTGATATAGCATATAGTTAGATTGTATACTTATATATAATTTATATATATATTTACATACACACATTAAAAGTAAATGTCTTAGATTGGCTTGCATGAAATGGTCTGGGTAATCCAACAATGACTGTCTAACATGGGAGAAGCCAGGAATTCTGTAATAGTCCTGTCCATGAACCTGGATGTCTCAACAGTCCCATTCTGGCACTGAGAGCCCCGTCCATGCACCTGGATGTCTCAACAGTCTCATTCTGGCACTGAGAGCCTGGAGGATCCCTGGAGAGCAGCTGATCTATAATCTATGTTGGCACCTTGAAAAAGCTGGTTCTAGTACCAGCAGAGGGATGTGTCTGGAGCAAGAACAGAAGCAGTCATGTGAAGAGCAATGGCTCCTCCTTCCTTCCAGACTTTGATGTGTCTGCTCCCTTCAAACGACCTGATCCACAGTGCCCCTCTTGGAGTATCCAGCAGCTCGTGTTTTAGTTGATTTTAGATTCAGCCAAGCTGGAAACAAACATTAGCCATCACATTGTTGGTACAGTTAGGTTTACAGTTGCCACCTGATTTCTTTAGGCTGTCTACCCTGTTGTTTGCCCATTGCTCGTTCTTGCCGATTTATTTTGCAACTCAATATTTTTAAATTAGAAGTTTAGATTTCTCTAACTATATTTGCCATATTTTCTTGAGTTATTTCCTTGGTGTTTATTCTTGGGCAGACCTTTATCTCTTCATTCATCAAATGCTCTTCTTACTCATTCTTCATTCCAGTTGGATGTAGACACATTACTGTTATAATGTTGTTCCTACTCTCCCTTTGTGGCATTATTTTTATCCATGTTCCATCTTTAAATGTTACAGACTCAACAAATGCATTGTGTTCTTTTTGTTTTTATTTTTGTATTTTTTAAAAAATAAATCTATGTCCCTAAAGAGCCTATAACAGGTCACCCACAGCAAAGCCTCTCTCTCATGAGTTGGAGGTGAGAACAGGAGACCCTCCCAAGATGCTCAGCTCTCCTCTTTGGGAATCACGTTTAGAAGCGGCAGTTGAAGCAGAATCAGAGATACCCATTCCCTGCCTCACAGAGACAGCCTTCTGTCTTGGGAGGTGTGGTGGGAGGATGGAGGAACACTGTGCTCTTGGAGAAAAAGACTAGACTTAGTTCAAATACAACAGATTCTTGTTGGCCCCCCCTGCACTTGATAAATTGTCTGCATTTGCTGTCTGCTTTAGAACATTTCTAATACGTCGGTTAGTCTTTAAAAAGTACTTTCCACTGGAGGCTTATCTTTATCTCCTCATGAGATAAAACTTTTCATGGATTCTAGATCTGTCATGCCATACATGAACTCAGTGGAAGGAACTTTCTCAACTAAAGAGCAGCAACTGAATTCCCAAGGTTACCCTCACCCCCAGTGGTGACTCATTGAATAGTCTTACCCTGAGACTGGGATTGAGGCAAGACTGTTTCTCCCATTTGTTTAACAGAGCTGTGGAAGCCAGTACAATAAAGCAAGAAAAAAGAAATAAAAGGCAAATATATTAGAAAAGATGGGGGAAATGTTTGTTTTTATAAGACAAAATTATCAAGGTGGAAATGATATAAAATTTACAAAACAATTTCTGACACAAATAAATGAACTTAGCAAGGTTTGGGGCTACAAGTTCAACATACAAAATCAAATTACATTTCTAATTACTAGATCTGTAGAATTAATCCAAAATTTATAAAAATAGAAGATTCATCAGAAGAGGAAAAAGTAAGTTAAACTTTATGTAAAGATTTAAAAATTGCTCTTTTGGAAAGATACACTATTAGTGTAACAAACAAGACTTGTAATGGGGGAAATATCTGCAAATTTTTCTTCTAGCAAAGACTTGTAGCTGTGTGTAGTAGCTCCTGCCTATAACCTGAATGCTTAGGAGGCTGGCGCAGGAGAATTTATGCAAGTTTGAGGCCACCCTGGGCTACACAGTGAATTCAGGCTAAGTTGTACTACAGAGTAAGATCTTGACAACATTGTGTGAGGGACAGGGAATGGAAGATGGGGGCAGATCTGGTAGAGGTTAGACCTCTTTAGTGAATTTGTACGCAGTTCAACTTGGCGTCTGGTAACACTTAAAGCTTGGCGTCCCTTTGGCTTGCTGAAATGGACAAAGCACAGTTGAGACCATAGTTCTGTGAACTGCCCTGTTGAAGGGGCGTGGCTAGGAAACCATAGAAGGTGCGAGAGGACCTCTGTTGCAGAGAGAAGCAACAGGACTTCTGGAGAGAGAGTTCCTTAAAGGCATCTGTCTTGGGGCTCCAGAGTGATGGAGGAGTGAGTGAGCCAAGCAGAGTTTGGAAGCCGCCCGAACTGCCCTCCGTTTGACAGTTGGAACAGACTGACTTTGTAAACTGGCCTTGTGAACTGGCAAAGTTCGGCCCAATGGACACTAAGCTTCAAAGGGACTGCCAGCTGGGACTGCTTAAATCAGGTTATCCTGCATGGACCTATGCTAAGAATATTAATATCCTTTTAAGGAAATTAAAATAGGTTTTAGATTATAGAATTTTAGGTATTTTATAGGTGTTAGGTATCAATAAATATAAGAATATTAATAAATAAAAATATTCTGGTACACAGAGACACATAGAGACATAGGAATACAAACGTGTGTTTGCACAAGGAATACTTTGGGCTTTGCCTTTTGAGATGGCTTGGGAGCAATGGTAAAGTAGTTGCAGTTGGCACAGTGAGTGCTCTAAACTTTCCTTCCAGGTACATGGATGCCAAGCTTGTTATTTTAGAAGTAATGAACCCCAGTACAGGAGTGGGGAGAATCCAAGATGAACTGAAACAACTAGTTTTTGATACTGTTCCTGGCAGCATTGGGATTATGCATTTATGTTGTGAAGATCCAAAACCCCTCTGTCTTATGTTTTCATTTTGGAGAAAGGATGCAAACAAATGAAAACAACTGTCCATCTACCACAGCTTCCTTGAGGCATACGAGATGTACAAGGGAGATTGAGGCCCAGTGGACAACACAGAGGTTCTCAATGTCAAGGTCACAAGGGATAAGGATAGACTGAGGAGCAGTTACAGACTGAGGGAGAGGGGGCAGGAAGTGACCTCGATGCTGTGTCTGACAATCACTCCATAGTTTATGCAAGATGTAAACGCCAAGGAACTGGGTGAAGAGCTCAGGGGAATCCACTGTACTATTTCTGTAACTTTTCTGTAAAGTTATTTCAAAATAAAAACTTCAAAACACCACCAAAAGACAGAGGGATCTGGGAGGACAAAGAGAACAAAGCAGGGGGGTTGGCAGAATTTATCGCCAAGAACTGTGGGCATGCTTTACAGGCACACGGAGTTTCCTAGAGGCAAGCAGATAAGAGGCTGATCACCCCAGCGAATGTACTGCCAAAACCTTTTCAAAAAGACTGTTAGAGACTTAGAGTCATCTTTGGGCTCCCACTCCTTTCTGAGTAGGAAACCATCAGAGAGTGAGAGGGGCCCATGAGAAGCCTTCCAGGTGGCAGAGCCAGGACTAAGAGAGTGATCATTGTGAGCAGAATCAGGGACTCTAGGGGAGGTTCCTGGGAAAGGACCAGAGGATACTTTTTGGGTGGGATTCTGGAATAGCTTTGGCAAGTGTCTGTTGTGGTATGACTTTATTCTTTCTAAGTGGGGTGTCCACAGTGGGCACCAGCCCCTCTTCTTATTGTACATATTAAGCACACATTGGAGCCCACTGCCCCAAGCCCTGGCTTACAGGGAATGTGTTTCTGGGGCAAGATGGCTTCCATGCAGCTGGGTCCGAGTCGTGGATGAGTGTGAGAGGGAGAGATGAAATATGGTATCATAACTTCCTGTGCCTAAAGAAAGTCTACAAAGTAGTATGCTAACTTCGAGCAGTATAGAGCTCTCTGGTGCTCTCACCCTGCCACAGCCACCAGAATGATCTGGAAGGCGGCAACTCTTCTCATGGATCTGGGATAAGGACAACAGTATTGGGATGCAGTTGCAGGGAGATGCAAACATTTGTTTTTAGTCACTGAGACTAGGGGTTGGATGTTTTCTGGTGGAACCTATTAGAAGGTGTGCCAGGCAGGAAGCTCCAAATGAATCAGAAAGTCACGTTTCCTGAAGACCAAACCAGGATGTATCGGATGGCTACAGGAGTCCTCCATCAACAGTCCGAGCACCCCACCATTGTTTTACTTCTGCTGGAATGGACTGGATTTCTAAGACCCAGGAGAAGAAAGTCTGTAGGCCTGAACCTGTGCACGGTTGACTGGTTTTTCTTTCACAACTATTTTATTTTTTCAAAATTTAGCCTCTCAAGATTGTTGTAGTTTCCACAGCAAGTCCCCAGTCTATCAGGATAAAGAAGGGGCCATGAGAAGTTCTTGATTCAGACCAAGGGTATGCATGGGGCTGGTGCAGTGCTTGGCTGTGGGACTCGCCAAGCCTTTATATATTGTCTGTTGGGGAGCCACCACACTGGGGTGCCAGAGACCTGCCCCTGCTCTGCACAGACTCACTTGGGGTGTGGCTAGGGGTTGACTCTCTGGGTCCCAGACCCTCAGTGTACATTGAGGAATTGGTAGACTGACGAGAGAGATGCTTGTCGTGAAAGTTTAACTTTGTCAGTGAGTTTGTAATGATTGAACCCCTCACTGTCAATTTGATGGAGAGAGGCCAGGAAATTGCCATGGCAAGATTTGGGGTGACTGTGAGAGCATTTCAGAGCCCATCGAATTGTCGGGGCTCTATCCAATGGAGTAGTCTCTTGATGGGTTGCTTCTACAATGGCATTATGGGAAGTGGTGACAGGTAGGAATTGGGGCCTCCTTGTAAGAAGTGGGTCACTGGGAGAGTGCTGATGGGGTCTATCTTGCCATGGCTCCCTGTACCCCTTTCTTTGCCTCCCCATCATCATGGTGGGAGCTGCTTTGTTCCACACACAGTGCCTGAACCATGAGCAAAATAAACCTTTCCTCACTTACATGTGACTATTACTGAGTCCTTTCTCTAAAATAAAGCAAGAGGCAACTTGGCCCGAACCTGTTTTCAACTATCTTATCCTCAAAAGGACAATAGCCTTATACTTTTGCACAGGGAAACACAGGAAACAGTTTAGCCTGGGACCTGATTTGGCTTTGGTTATGCACACTCCTCCCCTCCTTATAAAAATGCACTTGGCAGCCTAAGTTCCTTCACTTGCATGTACTAAACGCCCCACCTCCGCCCACTTCAAACAATGTACCTAGTCTCCTCAGAACTCCTGACCCCAGACACCGCCGACATCACATACTCCTATTTCTGATATTTCAATAGTATAGGTCTCTCTGCCGCTAGTAACAGCCACATTTAGATTGCTTCTATTCAGGTGCATTCCTAAGGTATGCCGATAAAAAAGATATGACATCTAGGTCAATCTAGCCTGAACTGTTTTGGGCACATGCAGCAGTGCATCATACCATGTCTTCAAGTAAAATTTTAGGAGAATCCCCTATTTATATAATCTTGTGTCTATACACAACTAGGCACGTGTATGATTAAAATTGTGGGAAGGTTCATGCACAGTAGGAAAAACAAACACATTACATAATAAGTCAAAACAGAGATCCACTCCCATTACTATCCATTAATAACCAGCCCCTCCAAGGTCCAAACAATAGCCAGGGCCCTTGAGTCCTCTCACTCCCAGGGCCCTTTGTCTGTCTCGACAGTGTCTCCTGTATAACCTGTACTATCACTTCTCCCCTTGCTACTCTGCAAAACTATGTGATATATTACTTTCAATTCTTGAAGTTTAATTTTTAATTTCAATTCAAGAATCAAGAAGCATCCTTTCAGACCCCAACCAGCACTAACACTTCTCTAGGAAACCCCTCAGGCTTCTTAGAACATACTTTGGTAACTCCCAAGGGTTCATCAAGTTTAGACAGAGTGTGGCTTTTCAATACACCAGGAACAAATTGTACTGTTATATTTCAGCTTCCTGAAGTGGACAGGTACTTTTGAACTGGGAGCTCTGTTAACTCTAGCTGGTACCCTTAACATTCTAAATTCAAAACCACTAAACACCCACAGGTGTCTCTTTCACAGGGCCAGAAGAACAAAAGAATAAAAAATTTGGGGTATGACTCAAGCCTAGCATTCAATCCTAGCACTCCCCAGATGGGACAAGAGAATCAGGAGATAAAGGCCAGCCTGAGCTATTCAGTGAGACCTTATCCCAAAATAACATGAGATGGAGGAAAGAGAGAGACAGAGAGAGAGAGACAGATAGAGGAGAGAGAAAAAGACACATACAGAAAGAGATCACAAAGACACAGAGACAAACAGACAGATTAAATGTAGATTTTCAAGCTCTTTGGTTTTTTATAGCAGCTGGATTAGAAGGGCATCCTTGTATGCCTCCTGACTTGAGAAAATTATCAAAGGCTTTGAATTTGAGTGCTGTGGGTTCCAACTGCTTGACCACTGTGACCTCAAGTAGAAGCAACCTCATTCCAGTTTTCTCATTAGTAGAGTAGGGTTCCTGGATAATAGGAAATGGAAACAAGAAGTAACAGAGATAAAGGCATGAAGACCCAAGCCTAGCATCGGGCAAGAATACGTTCATGAACAGCATCATCTTTCTATGTTCATTATCTCTCTGACCACATGGGACATGGTCCCTATCTTGTGCACAGCTAGTACATTGTAGTATCCTGATAGTGATTTGAAGCCAGTCACTACTCCTATCCCTTCCCAGAGCCCCATCACACATCCTTCACATACAATGATCCCAGAAATGTGTATCAACATGCTGCGACCAGATTGGATCAGGCTGGGAAAACGGCTCTGCATTTGACAGCACTTGATGCTCATCCATAGGACCCAATTTCAATTCCCAGCACCCAAATCAGGTGGCTCATAACTTCTTGTTAGCACCAGATCTAGGAAACCCAAATCCTTCTTTTTCCATAGGCAGCTGCACATAACACACACCTTTCTAGATGTATTTATGTGCATGTGTGTATGTAGATGATATGTGTGCAGTACCTATGGGAGCCAGAAGAGGGCATTGGACCCCTAGATCTGCAGTTACAGGCAATTGTAAGCTGCTTGACATGGGTGCTGGGAACTGATTATGGGTCCTTTGCAAGAGCAGCAAGGAGGCTTAACCCATACCATCTTTCAAACTCCACCCCTACATGTGATCTAAAAAAGAAAGAAAGGAAGAAAGAAAGAACTGATCTGGTGCCAAGTTAGTGAGCTCCAAGGTAGGCCTTAGTTAGGACCAATGATCTCTCAACAACACTATTGATTACGGTAGCTGCAAATGTTCACAAAATTCTGACACAAGTGTACCAGGATGAAAACGCAGAACCCCAACCCCAACCCCACTGAAGCCAATGGCTTCTTGTCATCAACCCTCATCTGGCCTACGAGGTAATGATCAGTCAGCTGATCTGCTCTGTTCCCCTAACCTATTATCACCATCATCAGAAGGTTGGCATAACCTGAGATTGTGTGTGTGTGTGTGTGTGTGTGTTTCCATGTGTCTCAGAAGGAGTTAAATGAAAATAAAGAATATTATCAATATTGTATCAGTCACAGATGAGAAACTATATACCGGGATCAGTGTAATTCATTCATTGGTTTATGGACACCGAGTCCTCCGGGGACTGTCACAAATCCACTTGATGTTCCTGAGTGTGAGATTTAGCATTTGGATCTTTGATTTAGCTGAAAGATGTGTAAAAACTCATGCAGGCAGACAACTCCCCACAGGCGATTCATCTGTGTTGGCTTTTACGTAACAGTTATACCAATCAAGTGTCGGCAGTAACTTAGGCCTGTAACTTGCCTCTGAATTCACATTTCTGAGACTATGGATCCTGGAGGAGCAGCAGCAGAGGTACTGTGCTCCCCTGAGAGGGAGAGACCTTCTTGCTTTCTGTGGGAGGGGTGGGCACATCCAGAGGAGGGTGGCAGCTCTGACTCCAATTCTCTGGTCTTGTGGAAGGGGGTCAGCATGGGAATGGGGCTGGTCAGGCTCACAGTTGCCCCATGGTTAGCTCAGCAGAAGAGCTGAGGACCTGGGGTTGGTTAATTTTAGTGAGACACATGGCTCTGAGGTAAATGACTTGATGGATGCTTTTCAGTCCTTTTCTTCCAAGGTGCCTGATGTGTCTCTCAGGACAGCACAGCTCTCTGGCTCTGAGTCTCATTCTGAGTTCTCATTATCTGTGCCAAACATAGGAACAGGATTGCTTCTTTCTAATGCCTCCAGTAAGACTAAATTCATGGGTAGGGTTTAGAGATGAAGCTGGGTGCTCGGCAGAGCACTTTCCTCACATATGAGAAGCCTTAGGTTCTAGACCAATAGCAAAAAGTAGATAAGTAAGTATATTTATGTCAAAATAGAAATGCACCTTGATTTTCCTTTCTTTTGTTCCTTTTTCAAGACAGAGTCTCATTAGATAGCCCAAACTGACTTCACATTTATTCTTTTGTGGAGGTTTGACTAGGAATGACCCTCATAGACTCATGCGTTTGAATACGTGGCCCATAGGGTGCAACACTCTTAGGAAGGGTGGCCTTATTGGAAATTGTGTGTCACTGTGGAGGTGAGCTTTGGGGTGTCAGATGCTCAAGCTCAGCCTAGTGAGACATTCACTTCTGCTGCCTGTAGATGAAGATGTAGAATTCTTAGCCCCTTCTCCAGCACCATGTCTGCCTGCATGCCACCATGTTTCCCACCATGACAATAGACTAAACCTCTGAACTGTAAGCCAGCCTCAATGAAATGTTTTCCTTTATAGGAGTTGCCATGGTCATGGTGACTCTTCACAGCAGTAGAAACCCTAACTAAGACATCTAAAGTTCATGTTAGCCTCAAACTCGTGATTCTCTAGGCTTTGCCTTGTAAGTGCTGGGCTTATGGGCGTGAGCTATCATGCCAAGAACTGAGTTTTTGTATGTTCAAAGTAATGCCATGGCCTATGGATTTCTATCCTATTTTTATTGATGAAGATGTTCACAGTGGACCAGCCATTCCAGCTTCAAAGCTCCGAGTCCTCAAGAGCACTTGAGCTCATTTACAACCCTGCATTGTAGAAGGTGAAATCAAGGTGTAGGTTGGTTAGAAAATTGACCCAGGCTATACAGTTTGCACATTGTCAGAGCTGGGCCTCAAACTAGGTCTGCTGACCTTGGTTGCAAAGCTCACAGCCATTGAATTAGCAATACTTACTGTCTCTATAGGGTTGAACTGTGCTACCCTACTCATTGCTGGCTGCCAACTTTGTAGGCTGGTAAAGGGGCAGCACCATTAGTAATATTGGGACATTGCAGGGGCATTGGCATTTCAGCCCCTGAGGAAGTGACTTACAGGCAGAATAGCTGTGGTTTGCAAATGTCAGAGGAAGGATTGTAGGGTAGTCTACAAGTCAGAAGGTTGGCACAGGTTCCCCATTGTGATAGGCTTGGAACTGGAGGATCCAGGGTGATGTGCTAGCAAGTTCTATGGCACTGTGTGTTCTCCTGAGGTGAACTGCTTTCCAGCCATAGGAGAACTGAGGCAGAGCAATGGATTACCTATGCAGACACAGATCTCTATAAGATACACAGAGGCATGACAAGGAAGAGCCGGCAAACATCAACAGTTAATATAGAGGCTAATGTGACAGTCGAATCTTAGTAGGGGTTCTAAAACCCCTGAGTGGAGAGTGGGAAGACAGGCATATTTTAGAGAGATGAATGAGTCAGGGGTTTCCAGAACAGATGAAAGGTATCAATCCTTACAAATGAAGAACCACAAAGTCTCAAGCAGCATGGGATATTAAAAACACTTGACAACAGGGTACGTCAGAGAGGGGTCCTGTCCAGGTCAAAAGGTATTTATTGAAAAGATGAGAGGGGATTCCCTTGGGACTGTGGAAGATAGGCAGGCAGCTAAGGCAACCTCACTGGGCCATAGGTTCTGTGTTTGCTTCCCCTGCAAGGTTGTTCCTTCGGCTTCTGGGAATGGTGGATGTCCATTACTCAGAACCAACACCTGGAGAGGAAGGCTGGGCTGCAAGCCTCAGGAAAAGCTTCCCCCACCCTTGGCAGTGGCTCCAGAAGCCACCCTCCACCCAAGCACTCTTTCCTCCACCCATGCTTTTGCACTTCTAGAGACAAGGGAATGGAAAATGGCAGGGCCCTGGGGTGCATTTGCTCCCCACTCCTGAAGGAGGAGAGTCAAGGAGGTATCTGGGAAGGAAATATCCTGGTTACTCCTAAACATGTCTCAGGTGAGACGTCACCTTTAGCCTCTGGCATGTAGGCAGTACTCAGTAAAGCCAGTGGTGAATGTTTATCAGGCCTGGATGCTTTATATTACATTCAGAGTCATCTCCATTATTTGTTCTTAAGAGAGACAGTATCATCCCTGCCTTACAGTGTGTCACTACCTGTGAGCCAACGTCACAGAATCCATTGTCTATAAACCAAGGCAACCCAGTCCTGATGTCCATGAAGCCTTTAACATTCTAGTAAAGGGCTCACAGAGCTGAGGGAGGAAGAAAGGAGAAGAAGACATAAAACGATAGTTTAGAACAATGAACAGACACATTTCCATGTTATGCTCATAGATTCTGACCCAGCCACATTTATGGATTTATGTGGATTACCTGATTTAAGCCCCCTGAGACTGTCTTTGGATGCAGTTTGTCTTCTCCATTAGAAAAAAATGAGCAAACACATTTTCATGTTACAGACACAGATTTTGACCTAACCGTGAGTACCTATATGTACATGGCTAGTTTCTTTAAGCCCCTTGGTGCTGTCACTGGGCATATCTTGTCCATTGGGCTAGTATGGGAAGTATGAAGGCTTCATGATGCTGATGGCAGCCAGAAGAAGTCTGCTCTGCATCCTAGGGATGCTGTGCTCCCTTGCACTGTCTCTAGGGAGCCAAGGACAGCCCAGATGCAGTGGCTTCTTCAGGCTCCAGTTTTTAAGAGCCCTGGCTTGAAGCTGTTCCATTTGGGTGGGTTTTTCCCTAGCATTTGGTATGGAATTATTACCAAATGCTAGCAAGGAATCCTGCCAAATGCTGTATATCAGCTAGAACCAAACTCCTAAACAATGAAATATTTATAATAAAAACAGACTCCAGAGAGGGGCACAGATTGGGGTGCCCAGCTGCTGAGGGTCCCAGCTTAGTCTTGCCAGCTAATCCATGCTTGGCCATCCAGACCCTGGTCTCCAGGTGGTGTGGGGTGTTACTGGACAAGGTTGCTCTCAGGAAGGGACCCAAACCTGTGGGTGTTTTCTACTACCTCCAGCTCCACAAGACACAGCTTTCCTTTCTCAGGAATCCTTTCTTCTTGTCTCCTCATGGAATGTTCAGCATTCAGTAAGCACTCAATGGATGCTAACTGTATGCAAACAACGGACACTTCCAGGGGCAGCCAAACCTCAAGCCATGTAGAAACCACAGGGAACGAGACCCCAGACAGCTGCAGCTGCCAGCCAGTGCCGTAAATTATTTTCATGTAACATTTTCAGATGGAAATATTCCTAAGATGCGGCACAAATTTCTTTTCCTTCTTACTTGGAGAATGTGGAACACCATTAACCTTTCTGTAATGGCTCAGGGTTGCTGCTGTGAACCTCAGATGCTGAGCAGAGGTAACGCAGCCCTTGGGGCTCATGAGGCATGAGGGTACTTGCCCTCAGCTAATGGCTGGGCTTGTAGAGTTCCCTCAAGTCACAAGGCCTGTTTCTTGGCTCTTTGGGGGTTCTTCCCTCACTCTTAAGCTTCTGCCTTTTGCTCTTGTGAGCATGGCCCTCTTCCCACTCCTAAATGGCCAGCTCCAATTAGACTTGGACTAGAAAGCAGAGATACAGGCTTATTACGATTATGGGTGACATAAGCCTTCACTTGCTTTCGTAATGTCTCAGGGGCCTGAGTTAAGTGCAGAATTTGGTTTTGCAGTTGCTATTTTGGTCACTCAAAGTCCCTCTTGCCTTGTTTGATTCACAACCATATCTCAGAAGAGGAAGGCTATACTGCTGTGAAAAACCACGGCCTCTCATCAGAGGTGTCCCGGGACATCCTGAGAACTTCAGCTACCTGTCTCTAAACCTCCATGCACTTGTGAGTTTGTGTGCCTTTTCCAGAGACTTGTACTTTCCAGAATCTTCCTCTTTGATCAGGACAGGCATGCTGGCTTACCTCCTGGTTGGGAAGCTCAGGAAACAAACATGCCCAGAAAGAGATGGTCAAGAGATGGGTCATGTGGCTTGCATACACCCATGGCGTTGATACAGTTTGGATTTGAGCCTGTCTAGATTCCAGGAGGAAAGCAATGCCCAGTTGAGGAATACCTGAAGGTATCCACAGATGTTTACACATAACTAAAAGAACCCACAGAGGGTGGGAAGGGCTCAGGGACCTGCAACTAAGGAAGCTACTCTACTCTGCTTTGTACCCTTGGCTGGAGTATAGGGGCTTCACAGAGCCCAAAGTCAGAGAACAGAGGCTCATGAGTGCCAGAAGGGCAGTCCCTAGTATTGGAGGCAAGAGACAGACTGTCACACATGGCTGTCCATGTCCTGGCCTGGACCAAAGCAGGTGGGGGGACCCTAAACTTTCCTCCAGCCCTCCAGTCTCAACTGTCTCTACTTCACAATGCTGAGCTGATCTCAAAGCCAGAGGTCAAGAGAGCCAGCTGAGCCATGGGGTCTATGGATATCTATGAGGAGCAGCCTCCTGGGGCCCAGAGTAGGACAGAAAAGGGGCACTAGATGTGAGTATGACTGAGAGGAATCCCTCAGAGCTGATCGGAACCAAGCAGGCCCCAGTACCACCTTCTGATGTTTCCCGAGGGCTCCTGTCTCTGGCCATAGGCACAAATCATACCAGGTGGGCTGGACCAGCTGCTGGGGAGTAGGTGGACTCTGGGTAGTTACAGGACACATCTCCAGAACAGAGAGGCAGATGTGGAGGTGCCTTGCTTTCTGGACCAGCATCTGTCTTCTCTTCTTCACCTGCAGGTCTGGTGTTTTAGCTGGAGAGATGGGTTAGGAGGTAGGGGAGGGCTGCGAGGTGGGAAGTGGACCCTGTTGTCCCAAGTACTCTCAGTTCCTGCTGCAGCAAGAGATTGAGATCCAGCTTATGTGCCCACAAGGAAGCAGCTAACGTCCCCCATAAATGCTAAGGACAGAGAGAGCGGGTGCTGCTTAGGTGGTCTCCACTGCCCGAGGAAGAGCCCAAAGTCATCCAGGCACAAGAAACCTCCTCTTTCCTCTGTAGGCCAAACTGAATAGGAGAACAGGTTGCAGGATCCGGTTAGGTGGTAGGCATTCTTGTCCTTGGTGGGTGGCAGATGGATGGGTGGACTCCAGAGGAAGGTAGAGCTGGCTTTGCACCTCCATAACCAGGGCTCAGTGGGAAGGTGTCCCAGTCCCACAACTGTGGCAGGTCTCCCTCTCCTCCAGAACTCTCTGCCCTGATCTCCCTTAAATATGAATCATAGATGTCCTGCGACACTTCTTTTTATCCTCACTTTAGATAGGATTTTACCATGTAGTCTAGGCTGTCCTGAACTGTTGATCCCAAAGTCTTCAACTTATTTCTCCAGCATGTTAGAGTTTTATTATAGAGGTCTTCCACTTCGTTCACTAAATTTGTTTCTACATATTTTAGTTACCGTAAAACTGGTGTGAATGGACTATTTCCCCCAACTTCTTTCTCAGCAAGTTCTTTATTGGTGGACAGAAAGGCTATGGATTTTTGTATGCTGAATTTGTGCCCTGATACTTTGCTGAAAGTGTTTAATATGTGTCAGCATATTCTGGTGTAGGCCGTGGGGTTTGTCAATATGGGACCATGCCATCCGCAAATAGGGATAATTAGACATTTTCCCCCTTGTGCATCCTGTTTGTTTCTTTCTCTTGTCTTAGGGTTCTAGGTCAGACTGAGAGCACTGTACTGGGTGACAGTGGAGTAGGTATCCCAGCCTCATTCTGGATTTCAGAGGAAATGGTCTCAGGTCTTCTGTATTTAACATGATGCTGACTAAAGCATTCTCACATGTGATCTGTATTATGTTAACCTATTCTTCTACTCCTACTTCTACTAGTTATATAAGTCATATATAAAGGCATGTTGAGCACTGTCAAAGGCCTTTCAGGCATCATGGCATGATTAGGTGGCCTGGCCTTCCATCTCTTTATGTGCTGAATTGTATTTATTGATGTATGGATGCTGAACCAAGCTTCGAACAAAACCGGCTTGGTGGTGGTGATTGGTCTTAGTGTGTTCTTGAGTACAGGTTAGAAGAATTTTGCTGAGAATTTTTGTGTCTATGTGCATCAGAGAAACTGGTCTATAGTTTTCTTTATTTAGTTATATCCTTATTTGGTTTTGGTAGTAGGGTGATTCTAGCTTCATGGAACATGTTTGCTGGTGATTAGTTTTGGAACCATAGTAACAAAAGTGTAGGGCAGTGGTACAAAACAGATGTGTTGACAAATGGACTAGAAGAGGATCCCAAAACCTACATGGTGACTGTCACCTATTTTCAGCAAAGATATCAAAATATGTATTGGAAAAAAGACAGCCCTCCTACAGAAGAATGAAAGCTGATGCACAGTTCTAATCCTGATCATTTCAACACCAGCAACCTTACGGTAAGGCTCAGCCTTTAACGCTACTACAGGAACCCGTACAGGACACTTTTTTTTTTTTTTTTGGTTTTTCGAGACAAGGTTTCTCTGTGTAGCCCTGGCTGTCCTGGACTCACTTTATAGACCAGGCTGGCCTCAAACTCACAAAGATCCACCTGCCTCTGCCTCCCAAGTGCTGGGATTAAAGGCGTGCGCCACCACCGCCCGGCGTACAGGACTTTAAGACATGGGCATGGGGAAGAGTTCCCTGAAAAGGACTCCAGCAGCATGGAAATAATCCCAAGAATTAACAAACAGAGCTACGTAGCATTAAAAGCCTCTGCACAGCAAAGGTAGGCATCGCAGAGTGAAGACATGGTCTTGGAGGAAGTGGGAGGAAATGCTTCATCAGCTATGCACCAGACAGGGGACTACTATTCAGAACACACTAAGAACTACAAAAATTCAATGCCCCCCCCCAAATCCTCCAAATCATATGGTAAATCAATGGGTTAATAAACTGAGAAAGAGTGGAGAGAGTGGAAAAGGAGATGGAGAGGAGTGGGAGAGGGAGAGGGAGAGGGAGAGGGAGAGGGAGAGGGAGAGGGAAATCTCCAATAGATATCTGAAGAAGTGTTCAACATCCTTACTCATCAGGGAAAAGAAAATTAAAACTGATTTTGTATTTAGTGAAAATGTCTAGAAGGATGAAATAAGGTTAGTTTAGTGGTAAATTCTAGTCTTATTCTCACTGTCAACATAAAAGTGAACACTGTAAATAATAGTGTCTGTGTTTAAGGAAGAAAATGTAAGAGTATGGTATCTTCAAAACTGCACATGGAGGTCATGAAGGGGTCACCATGAACCTTGGACTGATGGCAATTTAAATGCTTGGAGGTGGGCAGGTAAAGGTGTGACCCTCCCTATTGCACAAAAAAGGCCCGAGGTTCAGTGCCCAAACAACTAAACATGGCCGTCTTGAGAGTCCACCTCACTCTAATCAGGTCTGTTATCAAGAAAACAACCACTGCAGGGGAAGATGAGAGGAAGAGGAACCCTTATTCATGCTGGTAGGGGTGCAAACTGGTTCAAGCATCGTATAGAAATTTCTCAAAAAAAAACCAAAACCAAAAACAAACCAAAACACTTACTGTGGAAGTACATTATGATCCAGCTATACCACTCTGTGTATACACCTGAAGGATCAAATCAACACATTACAGAGACACTCTCACAACCATGTTTTACAGCCACATTGTTCAAAATAGGCAGAAAGTGCAACCAGTCTAGATGCCTATCAGCAGATGAATGGATAAAAAAAAAATTGTGGTACACAGAGACAAGGGAATTTTACCAAACTGTAAGGAATGAAATGAAATCTGCAGGAAAATGGGAAGAGGATATCAATACAGTAAGCAAATTAAGCTAAATTTGTAACAATAAATAGTGTTTTCTCCCATATGCAGACACGTGTGTGTGTGGGAGGGGGGGTAGGTTTTGAAGATATAAATGTGCTATTGACAGGGGAGAAAGAGATCTTAAAGAATACTGGGAAGTGGGAAGAAGAAAGGGAGACAGTCTACATGTGGTATGAAAATAGAAGATGAGAATGATTTGGAGGGAGGGAGATAGTAGGGAGACAATGAATAATAATGAAGTATAATGACATGTGTCTACAAAAATGCCAAGATAAAACCAATTACTTTGTACTTAATTTAAAACAAGACTAGATGGGGTGTTGGAAAGATGGTTCAGTGGTTAAGAACAGTCATTGCTCTTGCAGAGGCCCTGGGTTCCATTCCTAGCACCATGTATGGCAACTGATTCACAACTCCAGTTCTAAGGAATCTTATGCTTTCCTCTGACCTCCATGGGAACCAGGGACCAAACATGATGCACATACGTATATGCAGACAAAACACTCACACACATAAGATAAATAAAGATTTACAAGTGAAACAGATTAAAATGACGCTATCTGCAGAGAGAAGAAGACAGGGAGACTAGGGCTGAGGACAGTTTAGCAGACATGCCCCTTACTGTGGGTAAGAACATGCTGGAGGTTGGATGGAGCAAATACCCCATGCTCTAAACAGCTGAACAAAAAAGATGGGGTGCAATTAATCTTATTTAATAGGGGGAAGGAAGAAATGTAAAACATAAATCCATCACTGATATGAATATCTAGCGGGAACTTTGCACAAGGTATATGCTAAATCCTAACTCAAGCTGTTCTCCAAATGTGCTGATGGAGTGGGGGCTCCTTTCTCAGATGTGAGACTAGCTTGTTGAAGGTCACACAGCTTTACAAGAGGGAGACTGGGATCTGAACTCAGAAAGTCAGCCATAGAACCTGAACTCTGCTTCTCCCTTCTCCTTCAGAGCAATAGAAGAATTACCAACAATGGTGAAGATAATCCAGGGAGTGAAGCTGGTGAGGTGGGAAATATGGAGTGGCTTCCTGTCTTCCTTCCTTCCTTTCTTTTATTAACTCTCTCTCTCTCTCTCTCTCTCTCTCTCTTTCTCTCTCCTGTGTGTGTGTGTGTGTGTGTGTGTGTGTGTGTGTGTGTGTGCACCAGAAGGGAGCATTAGATCCTTTGGAGCAGTTGTCAACTGCCATGCAAGTGCCAGGAACCAAACTCTCCTAACCTCAGCCCTCCTTTTTCTTTTCAGACACGGTTTCTCTTTATAACCAGATGGATCTCAGACTCACTATGTAGCTCAAGCTAAGGCTACCTCCTACTTCAACCTCCAGAGTTCTGGGATTACAGGTGCATGCTCTATCCAATTTAGCAGCAGAGCTTCCAAGTGGACAGAAAGTGAGGGAGGCTTTGGATCAGGCTTTTGGAATAACTACCTCCTCTCTCTTACTGACAGGACACATCCCTTCCCCAGATAGGTAGCCTGGTGGAAAGATTCAAGCAAAGAGCCACATTGTTTCCTTTGAAGCCTAGAAGGCTGCCTTTTCTCCTCCTGGGGAAGTAGAGTCATTCCTGGGGATCATCAGTGCTGAGGGAGAAACTAGGGACGTCAGAGTCCTGTTGTAAACTGTTCCACCCTCAGAACTGAAAAGACAACTTATGTACAGTAAGTATATCTGCCTAAGGGGACATCTATTCATGAGTTGTAAGATAAGTCCCAAAGTCCCCATTGCATAAAGGGGCAAGAGGAAGGAAGAGAAACCCAGTGTCTCAGAAGGCTTTGGGGGAAGAAATGTGGCAACATCTCAACCCTCCAGTGACCTACCTAGGCTCATCTATTCACTGATCCCCAGCAAATAAACAGGTTTAACCATGCAAATGCTCACACCAATGCTTCTTTTGAGAGCTGTTTTATACTTCAGTCTGGCCTTATGTTTGTGACCCCCCTGCCTCAGCCTCCTATGTGCTGGGATGACGGGTGCAGTGTGTAGTGACATCTTTTACCACTCCAGCACTTTTAAGGGAATAAAGTGATTAGAAACAATATAAAAGATTCAAAAATAAGAGATCCTTTAAGTAAGTGCTTAAGCCTCTTCTTGGTAGAACATTATATAGCCCTAAAAGTCATACTTTCTAAGAATTTGATACATAGGGAGATACCTGGTATTATACACTCAGAGAACAAAAACAAGACACAGAGTATCCATAGAAAATGATTCAAAGTATGTGAAAAGAAAATTTTGTAGAGGAAAATGCATAAAAGAAAAGACACAAGGGCCCTAGGGTGAGATGAGGGTGAGTTTCTGCCCTTCTGGTCTCAGTAGTCAACTATTACTTTATGTTAGAGAAGATGACTGACCATTTATTGTTTGAAGTTGCAACTAAATCCTAGTGGCATCATCCCATTTTAGTAGTGTCTTATGAATTCACTCACTCACTCACTCATTCATTTGAAGATAGTAAAACAGTGCTCTGCTCCTTTTCGTTTCTAGCAATAAACTTTGCACCATTTTCCAAGGTTAAGTCAAGGCTGACAGCCAGCACCTTGTAAGAATTATCTACATGTTAGGTATGATTCATTCATTCTTTGAGTCTTTCCATAAACATTTCCTAATGGACTGTACTGTGCCAAGGGTGTAGTAACCAGCCAAGGTTGGGATTTGATCTCTAGGAAGCCTCCATTTATTCTTTGGTCCTCCCAGGTACATGCCTCAAGACCCATGAGGACTCCACAGTGCTCACTGGAATGTGTGAGAACCTTGGGTACATACACAGATACAGACCGATGGAGATGATTCAGGGATTTAGACCCATCCTTCTGAACCTCTGGCCTGTTCTCCACATCACACTATGTAATTCAACTCAGTCTAGTGCCATCAACAGGCACTTTGTTCTCAGCACATGCCCATTCTCTTCACTCAAGTCTTACCTGCCCTCCCAAATCCAGGAGACTGAACTAAGTCTTTTGGTGGAATTGGGGTTTTAGCAAAGTGGCCCCAATGATGAGTCTTCCTTGCCTCTGGCATACAGCTGACCAGAACTGGCCATCTCCAGTTGACCATATGCCTGGAGCTGTCATCTTCAACGTTCAAATCCATGCAATTGGGCTACCAAAAGCAAATCTCAATATGTTCTGAGTGGGCTCATGATTCAGTATTGGCTGCATCCACAGCTATCCCAGGGTTCATGAGGCCTCTAGTCAGCAGCTTGGACATGCCTGGATGCTCCAGTGCTGCATTTAGAATGGTCTAGGCCACAGCCTGGCACACATAAGTACACAGGGAGTGACTGTGTCTGTGTTGGTTACCCTCACTATGGCCTGTGTTCTGGGAGGGTCCAGGGAAGGCAGGCTGTGAGTGGGACTTGGTGGTTTTGTGCATGCTAGTAGCTTCTTAGCAAAGGAGCAAAGGAATGCTGGGAGGAAGGTGATTAAAGTCCAAATTTACCAAGGGGACCCTGGGGGATCACTCTCAGTGCCTCTGCTCGCTCATGTGGCTCAGGGTGTATATGTGTGCCAAAGGGCAGTTTCAATCTTCTGCAAATGGGACTTTCTCAATATTTGATCACTGTGGTTTCTAGTAAGAAATTTTATGCCCCTTTCCAAGTTAAAAAAAAAAAATCAAGGCAAATAGCCGAATGTGAGTGATCCCAGGATTCAAGAAGTTGAGGCAGGAGGATTGCAAGTTTGAGACCAGCCTAGGCTACAAAGGGAGGCCTTGACTGAAAAAGAATATCATCAAGGCTGACAAGGGGAAATTTAGAAAAGCAGGTGTCAGGTGGCCGCTGTGGGCTGCATGCTGACTGCAGGGGGACCATGGGATGTGTGAGTCCCTACCAGTGCTGCATGGCAGAGCTTGATGTGTTCCTTCAGCTGACAAGACTCACTAGTCATCCTACAGCTGATGGAGGGCTATTCAAGTGACAGGTCCTCTGCAGTCACACAAACATAGGCCACATCTAGCTTGAGAGCACATTAACTTACAGTGTGAGGAAGACAACCCAGATTGAACCTGGTTGGGCAGTAAAGGTCCCATGTCCAGTCTTAAAAAAATCAATATCCAGAGAGTTGTAACGTACTAACTGGCTGGATGTGATTGGCTTGGGTTTTTGCCTTTCCAGTTCAAAAGTTGATGTAGCCACTCCAAAGCCAGTCAGGCACGGACAGCCTTTTGATATTGTGACACAGTTTTGTCATCTTCAACATTTATATCCACGCAATTGGATTATGAAAAGCAAATCTCATGATGTTCTGTGTGGGTTCATGAATCAGTATTGGCTGCATCCACAGCTCTCTGAGGATTCATAAGGCCTCTACTTAGCAACTTGGACATGCCTGGATGCTCCAGTGCTGTTGGGAAACAACTTAAAGGAAGTTGGGCATACTGGTACACCTTTCATTCCAGAATTGAGGCAACAGAGGCCCCTAGATCTCTGTGAGTTTGAGCCCAGACTGGCTTAAATAGTGAGTTCCAGGTCAGCCAGGGATATGATAATTAATAAAATAAAACAACTTAAGGGAGGTAAGATCTATTTTGGCTCAAGATTTCAGTCCATTGAAGTGGAGAAGACCTGGTGGGGTTTATGGCTGTGGGAATGTCCTCACATCATAGTGGCCATTCTATAGAGGGGAGCCTGACCACCAGAACTAAGACTGGTATAATCTTCAGAGCTCCCTGGCTCTAATGCCTGTCAGCCATCTCCCCTCTCCCAAGAGCTACACAGTCTCCCAAAAGAAAGCAGCCATCTAGGGTCCAAGGGCCTAAGACATAACCCTGTTTCAGATTCAAACCATAACAGTATAGCTTTTGAATGAATTTCTTTTTAGAGAGGATCTCCCTATGTAACTCTGTATATCCCAGAACCCAATAGGTAGGCCTGGTTGTCCTCCTAGTCACAGAGATCAACCTACCTCTGCTTCCCCACTGCTGGGACTAAAGGGGTTTGCCCCCAGATTTCTTTGATACAAGCAGATCATGAAAACACCAAGGTTAGTCTTGCTTGAACCTAAAGCCTGGTGTGATCATTCAAAGACAGAATTGCAAATGAATTTTCCTTATTGCTTATTTCAGAACCTGATTGTTCACTTTACAAAAGGGAGGGTCTCAGAGTGCCTCTAACAAGCATCTCTTTCAGTTCAGGAAATCGGAGCCAATTTATAAAAGTTTAAATGTCTTTCTTAGAGCAGAGGTAAAGTTCATAGCAAGGCATATCTGCAGGTTTCAGAACCATCTCCAAAGGCCTATGGTTGCTCCTTCAGTGGGAATGGTGTTGTGGGCCATGCTTTGCTTTCTGCCCCTTGCCTCAGCCTTGGTTCTAGAGCTTTCTAGTGGCCAACCCAAAGTATTTCTTGTTCCCATCAGATGCTAAGCATGCCAGGAGACACTCTGTGGCACATCCCAGGAGACCCAAAGCAAACAGAAATAAATGAAAGGGGATTCTTCTGCCTGCAAAGTGGCATTGATTTCATCTCTAGTTGGTTGGGGGGGGGTGGAGCTCATACAGGGCTAGCAGACTGATTCCCCATTTCTACCATTGTTATGTTTCGCATCATCCCCAGGATCCTTTGGGGGACCTCCGCAAGTTTGGGTCCTCAGGTATTGGTGAGAGGATTAAAAACTATAGTCTTCCAGCAGCTTACTCACTCCACCAGCTCATTAGGAACAGACAGACAGACAAATAACCAACCAAACAAAAAAGGGAATCCAGATTGACTCTGATTGTACCAGCATAGATCATGTGTCTAGTCCTGGTCCATTCAGTGTCCAGTGAGGTAAGAAGTACTCACTGATTGAGTAGAACCTGAAGTCAGCTGCCTTCAGGATGGGAAAGGAAAGAAAAGTGATCTCTGGAAGAAGGGGCGTGTTGTACTTGTACAAAGCATGGCCCACAACACCATTCCTACTGAAGGAGCAGCATACCTTACTATGCTGATTTCTTCCTTCGCATTAAAGCTGGAAAAGAGGTATAACCTTCCTTCCTCCTCTCTTGTTTTTCTTCTCCTCCTCTTCTTCCTCTCTCACTTTTCTTCCTTTCCTCTTCCTCCTCCTCCCTCTCTTCTTCCTCCTCCTCTCTTCCTTCTCTT
>CAJQZJ010000845.1:1477388-1503133 GCA_907164525.1 Lophiomys imhausi | reverse complement strand
TATATATATATATATATATATATATATATATATATATATATATATATTCTTCCAGTCTAATCAGCCAAAGCTAGTCCGGAGTGGAGTCTGCAGGAAGCCTACAGAAGGGATAGGGATCTGGAATGACAGGGCAAGAGCCTGGGTTATTCCTCGCCATTCATTACAAGGCTCTAGAGTGTGGATGACAAGCTGCTGTTTCTGCAGGCTAGAGTATGCTCTGAGCACACTGGTTCTCCAGTGAACATGGCTGGATCTGCTAATTAAACCCACGCCCTGTCTCCACAGCGCCTGAGAAACTTCAGTCACCAGAGTTGCCACCTGATGGAGCGGGGCGGATGTGATCAGCTCTGTTGGTTGGCAGCCCTCCTCCAGCAGCCCAAGAAAAGTCCCAGAGGTTGAGGACTCTTAGTGTGGGAATTTGGGAAGGAGAAAAGTGACCACGTGTGGATATGAAAGGGTTTAATCTGACAGCTGAGACCTCTGATAGTGGAGGGTGACTGTGTGCTGGCCTGACTAAGCTGCCCTTCTTGCTCCTTCTCTGCCCTACCCTGGCTAACCACTTGGGAATTCTGGGTGTTTGGAACCATCTTGCCAGAGTACTCACAGACTTTTTTTTTTTTTAAAGATTTATTTATTATGTATACAGTGTTCTGTCTGCAGGTATATCTGCAGGCCAGAAGAGGGCACCAGATTTCATTATGGATGGTTGTGAGCCACCATGTGGTTGCTGGGAATTGAACTCATGACCTCTGGAAGAGCAGCCAGTGCTCTTAACCGCTGAGCCATCTCTCCAGCCCAATACTCACAGACTTTGAAGGCACTGTTTGTCGAGGAAGTCACTCTATCTGCTCTCTCTGTAGTTCTTTTCTTTAGGTACTAATTTTGATAGCTTAACACTTACTTTCTTTCGAGTGTTTTGTTTTTAATTTAAATTAAAAAATTGTACCAGTCTTCATTTCTTTTGTTTTGGCTCTTTTAATTCTTTGCATATATTTATTCTGATTTTTTTAAAAGACTTTAGTCAAGGTATGTTTTGGGAGGGGAGAGAGCATTGCAATGTTAATTCTATTTATAATTTCTTTCCAGCATATTTTTGGAGGCAGAAGAAATGGTATAGGCAAGATGACAAGGACAATTGTCATATCTACAAATGTATTGATGAAGCATGTTAAAGCAGCAATCTTCTTTCTTCCTTAGCAACTCCTGTCACCCTGGGAACAACACAGTAGTCTTCTGAGAGTGTTGCATAGTGGTTAGGACAGGGCCTGGTCATCTAGCCAGTGGGATGTACCCCATGGTGGCTGAATTGTCTTTCAGGGGGATGGGAGTGGGTGTGTACTGGGCCTATTCGGCATGTTTATTTTTTAGCCACGAGGTCAAGTAATACACTCCAGATCTTGGGATACAAAGCATGTTCAAAACTCTTCTGGAAGAGCTAGCTACATTTTGACAGTCTGCCCTTTAATCTCACTGATACGGGCAACTCCATCCTCATAGTTCCCACCCTGTCTGAAAAGGTTGGCAAGAGCTGGATCCCAAGGAGAGGTTGTTTACAGGATTTGGAAGCTGCTGTTCAGGCAGAGAATTTCTGGCTCATGTGTGGATCCTGGGGATTGTGGGGGTCTGTGGTGTGTAAAACTTTTCCTTTCTTATGATGTTATTACAGAGATAAGAATCATGCAATATTTCTGTGTGATCTCTAACTACTGCCTTCAATAAAATAATGTGCATATTGATCTAAAGATCAATGGTGTGGGTGTGGTCCCCCACTTGCTCTCGTCCCTGTAATAGACATTCAAGTTGGAATCTGTCTCTTGCACTTGGTGTAGTGGAGGCTGGCATCCTGTGCTGGTCCTTGGGATGGGAGGCTCGGATGCAATGCTTCTCTGTCAGCAGAATCTGATGCAAAATCCAGATGTCATCATTTGTGCTTCAATGTTCACAGATCTTGACTCCCTCGTTTTCTTCTCAAAGGTGAAGGAATCAACTTTTTTTTTTTTTTTTTTTTTTTTGCTGGAAGGGGGTATCATTGTCCCTTCATTAATCTCAGTCATTAGCCAAGTATTAACCTTTACATGAGCAAGAGGCAAGCTTGAGCATCTTCTCACTAGCTGTGTTATTGCTCCTGAAAGCAGAATCTAGGGAAGTCTTCGTGTGCATTTGATCTGCTAATTAATTTTTTTAACTCAGGTTGCATGGTACACGCATGTTGTTTGACATACGACTAGCTCTAAGTTCTTTGTTTTTGTATAATTTAATAGTTAGGCACCGTCTCTCCCTCATTCCACAATTGAGATACTGTCATTACTGAGCTGGAAGCATTCAGTTTGAGAGTGAGAAAGAATTTCTTGAAGCATTTTTGCTTTGTTTCATTGGTTCTGAAGCAGCATTGCACAGTGATAAAGAGCTTAGGGCCTGTCAGAGGGGAGTGAGTTCAACGCCCACCCCTTCTACCTCTATGCTGTTGGTAAGTATGTCATTTTGATCTTCAAGCCTTGGAATACTTCTTTTTTTTTCACAAAGTCAGCAGGATGAAAAGAGAAGAGACCAGCTATTCAAGGAGTACCCAGGCAGCACTACCTCCTGCCTTCTAGAATTTGTTGACTGTTTGAAATGCACCCAACCTCCAGCTCTGGGTGTTGATCACTGCAGAGCTCACAGAAATGGCTTGTTTGCCTCTGTGGCCCTGGCTAGTGTTCCAAGTTATTTACCTGGGGATCAATAAGGATCGGCAGATTGATTTCTTCTGTTTCTGAGGACACATCTTAAAGGGTCAGCTTAGTTCAAGGCAGAATCTGGGGGGGGGGTGGGGCTCACAGTCTTCTCTAAACAATGGTTTTCAGTCTAGGCCCTCAAGTGTTAGCTAGCCCACATTCCAGCCCTTCCTCAGCACACATGCACAAATGCACAGAGATGCATGTCATATACACCACGTGGGAATATATGTGAAAGTCACTTGCATATGAGTGCATGTACATGTTCACAAACAGGTATGTTTACTTCTGGTATCATAATGGGAATATAAGTCATGTTCTTCATCTTTTCCCAAATCCAGGGAGCTGTTCTCACTCATTCACTCAGCACTTCATCTGTTGTTAGATATATTAAGTGCCTTAATATCCTAGTAGGGTTGATGCTATGAAACAGAATAACACTTAGCCAGTACCACAGGTTTAGGGTCTGTCAACCCAGCTCCTGGGGTAGTTGGGGGAGAAAGAGTGCAAATTCAAGATTAGCATGGGCTACTTAGCAGGACTTTTAAAAAGTAAAAAGATGGCCAGGGATGTTGGTTTCCTAACATGTTTCAGGCCCTGTGCTCAATCTCTAGAAATGAGATTAAAAAACAAAACAAAGAACAAAGCAGGGTTACTGTAACAAAACGGAAGCAGAATGAAGACAGGAAGGATCTCTTAAGTTCTAGATTCCATTTGAATAATTTCGCACTGACACACACACACACTCCCTGATTCTTATACTGAACATCCATGTGTTGGTTTCTGAGAACCCTTACCCTAAGCATGGAGCACATGACTGATACATTGAACCTGTAGCTGCTGTGTTCCAGACAAGCTACCCATGTAAGAGGTGAGCAGCTAAAATTCCTTCTCTTGCTCCCAGAGATGAAAAGTCAGGTTACTGACTACCTTTCCCCTACTGGAGGAGAATGCCAATGTGGCTTGGGAAGTTCCTTGTCCTGTGGATGTGGTTTGGGCACTAGATACTATCTCCTCTGGGGGATGTGAAGCAAAGTCCAAGTCCTGGAAATGAATGCCCAGCACCTATCCCACTCTTATGAAGTGGGTGGCCTTGGGTTTGAGAGGCCAAGTGTCACTGAGGTCAGTCTTCAGCACACTCTGGCACTGGTGGTGTCTTACCAAGGGTTGTGCTGCTAGTGTGGGCAGTGCATGGCTCTCTGTACTTGAGTCACAACAGCTGCACATGTCCCTGGAAAGGGACTCTTGGCATCTTCCCTGAGTCAGTTTGCATAAAGGGTTCCCTAGAAAACAGCAGTGGGGACTCAGGTTCAGAAGATGGTGCAGAAGTCCCATCATACTCACGCCTTGGACCCTGAAGGGAGAGACACATCCTAATGATATCAATATCCACCTCTGTTCTTAACACACCTTAAGTAAAAGGCCCAGAATGACAGTGAAGTCAGGTTCTTATCCTCTGTTCCTTAGTGGGGGGGTGCCACCGATCCACAGATGTCTTCACCTTCCTGCCCTTCACTTGTACCTCACTCTTTTCTCAAGCTGTCCCCTGTAGCAATACACGGACACATTCCCTTTCCAAAGGGAACACCAAGCCTGAGTAAGGCCTGGAGAGGCCTCTTACCTCTGTTCCCACTCTTAAGGGTTCATGAGGCCAAAGAGCTCATCCAGCTTTCTCAGGAGAGAAGAAGACCTGGGTAGCCAGCCTTGCCACTTCCCGAACACATATCATTAGTCCACACCTTAGACAAAGAAGTTGACATGGGTCATGTGACAAGGAAAACTTGAGACTGGCTGTGTCTGGCTGATGTTCAGTTTATAGAACTCCAAGGGGACACATCTCTTCAGGGAAGTGAGTCATAAGCAAACCAGGCCCTCTGAGCCCTCTTGAGGACCTCTATGCCAACTTCCAATGGCAGTGCCAGGCTGAACACTGTTCTGCTGGGAGGAAGTCTAGAGAGGAGGTGTAGGGAGTGGTGTTAGCAGAGCCTGCAGGGAAGCTAGTATCCCCCACACTGGTCTCTCCACACCACTCTGGCCTGTGTTGTGCTACATGTGTGTCTGCTCAGCTTCTGGTGTTTGCTGTTCGGCACTGGGCACACAGAAGTGGAGCTGGCATTTATGGTTCCTGCTGCTCTAGGAAGAGATCCTGTTTTTATTTATCATTCCTACCCTGAATGCTATGAAGGACTAGAGCAGAGGTCCTTTGGGGGAAAAGTCCTCCTCAGCAAGATGGTCAGTGGCACGTTCTTAGAGGATAATGAAAGGCAAGAAGGTGCCAGCAAAGCATAGAGAGCTCCAGACAGGAAAAAAACATGTACAAAAGACCAGAGGAAGAGAGAGCTTGATGGTTTGAGAAGAAGAAAGGCCAGGGTGTCTGAAACACATCGAATAATAGTATGGCCTTTCTTTACATGTGAGCACAACCTGTTGGGGAGTTGTCTCTGGTCCCCTGTAGTCTTCTCTGCTGTGTGTCCTCCTGCCATCCAACGCAGGTTTTTCCTTCTTAGCTTCCTCTAGGCTTCCTTCTTGTTACACAAGGCATACCGTAGATACCCACTGGAGATTTAATCTGAGCTCAGAACATTGTGGAGTTAGAAAACAAAGTTAGACACAAGGTAAAAAAATGATGAACTTCTCTTACATGGTAGGTTGTGCTGAAATTCACACATGTGATATATGGCTTTCTCTGCTCCTACTCCCGGCTCTGGGGTGTGTTCTGGGCTGTGTGGCTCCTTTACATTTGGGCTGTACAGTCACGCACCACATAGCAATATTTTATGTAGGACAGATCATATATGATGTGGTCCCTGGGATTATGGTAGGTGAGAGAGTTTTATCCCCTCACGAGACTGGAGCCATCTCAAAGTTGCATCAGGGTGCATCGTTCACAGATCTGTGGGGCGCTGGCATCAGCACATTTGCACACCACTGGCCAAATGAAAGACTAGCATCTGCTTATGTGTGCCACGTCCTCAACA
The DNA here is from genome assembly GCA_907164525.1 of Lophiomys imhausi. Classification (NCBI taxonomy): domain Eukaryota; kingdom Metazoa; phylum Chordata; class Mammalia; order Rodentia; family Muridae; genus Lophiomys; species Lophiomys imhausi. The sequence goes on along the minus strand of CAJQZJ010000845.1, from coordinate 1,497,441 downwards.
CTGATGACAAATGACTGCCCCTGACTTATAGATAAACCACACGTTATATTTTTGTCATTTATTTTTGGGAAGGATTCTTCTACTTCTAAAAGAAAGGCAGGAAGGAAGGCAAGGAGGAAGGGGACTGTGGATAGCTTTCTCTGTTGCTGGCAGGAGGAACGTATGTCTGGTGTTTGTGCAGTCTAGACTGAATGAGGTGGCCTGGACCGAGTTCTTTCATGCTGAGTGCACTGCCTGATGTTTGCGAAGTGAAATTGCCTAATGGTTGGTGAGATTCTCAGACACGTCACCATACTGAATGGTGTGTGGCAGTGGCTCCTTTTGCTCTGCATAGTCTGGAGGTGAGAGGGTGAACCTGGATTCGCAGCAGTATCCCGGCAGCTCCATTTCTTGGCTCTGTTTGAGTGTAGAATGTTCCTGTGTTTCCTGGTTTCATCTGTCTCCGTCCCATCATTGCTGTCCAGCAGTGTGCTGAACTCCAAGGCTGCTGCTGAATGACAGCTACTGAAGTGAATAGATCCCCTGTCTCACTGGGGTTCCTGGGAGGTTTTGTTTGGTCCTAGCATCCTGAACTTTTGAAGAGATCACAATCTTCCCTTCCCATAGTCTGTCCAGGAGTCAAAGACATTTGTCCCTTTAAAGGAAAGGACAAGGTGGCAGGAAAACTAGATGCTTGCTTATGGTACCTGTGGGTCCAAAGGAAGAAAATCCAGCAGTAGACATTGTGAGCACCTCTCATTCTCAGCTCCTCAAATGTATTACTTCCATCACCACAGCGGCAATGTTTAATTTAATTTCATTTTTAATAGAAGTGAATTACGTTTGGCTCTGTGGAAACTTAACTTTTTCTCATTGTTGGGTTTTGAGTGGTTAAATAATTCATTAAGTAACTATAAACATAGCAAATTGTCCTTTGTATACACCATATTTCATATCCTGTAATGTAGATGCAAAATGTTAAAATTAAAATGTAAAGGCTCAATAGAAAAATCACAGAAATAAACTCATGACATCCATTATGCTTTTGGAAACTTTGTTTAAGTGTTTCCCTTTCCTTAGAAGATTCTATGATAAATTAACTGAAAAAAAAAAAAAGGCTTAAGAACACTACAAAAATAATCGTTAAGAGGAAAGGAACAGGAAATGGAGAGGTGGCTTATTGGATAAGAGTACCTGGCTGCTCTTCCAGAGGACTAGGGTTCAATTCCCAGCACCCACATGGCAGCTCACAACCATCTGCAACTCCAGTCCTAGGGGATCCTCTTATGGACTCTTTGGGTACTGCATTCACGTAGTGCACAGTCATACACACAAGGACAACTCATACACATAAAAGAAAAAGGAATCTAAGAAGAGTAAAGGAATGGACCTTAGTAAACAGCTTTCTCCCTAATTTTATCTATTTAACTCTGTGAATACATATTGGCTATTCATCTGATTATCATAAGGTAAGCTGTTTTGAACAGGTTATAATAACAGTTTTAATTTGGAGCATTAGTTGGGATAGTAATTTCACCCAAATATATAATATAGATCTAAGTTTATGTATCATGTGTTATGAGATTATAACTAAAAGTCAGTTCTTTCTCCTCGTTAGAAATATTTCAGCTTATAGTAAGAATGGCTTGGGGAACCTTTGGCACTTTGTGTTAGTCCTCTGTCACACATTTCCATGCGACTGTTCTACCATCTCAGAAAGCTACAGAGGTTCCTCTCCCATAGTAAACAGTGACTAATGTAATAATAACAAACAATAATGCTAATGAAGAAATTATATTTTTCTCCAACTTAGAGGAGAGTGCCAACAATAGGTAGGATAAAATAAAATCAATATTTTGACAGGGTTCTATTATGTCTGGCTCATTAATTTGGAGACAACTTCTCTGTTCAATCTGAAATCTCCGAGTGTCAACAAATAGCAGTTTTAGCGTCTACCCTCATTCCAGAGCATTTAATGCCTTCCTTGCAAGTTATTTTTGGAGGAAAATGATTTTTGATTCTGCAGATGTATAGAGGAGGCATTGTGTAGTTTTTTGTCTTGGGGAACAATAAAACTTTTGCCGTTGCAATTTGTATTCAAGCAACTATTCACTCTAAATTCTAATCCAGCACACTGTAGCTTTTCATTTCTGTATTTGTACATATGAATATCGGTGGCTATATGTGTGCATATGTATTAGTACACATGCGTTTGCATACACACACATACAATCTTAAAAGCCGCATCCATTCACGTTCATTAATTTACCTAACTCTTCTCTCCGTTTCCACTTGCTTGCGAAGGCTCTGGAGTTTCTGATTTCCGAGAGCTGATGATTGTCAGCTAAGGCCGATGATGGCCCTTATTCAGGCTCTTATTGACCAGGACCACGTGACAGAAGTGATTGATCCGTCTTGGACATAGGATTGCTAATTTCCCATTGTGTAGCCATTTCGTATCACCCCACATTCTTCAACCCGCCGGCAGTATTTCAGAAAGACACTGGCCTCTGCCTCCCTCAGATTCCCAGCTGTTGCATTAACATGAAATCACACCTTTTACCTGAACATAAAGAATTTGTATCATTGTGCCCTTCTCTCTTTTGTTTTCTAGAGATCACAAAGGCCTGGGCTATGGGATGGCAGCTAATAATGTAGAGTGCGCATTATTGATACTGCTTTAATTGTCCTATTGACAACGCACTTGAACTTGGAGAAGCACGCTAATATTTATCATCCTATGAACTCATGTGCATTTTTCTGATTCAAGCTATAATTACAGAAGAATTCTAAACTCAGCTGTCTGCCCCCATTGCCTTACCTTGCTGTGGTATGGACAAAAGCTTACAGAATGCTGTTCAAGGGAGAGCCCCTGTGGGCTCTCCTTCTAAGAGTGACAGTCCTAAGGATTCTGTCTCTCTAAGGATGACCTGGATAGTTAGCACCCTAGGTAGTAGACCCTGGCTGGGAAGGGACGCAGTGCAATGACCCACATGGGCAGTTACAAAGAGGCCGGTGCTGGACAGCTATAGACTGTTCACAGGTTTTTTGAGAGACAGGTGTGTCTCTCTTTCCAGGAAATTCTAGTGGATAGCTTTAGAAAGGTAGCTTTAGAAAAGGTGGAAACTGGCCACTGGGAAGGCCACTGTTCTGGTCTGGAGGCAGAGCTCCATCTGAGGGGGGTTTGGATAAACAAACCCTGATAGATGATAGGTCATCCTAGCCTAATTGATATCTGTCTACATCTTCCCCTCTCCCACCCTGTCCCCACATCCCAAGGGCTCCAGATCCCCAACCTTCTCTCAAGCTCTTTGACTTAAGCATGGTCCTTGGCTCTGACCCCTTACCCTTTACTGTGTACTCTACGCATCACACAGTCTGTCTCAACATATCTCCCTCCTCTCCCTGAACCTGTCTCTCATATTGCTGTCCATCTTTTGCCCAGGCAGGGCTTGTCTTTACTGATTGTCATGACTGCTTTCATGACCATCATCCCTGTCCTTCATCCCAGGACCACTCTTCAGGCCCTCAGCCATCCTTTGATAATTCCACTTCAGTTTTGAAGCAGCGACAAGCAAATGACACTTTCTTCCTAAATCATCACGTGAATGGGGCTTAATCTCAGACACATGCTTTTCATGAAAGTGTGAGCCCCGAGATGAACGGCAGACATTCCTGCAATTACAGCACTCAACGGGGTTGAGGGAGGAGGATGGAGAATTTAAAGCTAGCCTAGGCTACATCATGAGTCTCTCTCAAAAAGCAAAACAAATAAGATGCTGAGACCAAAGAAAATTATCTCCCTATATACTTACTTCTAGATGAAATTTCAAATTTTAACATTTACTATACTTTAAAAATTTTAGAAGGCAGTGTTATTTTATTCCACAGTTTTCATCTACATAAAGACAATTTATTAGTTTTTTTTCTATTTCTCTGGAAAGAACATTTTGTCCAATGCTTTTCCTTCTTTTCTTCCTTCCTTTATTTTTTATAAATTTTGTTTTAAGACAACACCTTACAGGTTGCTTGCAATGGCCTTGAACGTTCTCTGTAGATCAGGTGGACCTTGAACTTATAATTCTTTTTCTTCAGCTTCCCACATAGCAGGAATGATATAGGCTTGTAACATCAAACTTGGCTGGCTCTACTTTGTTTTATGATTCTCAAATTTTGTAGAAATGCTTTTGTTTCCTGATTCTTAGTTACATTTTTTAAAAAAAGATAAATTATATAATATGCTTCATTTCAGTAGATCTTTATATTAGCATGGCAGTAGAAAGGATTTAGAGCAGGCAAGGGGGGCACATGCTTGTAATTCTAGCATTTGAGAGGCTGAGATAGGAGGATTGTGGACAGACAGGGATACATAGTGAGACCCTGACACACACACACACACACACACACACACACACACACACACACACACAGATTTGAGAGTTTGTCCTTGATCCTTTGGGAACAATGCCGTGTCATGAAGCACGAACTGACTGTCCCATGACACTTTCTTTGTTCCATTGTTGGGGAACAAGGCTGCAGCTGTGGCCGGCTCTTAACTCATAAAGAGGTCACCACAAATGATAGAAGTTCAGAATAGTTGTCTCTGTATCAAAAGTATATCAGTGCCATTGCCACGTTTTCTTCCTATCCCAGAAACAACGGTCCAGTTAAGAGTATTCCTTCTTGTTTGGAGTTTGACCATAGAGGACTTCTCTTTGGGGCCATTTCCTCACCTGTGCCATATTGTCTGAGGTGGACCATTGGATCTCCACCTCTGGCAGCAGTGCAGTGGGCACAGAGAGCTCTTGCTGGGTTCTTTGTTGCTGCTGAGAGCCAGCTGTGTGGGGCCCTGATTAACAGACAGCTCTGTTGGTTGCTCTGCATTCTCGTCTTTGGCAGCTCTTGATGGGGTTCCTGGGCAGAGGCATCGTGGGGACCTAAGAAGATGCCGGCTTGGTGCCCTGATTGGTGAGCTGCTCATCTGACTGATGAGTGAGGTGGAGTAACCCCACTGGCTTCAACGAGACACTCAAATCACTGAGCGTGATTGCAGATGGGGAGAAAGGACTTTCGACCTTTGTCACATCCTGTTTCCCGAGTGACTCCCATCTTGGGGAACTTTACGGTGGTGCTCCTGTGACTTGAAGAACCTATTTTCTGAAAGCCTTTGAAGCCCTTACTTTTCTCCTCCCCATGAGTTGACAGCAAGCCAAAATTCCTAGAGAAACATAGAACAGGGGTTGAACTGAGGAATGAGGAGCCTAAAGGGTCTCCATTTTAACCTGTTTCTTCCATAGAATTCTTCTATGCTATAAAATCTCTCTCCTTTTTAACCTGTAATTTTCTCTTAGGAAAGAAACTAAAACATGAGTATCTTTTCCATATATATATATGTTTGTATATATATATATATATGATATATATGTGTGTGTGCACATACACATACACACATGTGTGTACGTCTATATCTGAGTCTATCAATATAGCCTCCTCTTAACTAAACTGCAAGTAAGTTCCCTGAAGCTAGCAACATGTAAGTAGCATCAGGATAAGAGAGGGAATGATACCTTAGTAAGTGTTTGAAGACAACCAAGAATGTGGGTGTTCTGGGAAGAGCTGGAAAGAATGAGAGTGGTGTCCCACCAAACTGCTCATCATTCTATGCACAAGCCTGTGGGCATATATATATATATATATATATATTGCTATTTAGTTGTTTATTACCAATAACTGTTTTTTTTCTTCAGCCAACATTGTAACCGAAGTTTTTAATATTCTAACTCCCTAAACAACATGGTTAAAGTCTACTAATTATTAAGAATATTTTTGCAGTGCTGGAGTTCAGATTAGGAACCTTGTATGTGTGGGGCAAGAGCTCTGACACTGAGCTACAGCCCCATGTCATTATATTCAATATATTTTTAAATAAAGACCCTAACATTTTCCTATGGATAGCAGACTCCATTATGACACAAAGCAAAAACCATTGAAGAATAAAAATCTTGTAACAAATGGGGTTCTAAGAGTAAAAATATCCCTTTGTACTGTACTCTTCCTTATTTGCTTCTGATTACAGGGGAACCCCTCTTCTCACCAGAAAGCTAGGCGGAACTTGGTTCTTCTAATTGACCACTGATGTTTTGATAGTAGCTTCCTCCTGTCTGCCTACCAGCCTCTCTTCTGCAGGGTCCTGGAAGCTCCAGGTTCCTGTTCACCTGGTGTTCCATTTATTTAATGATGTAAATGAAAGTCAGCACATCTCAGGGCTCCTCTGTGCACTCCCATTGCAGAGCAGTGTGTAATGTACAACCAAAGGCAATAACAGCAAGAAACTGATTTTGATTGGTTATGTGCTTGGGTACTTTATTACTCTGCTTGGGGCTCAGTTACCCCACTTGAAAAAAGAGAAAGGTAAAAGAATAATTTGGGATGCTTGTTAAACATCTCAGTCTCTGAGTCTTACCCATAGAAAGCTCTGCTCTCTGAAACTGGAGATGGGGGATGTGTTTAAACACCAGCAAACCTCACCCACTGCCTGCTTAGTTTTTCTCCAGGTTGTCCTGCTCTGGTAACATTTTGCAAAATTAGATTATTTTACATGCCACAGTTACATGGATAGTTCTAGGTACGAGTCACTCAAACACCTGTCACTTTGCAGAATGGTGACAGGATTAGGAGGCCTCCCATTAATTCTCTCTTTGACTTCAACTCCCTGATAAATCTCCCCCCATTTGGAGCCCCACATGTCAAAAATGGGCAGAACTTCCCTGGCTCTTGACTGTGCATGAAGGACACTTGTTGTACTGTGGCCAAATCTTCATGTTCAATTCAAACCAAAGAGAAAATAGTGGGCAATGACAGGAGACTCTCCATGATTTACGCACACCCTCCCATGTAAACAGAAGGACCCTATTGCATCAGCAAATGAATATACTCTCTTTGGGTGGCTCACAGGTCTTCAGATTTCTATGTGAAGTCGAGGATGTGTTCTTGAAAGGCCTGGCTGCCCTGATGCTCACATACTACTGAAAAGAGACTTCAAACCTTTCTTCTTATAAACTGTTCTTTCCACATGAGTTAGAAATACTCTTCATAACTCCCTAATGGAGCAAGTGGGACAAGATGTTATTAATACCGCAGCAGGTGCATTTGGTTTTTGACCTTGGCCGGCAGGGGTACTGAGGAGCCATTATTTCTGATACCTATTAGATTTCATCTTTTAACAAGGAGTACCCTTGAGTAAAACCATGTCTAGTCATTCCTTTTGTCTTTTCAACACCCCTCCCCCTGAAGTTTGGTGACATTAAGCACCGAGGACAAATCATCACCATGTACAGATTTCCTATCAAATAACTAACTCAATTTGCTCCTGAACAGGGGTTTAACCTCTCCCAGATCTTGGGCTGTACATAATTAATGTATCACTCAGCATTTGACTTTGGCACTTTCCATACAGATTTCACCTTAAAGTATGCTTGTGTGCTCTATGCTCACAAAACTACATTCAGTTTATTTCGTGGATGTTGTCTTTTGTTGGAAGGGTGCCATCATCGTCTTATTTTTCCTGATGAGGACCTGTGTGGAGAAAGCTCCCTTATTTCTGAAATTCAGCAAACCTTCACTTGGTGCCTAGCATAGAGAGTTTGGAAACGGATAGAAGTGTTAAAGTGTATTTGTTGGTGGCTAATGCTAGAAAGGAGGGTGGTGCCTCCGAGGTGCTGTGATCCCAGCTGGGGCATGACTCACAGGTGACTTTGCATGTATTTTCTCACCAAATCTTCAGCAGTTCTGAGACGCAGAGTCACAGGTCTGGTTTGCCAGACAAGGACTTGTCAACACCACACCCATAGCAGGCGGCCGAGCCAGTTGTAACCTGGGCCCCATGGAGCATCCACTTCTTGGCTGGCAGCACCAGGCTATGCATGCCATGACCGTGGCTTTAAGATATGGTCATAGCGATGCACCTGGATAGTCTGTGTTTCTGAGGATGGAGACAGAAGTCTTGGGGGACAGGTCACAAAGTCGCTGGGCTGTAGTGCCTCTCCCTTCTAAGCCACCCAGCTGAGCTGCAAAGCTGGTCTGTCCTTATGCTCCTGTCCTAATCACAGACTACTTTATCGAATCAGCTTGACTGAGTAAAGATTTAGTATGATTCAGTTTGAGAGGTATAGCCCACCGTGGAATAAAGTATAGTGGAGTTCATGACTGGAGGAGTATGTTCTGCAACTCCTCCTATCTTTCTAGATCTGGGAACAGAGATCTGAGGAGGAAGAAACAGGGCTGGATTATATCCCCAAGACCCACTTCCAGGGACCTACTTCCTCCAGACAAGCCTCACCTCTGCAAGGTTCCTCAGTTCCCTAAAACACATGCCACCAGCTGGGATCCTAATGTTCAAACACACTTTTCACACCCAAACTATAACCTCCCCGCTCACTTCTCGGTAGTAAGTTGCAGGGGCATCTTTTAAATGCTTTCTTGTCTGGGCAAAGGCCGACCTCTCTGAATCTGCCCTCCTGCCAAGTTGATGAAATGTGAGGACATACTTTCTATTGATTTTTAAAGGCAATGTGGGACTCAACTGATAATCATAGGCATGACCTGTGCTGTTTTGCAGGCAGACACAAGCAGCTCAGAGCCTTGCTGTGTGACTCTGATGTTTGGGGTAAGCATTCTTTGAAGATTACTTCTAAAGCAAGGCTTCCAAATCCTTAATTCACGATTCTGTCTCTTCCTGTGGTGTTTACATTCCACCATGGCAGAAGATCACTGTGAAAGAAAAAAAAAAGATGAAAATGCACTTCTAAAAAGGGCTTTCATGCATGGGCCTCCCTCAAAGACCCCAACCCTCTCCCCTCTTGTCAACGCTCAAGTCTGGGCTTCATTTCCAGGAACACACATATTAGTGTTCAACTTGAAGGGTTGTGATACTGTGTTGGCACACTGAGGATGAGCTCTTGGGGCACAGAGCCTCATGGAGCATGTGTTGGTGGGACTTTCACCTGTCACATGGGATCACACGTATGGATGGGGAGCAATTTAATCCCTTCTTGAAAGGTCCTGGGAGAGTGAATGACATGGTCAGTGGATTTGGTGATGATGCACGCTGAGGAGAAGAGAATCTAATACTTTGAAAAGTCACTGATTTTGGAGCCTGCGAACTGAGTACCACCAAGTGGTCGCATGTGTTGACTCTTGGTAACCAGCCTCCCAGGTGACTCTCTTCTCTCTTCTTGTGCATTGCTTCAAAAGGCACTAAAACACGCACAGTGAATGTAAGTTCCAAGTTAGATCAGATCTTTCCCAACATGACTGTTTTGGAGGTACAGACAAGTAGATCCCCTGGGGTCACAGAAATGTCCCCTGGTCCCAAATGCATGCTGGGTAAAGGGTCCATCCTTGACATTTGACCACACACTCACCTTTTCTGTAATACATTCAGAAATGGGAATCAGGACCATGTAGACTTTTCAGGTCATTTCTGAACTGCATCTTTAACATTCTGTTCACTAGTGAAAGCTCAGTTTAGTCTTACAATTAAAAATAAAACACTGAATTATTTCACTTTTAAAATTTGTTCCATTTCTGGTGTGTGTTTCCTTGAAGTTCTGTTGGTCCTGGCTGACTCTGGCACTGTACCATTCTCCAGGTCCCCCCAGGTTCTGTAAGTTCCTCTGGGAATGATGGAGACAAATTTCAGACTATGGAGGGGCTAGGAGATGTGCTATGGGGTGGAGCATCAGCTATTGCCTATCTCCTTCACAACAGCATCATTCAGGCTCATTAAAATCAGCTCAGGCTCTTTTATGTTTTCCCTTAACTTGTATGAAGTGATACAGGGACACATGTCTCCTTTATCTGAGTAAGTAGACATACTAATAACCAACCTGTGAGGTTTGTGGCATCTACGGTGTAGGCATCAATAACAGAGCATAAAAGGGACCCAGTGGGAATGGGACAGCAAAGGTGTTGTGATGGATGGAGGTACACACAGGTAGATCCTCTTTTATCTCAACTTGGTGATTTCTATGACATTGATGACTCAGTGTTGGGATACTAGAAGACTGGGATTCCCAATGATGGGAGTATCGAGGACATGTCTAGTTACTTTAGAAAGTTAGTTGTGAATCTCATAAACATAATTCCATCTTAACTCAGTTTGTTCCATGGTACTTTGAAAGAGTACCGAAAGTGGTTGGAAATGATGCTCGTGACAGTGTTGGTAGCAAACTACAGAGAGCTAAGAGAGCTAAAATCTTGCCCTAGTGGGACTCTCAACCCTAGTGCAATCTCCCACCACCCTGAGTGCATTGGTTTTTTGATGGTCTCATTGGTATGGGGAGACCCATATGATGGAGTGGAGGAGGACTCTAGCTGGTGTTTCTAGAGGGCAGTGTGAATGATAAATACTGTTAACATTCAGAAAGAAGAATCGATTTTAAAAATGCGCCTTTGATTCACTAATCTCTGACACTGAGACATTTTTTGAAGTCCGTTGCTATAATTAGATTCTATAAGCCATTTTATGCCTCTATCAAAATTTTAAGAGACATAGAAAATTTTAAGTTTTTTTTTTGGGGGGGGTGGGCTGACAATCAAATCAACATGAGTGGTCCTGTAGTGGCTTCTGTGTGGGACCAGGGAGTCGCTCTGTCATAGGGCTGTGTTGACAGCACCCCTGGCTCAGCCCAGCAAGTCCCAGCCTGAGATTTTAAGAACTGCTTGTGGATGCTTCTGCCTTGTTTTGACTTGCTCTTCTCTGCTGAAATGTGGGGGCTGAGTGACCAAGCAAGACACACTATGCCTCTGCTTAGGAGTCTGAGGCTATGACTGCACCCACTGGTGGTGCTGATGTGTCCTGGCTGGCTAAGGGAAGGGAGGAGTTGGGGAGGCTGGGTTGCCAGGGAGAGGCACCAACAGTTTCTACTGGGCTCAGGTGAGTCCTGGTGGAGTTCTCAGGTGGGTGGCTGGTGGCATGTGACCCACCAGCATGCAAGTGTGTGTGTGTGTGTGTGTGTGTGTGTGTGTGTGTGTGTGTGTGTGTGTGTGAGAGAGAGAGAGAGAGAGAGAGAGAGAGAGAGAGAGAGAGAGTCCTTCCTTCGTCATGGAAAGGGAACAAGGCTTCAAAGGATTAGTGAGTCAGAAAAGACGATAAACCCAAACCAATGCTTCATCTTAACTTTTATTTTTATCACCTCCTTCTTAAAGCAGAAGCTCTTCTTGCTCTTAAAAAAGAAAGAAAGAAAGAAAGAAAGAAAGAAAGAAAGAAAGAAAAAGAAAAAAGATCAGTTTGCAGAGAAGACTGATTTAACCACAATTGAAAAGGGAGATCGTGTCACCGTGGCCCTGGGACGATTAGCATGAAGACCAGCCGGCCTGAAACTTGTTCCTAACAGAATGTTAAAGACTCAGTGAAAAGAGAGATTACGTCTATCTAGTTACACCATTCCTTGATATATGCTCCATGTCACAGCCTCATTGTCTCCTGGGTAAAGACAGAGAGCTCAAATGCCCACTATCTCTCCCCTGGTGCTCCAAATGCTCGGCTTTGAAGTTTTTATAATCCATCTGTCATCTTCTAGCGAGGAGGGCACATGTTCTGTACCACTCAATTACAGAATTCTCCTTTGCCAGCTCCAGTGAGACAGGCAAGAATGTTATGGGTGGTTGAGAGAAACTGTCAGATACACTAAATTCCTGGGATTCATACGGGCAGTGTTATTCCAGGGTAGGGACAGCCTGTCTTATTGTTCAAGTGCATTACAGATACATTTGGCAATGGACTACAGAGCCTTTGATTTTTTTCTCCCCCCTCCTGACTGAGAGAGTTGTCTTACATTTGATTGTTCACATTTGAAAAAAAAAATCATTTAACCCTCCACTGGAATGTGGACCCCAGACACAGATTAAAAAGATGACATTTGTTTTTGCTAACAAGAAGCCGGTAGCCCAACTGTGCTGAGCTTGGGAAGTCGGGAATGCTTTTGTCTTCACTTTGATGAAATCGGATTTTTTTTTTTTTTAACTTGGGCTTGTTAAGAATGGCAACTAGATGCAGTTGGAGTGTCAAGGGATGAATTTTTATCATTCTGTGAACAGACACCCTGAGCACGTATTAAATGTTCTGTCTTCTGCAGAGAGTGGAGAAAGTTAACATGGACAGAATGGTCTTTAAAACGGGCAGTTGGATTTAGGGACAATATACCTTGGAGTGGTTTGGTGTTGCTAGAGATCCTGTTAACTTCTCACTCATTGAGTCACGGGTGGTTAAATTCGTTGTCTTATGTGAAATGAGTTTGACGATCTCGGCTTAGCCTCTAGTGGGTACTAATTCATATTATGAAATATCCCGGAATAATTTAGCACTGTGTGGCATAATTTGCATTTTTTACTCAAGATAGGAGCAATGGTGGCTGTATTCCTTTTCTCTCCTCTATGCAGAGAGGCCAACTCGAGTTGGTGGCTTTCAGGGTAATGGTTTGTGGGGCTAACTGCTAATAATTTCTGGAGAGCAGATGGCATATGATCTTGGGGGTAGTGATTATAAGACTCTGCAGCTTGGGCACTGAAACCCAGCAAGAGGTATTTGCAGGGATGTAATTGCAGTTGAGGTGAGTTGTGATTTTGTAACTCAGTGCAGTGGTGATGCAGCCTGAATGTACATGCCATTTCATAGACACATATGTGACCCTAAAGAAACAGGTGTTGGGATGAAGGCATACTATGGGGGGAGGTAAACTCTGAACATCCCACAATTTGTAAAAAGAATGTATTCCGTTTACCAACCATAGAGGGTTTCCAGAAAGGCAAGATACTATTACAGTAATTAATTTAGTGAAACTTCTTAAATCTGATCTTCTGTTCAAACTAATAATGGGAGGATGGGGTGGCTCGATGTCGTTAATTGAAATCTGGAGACAATAAAAAAATGTCTTTTTGCAACTTCAATAAGCAGTCTGGAACTGTCGGGTCAGGCTGTGAACCAATTTTCTTCTCATTACTTTTGATTTTGGAGTCAATACAAATTTCATCAGTGATTGTAGGGTGCAGATCTCTGTCTGCAAGGACCCTGTCATGGGAGAATATGTGTGCGTGGTTGAAAGATTTACAGAAAGCTTTTCTGGAGAGGCAGGACAAAGTAGGAAATGCTGAAGTCCACAGCCTCCCTTGCCATGGCTCCCTTCCTTGGAGGTGATTAAGGGAACCAGACCTGGGAGGCTCAGGGCCTGCCTGCCAGCTAGGGGCAGCTGGTAGCTGCCTCAAGCCTCCTTCCTTTTGGACATTTTCTTCTTTGCTTCCTCTAAGCCTAAGTTTCTCCCCATCCCCAGTGATACATCCCTTCAACTTACAAACGTGTGTAGAATATTCCTACCACCCAAGGAATGTCAGTCCCCAAGGAAACTTAATTGTAGGACACAGACTCAACTTTGCAGGACTTGCTGACATTTTGAACACATTCTGAGTAAAGAAGTCTTTTGTGTGGAAATGTAGACCCAGGGTGTGTCACGTGACTCCTCATTTTGCCTGTATGGGATTTGCATCTTTGCAAGTCATAGGATCAGCCCATCTATCATCAGATATTGGCCTAACTGGACATTTTTTACGAGCCCAGTTTGCTATTTATGTTAAAAGCAATTCGCAGCACTGCCCTGTCTCCGTGATTCGGTATTGGCAATAGCGACGTATGTTTAATCACATTTTCCATGAGTAATTATCTAATTCACATGATTACCAATATAAAACAGGCAAATGGAACAGAGGTTTAACTCCATCCTGCTTGGGCGGTGACACAGTCACACAGAGGGACCTGAGTGATTGGAGCGTTTGCGAGTTCTGTTTTGCCTCTGCTGTATCGTGGAGATTTTTATTAACAAGCTTTTTGAAGCTAGGCTTGAGGAAGAGAGAGGCTATTTGGAAGTTTGTGATAATGTAGTTTGAGGTTCACTCTGTCTGCGTTCTTTGCGTTCAGGGCTGTCCTTTCTGAAGATTTCCGGGAGACGGAGGTCACATTTTTTATTCATGTTGAAAAATATTCATTTATCAGTATTGGTGTAACTGTAAACAAGTGATAAACTGACAACATCTACAACAGTAAAACTGACAGCATTTACTTTAATTTTCTGTCATTTTGGTAATTATATCAATCAAGACCCAAGACTAAAATGATATTTTAGCATGCAGTAAGAAATGAGGAATTCAGATCTTAAAAGACCATTACAATTAGCTTTGAAACGTTCGCCATTTTACCATAATTGTTTCATATAGCTTATATGTCTTCATTTACAGCCGAATATTCTGTTGATCTTTTATAAACAAAGTAGCACCCATCTGCTCCTTGAGACACTCCTGGCGCCTATTCATTGCAAAAATAATACATGTCCTAATGACTTCCACATATTTTGAAATCTCCCTTTTGAAATTGGACTTGGCAGATCGTTTGCAGGTACTTGAGTTGCATCTGTTTGCAATTTTGCAAACGCGGAAGACTTTAATGTTGAGCACTGCAAGAGGGCTATTTTAATCCTCAGATAACATTGGCTGTCATCAAAAGCCACATTTATCTTTTCGAAGGTGGGGCAAATGTTTAATGTTAAAAGACAGTGAAAGGCCAAGGCCAAGTCTGAGGTCTGAATATCCTACTTTCATAAGCCATGTCTTCTGTGGGCTCTTCCTTGGTTTTCTTTTTCTTTTTTAAATTTAAGTTTTAGCTCTATACACATTGCCAAGAGGATGTTTTTGCTGATAAAATGAAACATCAGGAAGAGAGTAAATCTGAAATAATTGTGAACTCCAGGCTCTTGGGCTCATTACCACCATGTGGCTAGCAGCTGACCAGTTTGGGGTTGACTCTGTTTACAGTGAGGAACTAAGCAGAATCTAGCTGGAGAGTACCCGCCTTGAATGTGGAAGATGGCTTGTCTCCAAGGGCAAGCTGCCACTCTTTGGGAGGGATGACAAGTGCTGCAAGGCCAGGGTCTGGTCAGCTAGCTGGTGAGACCCATCTCTAAATGGAGGATGCTTGGTAAAAGTGTCTGCATGGGTATCTGTTTCCTTGTGTAAACCCTGGGGCTTGAAACTGGAGTGCATGAGTATCTTTTTCTCTCATGCTGTCTTCAAGTGAACGATCCTGTCACTGATTTCATTGAGCCCTCAGAACTGAGACAGAGGGACAGGATGCTTCCTTCTTTCTGTATCCCCTCTGATCCTCACTTGAATCTACACACTGTGTGGAGGGCTTCTCCATGTGATTGTTTGGCTGTGAAATTTCTCATTAGAGGACAAGGACAAAGCTGTTGGGGTCAGATTGAAGTAGTTGACTACAGGAGTTTCAACAGCAACTGGTACCAGAAGGGACTTTTGAAAACAAAACTAACTCTATCTTCCTAATGAACTAAGTGAAGAGTGAGCCTCACTCACAGGCAGATACGGCCCTGGAGCTTGACCTTTATAAAAGCGAAGGGAGGTATTTGACAGGCCTTTCTGGAAAAAAGGTATCTCATAATAAAGTGTATGTTGTAGGGTTGTTGCGCAGTTCATATGTAGTTGAAAATACCTTTGGGATGGAAGAGTCTACCAGAACCAGAGAGTGTCCTGGTTTTCTTAGTATGTCAGCATCATTAGATACATGAATGGCTGACAAATGTCCATTTTTGTGATATTAGTAGCTTGTTAAGTAAGTTCTAGTTTAAATTTTCTTTTCATGATTGTCCTTGTATAGTATAGCATTAAAGGCATCACAGATTTTTGGGATAAATCTTTTTTATTTTAATTTTTAGTATCTTGAGAATTTAATACATGAGTACTATATTTCCAGCATTTCTATTTTCTCTTGCCCCTCTCCAACTTCTCCCATGTTCCCCCAACCCCACCTCAAACTCATAACCTCGTCTTCAATTATTATTGATTTACACACATGCACACCACACACACACACACACACACACACACACACACACACACACACACACATCGCTGCATCCATTTGGTGTTTAAGGCTGACCACTTGCAATTGGATAACCTATCGGGGAGCTTACTCTTGGAAAACACTGCCTCCTATTAGCAACTATTAATTGCCTGTAGCTCTTCATCTAAAGGTGGGTTTTGTGAGATTTTCTCCATCCACATTGGCAGGTGAATTAGTTTTGTCATTGTGCTGGTCTTATTTAGGAGATCACATTGTTGATATGTCATGGGTGCAACTTCCCCGTCATAGATGGAAGACACTATCTCAAAGTAGATACCCTAGTCTTCTGACTCTTACAGTCTTTGAACTCCTGAGATATTTCTTGAGCCTTAGGTGTAAGGGTTGTGCTGTAGCTATATCAAATGAGGATGAGCACCCCACAGTCAGCTTTTCTCTGCATTTTGACTAGATGTGAATTTCTGTAGTGGTCTCCTTCTGCTGTAAAAAGAAGGTTCTTCGATGGGGATGAGAGCTGCTGTATGTCTGGGGCTAGTCCTGGGAGCTGTTGGTTGGATCTAGGAGAAACTGGCAGCAATTCAACATCTCCTGTCTTGTTTTATTTGCAGCTTTGGGGAGGGGAAGTGGTGATGTGCACAGAGTGGGAACTGGCATCCGATGTCTTTGCTTTTTCTGCGTCATTTGTATTCTGATGCTCTCATATATGGGTGATTACACTTTAAGGAGAAGAGACCTCACACTCGTCATGATCAGAAATTTCACATTACCAGAGTGATATAGTGGGGAACAGAGGAGAGGGTCTCTTCGAAAAGCGGCAGAGTCCTGAGAGGAACACAAGCAATGATTTTCCAAGTGGGAACCTGGTTAGAAAGGGCAGAGGTCACCGGGCAACTAGTGACAAATGCAAATTCTCATGCCCCTGCAGTAAGAACAGTGGGGCCTCTGGTTATCCACCCTGTGTGTAAACTAGCCCTCAAGGTGTTTCTGATGCACACTTCAGGGTAAAGCTGGCTGCCTCAGGGCACATAAAATAGGGTGACTTTTTTTTCCCATTCACCACTTGAAGGATGTTTAAAAACATAGAGGTGTCTGACACCTTAAATATAGTTATCCTATGCATGCATGAACTCTGGGGAATTCTGCCTTGTGCATTGCAACAGCTCAGCTGTGGAGTGGCTGATCTGTGACTTTTGCTTCCTGGGTCATGTGGGTATTAGGAGTCTCCCTGTCCATACAGGGGGGCTTGGATGTTACTACTGGTGTGCAGCAAACACCCATGTTTCATTGAGTCTCCACAGTTATTTGTCTAAACTATATAAGAGGTGAAAGAAGATTCTCATCAAGGCAGAGCTCATACCAGTGTGATGTTGGACAGAAGCCACAGTTATGTGGTTGGGAGGCACAGGGAAGAAGGGCTAGTGGTGGAAACAGGAGGCTGGCCACCCTTGACATCTTGGTCATTTACTTTTTAAAAATAATTTTGAGTTTATTGTTATTATTATTACTTCATGTGCATAGATGTTTTGCCTGTATGTATGTCTGTACCACCTGTGTGCAATGCCTGCAGAGGCCAGAAAAGGGCATCAGATCTGCTGGAAACTGGAGTTCTAGAGGGTTGTGAGCTATGGGGTAGGTGTTGGGAATGGATACTCTGGAAGAGCAATCAGTGCGCTTAATTGATGAGCCCCATGTGCTTTCCAACTAGAACTCCCTGGACAATGACTGACACTTTTTGGTGGTAAATTTAAGATGGAACAGTAATGAAATTCATTGGCTATTCACTATATTGCTATTGAGAATCTTTCTCTTGACTGGAAAATGATAAGGGGAGGGGCAACTCTTTGTTAGGAAGTTATGCTTGAGAGTGAGTCATGACTGCCATACTTAAGTCTCTGGTGAGTCCACAAAGCTTCAACTGCAGACAAGGAGGAGCCAGCTTGGGCAGCTGGTGACATGTCCTCAGTACCCCTAGATCCAGACCTGTCCCAGGGACACTGAGACCCTCTGCCTAGACAATAGGATCCCTGGCTTGTCTCATCTACCCATGTCTCAGGGGTACCTACTGAGGTCTTTCCAAGTGAGTCTTGCATTCTATTAGGTAACTTTGGATATTACATAGATTTTAAGTTCCAAAAGTTGGGTGTCATAAGCCCTATTAGGGAAATATAACTAACATATCATAGTTATGACTTCGCAGTTGTTATTTATCAAGGTGAGAGTAAGTTAAAAAAAAAAAGACTTGATTTAAAGTTAATTTATAGCAAAGCACTAAGTATGAAGCCCAGGTGGCCCGAGGACAATGAGGAACTGAGATGTGGGAATGGTTCAGGCCTCCTTTATGCAGTTTCTGCCTCAGGCAGATGAGGGAAGCTGCACTGGGGTGAATGCTTTCTGATGGAGTCCCACCCACCCTTCCAGGCTCATGCTGCTCAGGGGCGTACTTCTCCGTCTTGTTGGCAAAGCAATTACTGGCACTGTGGGAGGCCCGCAGGTTCAAAGCTAGTGAGGAAAACTCTAGTTCACCCCTTTCTGAGATGTGGTTTGGTTTAGGTGGTGCTAGTGGGATTTCATAAAGGAAAAACAACACCAATGCATGAACAGTAAATGAAAACAGAGTTCAATTCTCTTCCTTGGCTGAGAGACCCAAGGAGATTGGGCCAGACCTTAGCATCCTCTCTCTTCTCCTGTCCACTTCTTGTTGAGGCACAGGTCCTTGAAAAAGGGAACGATATTGTCATTGAGTCATCCCACCAAGGTTCCCCAATGGATCAAAGTGACAGAAACCCTTCTGCTAAGTGGCACTGGGCTCACATGAAGTGAAAGCAAAGGGTTCTGTCTCTGAGCCCATGAGGAGTCTATCTCTGGTACCTGCCTGCAGGATGCGCTTGGCTTTCTTGTTTCAAGGCGGAGACTTAGGAGAACTGGGAAGTCCCTGTGCTTCTGAGTTCAGCTACTTTGTGGGTTCACTGGAGAGGGAGTGGTCCACAATGACATCCTGCTTGGAGAAGCAGCTTGGCCAGGCCCGGTCTGGGTGTGTCTTGGTGAAGGACCTCAGTACTTTCTGAGTTCCTTGGTTGCTCAGTGCTCAGGGAAATGTGTACTTGGTACCTAATGTGGGAGCAATAGTGTCTCTTCGGTACAGTGGTAGGGACTTCACTCTCAGAAGGGATGTTCTAACTCTGCCATACTCACTCTCAACCAACTCCTCTGTCTAGGTGTTTAGTTCAGTATCTGGAACTTTCTAAGGACAACTCTAAGGAAGGTGAGATGTGATTATAAGTAACCCTCCTCCCCTCCCCCCCGCAATGGAGGGATAGCACCAACTCCCATGGAAATGACCTGTCAGAGTCAGGTCAGTAGACTCAGAGCCCAATTGATCAGTGTGGGCATTGGGGAAGAGCAAATTTGGAGATGGCTTCTGTATGGCAGAGAACCCTGCAAGGGAAGACTTCCCAAGGGCCACTAGACAAATAGGGTAATGGGGATGGGCCCGAGAAGGTGACCCAAGTTTCCACACATTGTTTGACACATGATAAATATTCAGCAAATATTGGTATTTAGCAGAATGGGATCATAGTCTTGGTCTATCTGTGGGTTTGAGAGCCAGCCTAGTAATCTTGGAAAGTGTGTATGGTGTTTCTAACTTGCCCTGGGGCTTTGAACCCTGGGGACATTGGTGATCTGACCCTCAGTACCCTTGTCTGTAGAATTACCTCTGGAACCCACTAGAGGCAAATTTTCAGATTCTCCCTGAGATATAAAGATATAAAGGTGACTATGAATGAGGATGCCATTCTCTACTTTGTGATTCTACTGTTCTGGATGGCAAGCTCCTTTCTGAGCTGCTCCCTGACTCAGCTCCATGTTGAAAGCATCATTAAGTTTGCTGCTCCTCCTGTGGGAAGAGTACAAGTCCTGTAGCCACAAGTCCGTGTGCGCACGTGCGTGTGTGCATGTCTGTGCGCACATGCGTGTGTGCATGTCTGCTTCTTTCCTGTTTGTGGCTTACAGCTACACCTCATCTTCCCTTTGTTGTGTACCTCCAAGTAAGCTTTCCACCTGACTTCCTTCTGAAGCATCTTTCTAGAAACTCCTAGGCTGAGATACACACACACACACACACACACACACACACACACACACACACACACA
>CAJQZJ010000845.1:1466489-1477378 GCA_907164525.1 Lophiomys imhausi | reverse complement strand
CACACACACACACACACACACACACACACACACACACACACACACACCACGAGGGGCATACACACACACAGAGGCATACACACCAACAGAGATGGGGGACAAATACACACAGAGGCATACAAACATAGAGCTATACTCACACAGAGATAGATAGATAGATAGATAGATAGATAGATAGATAGATAGATAGATAGACAGATAGACAGACATACTACTTTGGGCTAGACTAAAAAACTTCATAAGAAAATAAGATGCAGCAACTCAGTCATCCAAGAAAGAAACTCAGTTTTAACTTCCAAGTTTGGCAGCCCGGTGAACTTGAAAGGTTAGCTATGAATAAGTATAATCAGGTCTTTTTTTTTTTTGTTCATATTTAATTCAAATGCGATAGCTCCATGTTGACTTCTAATACAGAAAGGCCACCCACCATGGTGGCACTCCCAGCCAATGAAGCCCGGCTGGCAAAAGCTTTCTTAAACGGTGCTAATCAGCCCGGAGAGGCTTGCCCTCTATCCCCATCAGTATTCTGAATTCAGATGTGCTGATAACCTGAAATTGAATGTGTCAGGATGCAGACCTGTGAAGGAAGGGGGAATTCCAGCCTAGAAGAGCTGGAGACTGGGAGACAATGCCTGGAGCAGGGGCGGGGCGTGGGGGGTGCTATGCAGGTTTGCATTCTCCCTGGTCCCCAGCATCCCCTCTTCAACTGGTGTGTGTGGGGGGGAAGGAGGGAGGGAAGGAAGGAGGGAGGGAGAGAAACAGAGAGAGAGAGAGAGAGAGAGAGAGAGAGAGAGAGAGAGAGAGAGAGAAAATATTAGAGAGAGGCATATTTTGGCCAGGCCAGGACCAAAATGGAAGTTTTCAAGTTCTGAAATATTTATAGGGTTAATTTAGATCTTGTGTATGTTGGAGGATTCAACAGATATTTTGGCTGTTAAGGGGTGAATGGATAATTTGCAATTAATTTTTCTCTTCTTAAGCCATGGCTATTTTAAAACCTTTCTCCCACTCTCTCATATAAGAGACAGACAGACACCCACACCCACCCCAGTCTGTTAAGCACGTCTCACAGGGAAGTTTAACAAAAGAGTCGCTATTGTCACTGTCCCAGCCGGCAGCAGTGCAGCTGAGGGTCAGTTGCTATTTCTATTTTAAACCTTGATTTTTGCAAAGTTTGTCTTTTGACTGTTCTCATTCTAATCAGGCTTAGTTGGGGGGATCTTCTCCAAGCTCCACACCAGACTGTGAGGACAGAGGAAGATAAACTGTGGGGAGGGGTTAAGCAAAAAAGTTCTGCACTGTCAATAGTCAATAGTCTGTGTGTGTGTGTGTGTGTGTGTGTGTGTGTGTGTGTGTGAAGAAAGAAGCCCAGTGTTGTTGCACAGCCTATAATTTCAGCACTCAGGAGGTTGAGACAGGAGGATCAAGAGGCTTGGGCTGACAGGAATGGGCTTCATAGTGAGTTCCAGGCTTGTCTGGCCTCAAAAATCCAAGGCTGACAGTATAGCTCAGTGGTAAAGTACCATTTAGCACAGAGGTTTTCTTATTGTGATAATGTTTCAACTTGCCTGTGAATTCTTGGCTTCTTTAGACCATTGCTTCTTCAGTGTGGATTCTGTGAGCAGACCTGCATGTCCACTGGAGGCATGCTCGGTGACAGCATTTCTAACCTCACGAGGTGTTCCATCCCTCAGTCTAGCCCCAACATGCCCGGATCCTCAGGAGCCCCTGCAGTCAACTTGTTGATGTCCTGATTAGCCCTGGTGCCATCTTGCCTCTGCAGCCCCACCTCCTGCAGGTCAGGTGGCTTCCCTCCTTTCGTCTCCCTGCTCCACAGAGCATTCTTCATTCTGTCTTGGTTCAGAAACATCTGCACAATCGTGTCTCCTGCTGTGAGTGATAAACTCCATGGGGGTTGGGCCCAAGTGTGACGACTTTTGCACAGCCCTCACCTTCCCTGGCACAGAGCTAGGTAGATACTGAGGAGGTAGGACTGCTCAGAATTGCCTCCCGTCAAGATTCCTGAGGCCTGCACTAGGGGCTTGCCATATGTAGAGAAAGGGACAGTGAGAAACGAGATAGCCTTGGCAACACGGTTAAGAAATCCAGGGAGCCTTCTTTTCTTTTAATTGTGTCTTGTCTGGGACCACCCTGCCACTTCCCATCTGCAAAGGGATGCAGGGATGCTCTGGGGTTTCTGGTTGATGCCCTTTTCTGTGGAGCTCATAGGGGTCACTCTGTCGATCGGTAGGGAGAAAATTCCCCTCTGTAGTTCCTCATCTCCATTCCCAAAGACTAGGAATTACAGCCAGAGAGCTGGCACCATGTGCCTGCTGTCCAAGAAGAACAGGAATTCTTCCCGTGGTTTGGATCCAGTCGTGGCTTCCCCAAGGGAACGGTTGGCATGTGTTTAATTATTCATTGGTATTTCTCATCTGTATCTTCCTGTTCTTTGATTGTTTTGTCTTTGCCTAAAAAATATTTATTTGAAATTCTGTGATCAAAGACTGAAAAACAAAATAGAGCAGGATATTAAAATGAAAAAAAATTTCGAGGAGGTTGGAATGTCAAGATCATTTTTATTAGAAAAGTTTACAAGATGAAGCTACAAATTATTTACGTAAACGTCATATTTCAAGCACAAGGCTCCCAGCCACACTCTGGTGAGTGATACTGGCTGGTATAACCTGGATTTAAAACACCTCTACTTAAGGCAGAAAAAAAAAACCCCGCCATTTTAATTAAAATTAATGGATTTTTTCCTTGATCATATTTTAACACACACCCACACCCACACGCACCCAGACCCACACACACTCACATCTGTGTTCAGAATTGATAAAGAAAGTCCTCTGGTTAAATAATCCACTTTTGTCTGACAGCGGAATCAGCTATAGAGGTGCAAATGTGCAGAAAGCTATTTGGAAATGCATCCGAGTAGTTGTCAGGTTTTATTATGCAGGAAGGTGTCATGTTTGTTACGAAGCTGAGTGCAGATGGCAGAGTGGAAGAAATGGATCACTAATTTTAACAATGATTAATGAACAGAGATAGAAAATGAATTACATTGGACTATCGGAGGCAAGAAATATTTTTGTGAAAATTTTTGAGTCATCTGCCGTGCTGTTCTCTGCAAATTATTTTCAGAAATTCTATATGTTGTCAACAGTTGACTGCATTTTCCATTACTGTCTATTTCTGTTCTTAAGTACTTTTGTGTTATTAGAGATACATAATTTCAAAATACCAATACATTCCTGATTACTTAGAGAAAATATATGTAGCAGTGTGACTATGCCATAGATGCAAGCCATAAAAGTCCTGTTTTATAATAATCTTTCATTCTTCCTCATTTTATCACTACATTAGGGATGTCTGATAAAAAGGGAAAGAGGGAGGGCTGGGGGCACCAGCACATGCAGAATAAAGGGAAAATAGAAGCACAGGTAGCAATGCAAATGGGGTTCAGAGACTTTACTGGGGCCCTCAGCTCCCACCAGTCCTGCCTGTCTTTGTGTTCTGTATCTGACATCATGGGAGGCATGGTGGGTCCATGTTCTGGCTGGCACTGGTCCTCAGTAGCTAATGACCCATTCTCTCTTGGCTTCTGCAGGTGGACTTAGCCATCTCATGTAAACACAGGAAGTTATCACCAGTCTTGAAGTTGCTAAGCAATGTTTTCCTTTGATAGGCTTGAATCCAATTTCTTGGCTCCAATGGCCCTGGTCTTGACCCAGAGTTGAATTGTAAAATATTTTGTAATTTTAATTTTGGCTGTCATGAGATAGCCTCTAGCTAGGTATCCTGAAGTTTGAATTCCCCATGTAGATCTTGTGATCTTCCCAGGGATTATAGGCATGTACCACGATACCTGGCTGACATTGAGATTTCGTGGTTCTGTCTTTTTCTTTTTTAGGATTATCAGCAATTGTGGTGTGTGTGTGTGTGCGTGTGTGTGTGTGTGTGTGTGTAAATGAATTCTGATTATTTGGATATAATATTCATTTTGACAGAAGATAATAGCTGTGTGATTACTTAGAAAAAAAAGTAGTGACTTTTTTTCTTTTCTTCCTCCCACCCTTCTTCTCCATCTCTGCCCTCTTTTGCTAGTCTGCCTTTCCCCTCTTTTCCTTCCATCCTCTATTCCCCCTACCACCAAGAAGCTATTATCCATCTTAAATATATTGGGTTCAAGTTTTGTTAATTCTCCAAGATCCTTTGCAATGGAGAACTATTCAACTAGTAGTTAGTACTTCAAGATCTGTCTCGGTCCCAGCTCAGGATGTTGATGTTAGCCTGTCCTCACTCACAAGTATTTAGTAAGTGGCTTAGATGTTCACTGTGAAACTGTACATATAGAATGGTATAGCTCTGCTGTGGTTTTGACAGCCCCAGTCTTTCCCTAGAGAGATTTTCCAAGTTCAAGAGGGCAGGGAGCTGTCGACCCTCCCATGAGGCTCGCTGCCCTGGGTCTGGCTTTTGCAGGCAGCAGCAGCAAATCTGCCTCCCGGGAGCTGCCTGGTGTTGGAACAAACCTGGACACTCAGTAACTACTTCCTTCTCCTGCAAACGAGCTTCCCTATTTTCCAACTTGACTGTTTTATTTATGCTCTTGACCTGTAAAAACAAGCAGGCTGTTTAAAAAGCAAAAAGTACTTCCCATGATTAGAGTACTTGGTGAAAATAAATTGCAGATGAAGAGGACATTCCTCATTGCTCCAGTACCAGGTGTCGGGGAGGTTTTCTTCTTGAGGAAGGAAGGCCTGGTGTGAGTCAGGGCTCCCCTATCTCCCTGGCCTTGGAGTCCCCAAGAGAGGGTTCATCTGTCTCCCCTCCCCACTTTTTTGCTTCTGGGTGCTGGAGTGAGCCTAGTGGACATGTATAACATGTTTGCAAATGTTTCTGAGTCAAATACTGTGCATACAATTATGATCCTGATGGGAAACACTTAGAAAAAACATTGAGGGAAATAATGTGGGGCTCCTACTCAGGTTACATAGCGTATGCTAAACATGATTAGGAAACAGGCACCCTTTCCTGAGCAAGGTGGAGGGATACTTCTGGGAGCCAATTTAGAAAGTGACTTTAGGCAAATGTGACTTCTTGTATCTCTCTTTTGGCAAGTCCACTGAATCCCAGTGGTCCTGGGAATTCCCCTGCAGTATGTAGGTCACTGAGTGCAGGGCTTTATGAAGTGGGTGTCCAAATGAGGCCAGTAGAACCATGGGACTTGCAAAAGGTTCCAAGTGTCATGATTGGTGAGGAAACTGGTCACTCCTGGTGTAACTTAATGATATGGGATATAGAAGGTAGATGGGAGGTAGGGAGAGAGGGGGGAGGAGCTTACTATGTACCTTCCTCTCTGATGCATATGTGGGACTGCTTTTGAGGCAGTAGGTCTGAAGGAATCATTTGAGGATACCTGAGCTTTGGATATCTGGATCTGAACAAATTAGCTGTTACTATGGTTTCATTCTTTCGTCTAATGTGGGCATCTTCTGGCTAGTTAACCAGGGCATGGGAGTCTCTGCGTGCCTCTGGCTTGAGACTGTCATTGGTCCCCTGCTTCTGACTGTCCATCTGAAGATGTCACAGCCTGAGGTCTGTGGGTTGGCATTCAAAATAGCCATGCACAGATCTGGCTCATACCGACATTGTGGCAGACCAGTGTGGGAGGTGATTTTATTTCTAGTAGGTTCTGGCTTTCAGGAAATCACTGTTTATTTTCCATAATCAGTACCATCTATTCTCCTGGTTTGGTTGGGATCACCTCTGAACTAACTCATGAAGTCAGATTTGAAGAGTAAAATGTCTTGAAAACTATGTAAAAAGCCACTTTAACAAAAAACAAAAAGAAAAAAGAAAAAAAATTCTCCAAGCCAGCATGAAGGGATTCATCTTCCCACCCTTATTTGATCAGTCATTGGCACCCCCAAGGGCTGCACATTTAACTTGGTGTCACCAATGCATGTAAATACAAGACCCATCTGCCTTGATTCTTCAGGGATACCAGTCTCCAGGCACTCTTCCTCTGTGCTTCCCTTCTTAGCCTGCCAATCCCACAATGAATGTATGTGGGTAAAACCGAGTTGGGTAACAATAATGCTATGGCTTATAGCATGAGCTGGGGAAAATCCAAGATGTCTGTCATCCCTTACCTGAGGTAAATAACTGATTGACCTTTCTGGGGCTCTGATACTTTACTAATCAGAACCTGAAATCTGTATAACAACACTTCATTTACTTGATAGACAAAGGAACAATTGCAGTTGAAGTAATGTGATTTCTAAATAGACACTGCCTGTCAAAAATAAATGCATTAGAACTAAAATGTAGCTCAAGGAGACAATTAGCAAACAGAGGTGACACCGTAAACAGGTGCACCCATTATTCCCAAAGCTTGTGGCAATATATTCGCGTCTTTTAGAGTGATGGAGGATCATGTGACGGTTTGGTGAATTATCTATCGGTATCATCTGACTGATGAAGCCCGCTGCTGTAGCAGAGCATTTAAAAACGCATCTCACAAATTACATGGTAGCCGGGAAAATGCAGCTTTTTTTTTTTTTTTTAAAGAACAATGCTTTGCAAAAGCTATGTGTTAGCATGCGTAATTTTTTCTTTGAAAGGATAGAGACCATTTTATTATGCTGGGGTATACAGTCGGCTAAGGTTGTGCAAATTCATTACAGTGTTTGTGAATGTATAAAACATTTCCATTCTGGTTTTAGTGACATTGGATTTTTTTATAATATGCTGTTTCTGAAACATCTGCCATCTCTTGTTACCTGTAGGCAGAGGAGAAAGAATAGATCCTTTCTAAGAATGTTTATAAAATCTTTACTAAAATGGAAAAGCTTGGGAGATGAGCTTGAGGACAGACATATTTTTTTCTCTTTTATAAGTGGTTAGATTTTTAAAATCTTGGGACAAGAAGTTTACCTGGACACAGTAAAGGACACTGGATGTTAGCTGCCCAAGACCTCAAGCTAAGAAAGGGTCCCTCTCACCTTGTTTGTCCACCTGTGGTGGGCACTGTCTCAATGAGCAGGCTTCTGGAATCTTCTCCCTTTTTTTTTAACTGTCATGTTTGCTTACTTTGCTAAAGCATGGGGGATGCTTGAAGGAGTTATAGTTTTCACAATCACCATCCATCTTGTTACTATAAAATCATAGGAGTGCAGTATGAAATATTCTCGGCGACCTCCAAGTAGGTCTGCCCTTGACTTTTCTCAGCATCCTCCAGAATAACTTAGAGCCAGAAACAAACTTAGTGTGAATGGAGAGGCAAGAACATTACTAGACAGGAACCTGTTAAACCCTGGTTACTAGGATTTTGGTAATATTGTAAACCCAGAGGAGAAAAGAGGCCAACACAACCACTTCTTTTAATGTTTTCTGTATCCTGCACATTCCTGTTGGGCTCCAGGCATTTCATAACCCTCTCTGGTTCCCCATCACTCCCTGGACTTCTGGAGGCATCAGAGATCTTGTTTGTTTTGGTGACTGAAGAAATGAGGGTGGGACTTTGGGGACTATGCTGAAAAATATCTGTCCCAGGTGTCCCACAGGAAGGACTGACCTTCCTTTAGGGACACAGATCTATTCATTTTGTGATCAGACAAAAATGGCAACGAGCTGGAAAGCTGCCTCAGAGGTTAAGAGTACTTGCTGATCTTGAAGAAGACTAGAGATGGGTAGTTCACTTGTAGCTCCAACTCCAGAGATCCATCAACTAACCTTCATGGGTACTTAGCTGACCTACACACACACACACACACACACACACTAAGAAGAGTAAAAACATACCCTTAAAACATGACTACGTCCATGTGCTTAGGACCAAGGACCTGGTTGAATGAAGTCCCCAGCCTTTGAGATCTGTGTCTGGGACTGGGTGCTCTACCTTTGGATCGCTGCTCAAATAGCTTCACCTGGACACTTTGGATAAGAGCTCATCAGAGGACAGTCAGTCAGGAGCTTGGGTGGGGGGTTTCATACCTCTGAGCATGTGAAAGAGTTTCCAATGGTCAACAGTAGGAATGCTCCAGCCAAGAAGTAAAGGAACCAGGCTTCCTAGAGTTGCTTTTATCTATCTATCTATCTATCTATCTATCTATCTATCTATCTATCTATCTATCTATCTATCATCTGTCTGTCTCTTATCTCTATCCTCTCTCTCTCTCTCTCTCTCTCTGTCTCCTTCTTCTTTGGGATAAGGTCTTACTGTGTTGACCAAGCTGGCCTCACAGGAATCTGCCTGCCTCTGCTTCTTGAATGCTGTACCATCACATGCAGCCTCATTTTAAAAATTTATGTATTTATTTAAATATTTATTTATTAATTTATTTCATGTGTAACTGTGTTTTGCCTGTATGGATATTTTTGTACCCTGTTTGTGCAGTGCTCAAAGAGGCTGGAAGAAGGTGTCGAGTCCCATAGGACTGGGGTTACGATGCCTTTGAGTCACCATGTGGGTCCTCTGGAAGAGCAGCCAGTGCTCTTAACTGCTTGGCTATCTCTCCAACTCACTTGCCCATTTTCTTTTTAAATCAAAGGTAATCTTAGAGCTGCTTGGGTCTATGGTAAAATAAGCAGAAAGTACCAAGAATTGCTAAATACCTCTTGTTCACAACTCACCCTGTTATTAACATTTTGAGTTAGTATGGCACATTTGTTATAGCTAATAATATAATATGTTTAATTATTCATTGCATTTGTTTTCTCTCTCTCCCTGCATGTATCTCTCTCTCTCTCTCTCTCTCTCTCTCTCTCTCTCTCTCTCCCTGCATCTCTCTCTCTCTGTGTAGGTGCGAGGAGAATTTGTGAGAGTCCACTCTCTCCTTCCACTGTGTGCCTTCTGAGGATTGAACTCAGACCTTTATCCAATTAGCCCTCTCACCAGTCCCCCTATATCTATTTTTTTCCTTTGCTTAATATGTATCCTGATGGTTCATGGTCAGTGTACATATTTGTGGGATCCAGTGTGGCATTTCAGTGTACATATACTTTGGGCAATGTTCATATCAGGGTGACTAGCATTTCTGTCACTTCAGACAGAGAGGGTTCCTATTAGGGAGATTCAAAGTCTTCTCTGTTAGCTGTTTGTGCATTGGCTCTCACTGGAGTTCGTGGCTTCCTCCATGACGTGCTCCTTTGCATTGTAGAAGAAAGACATTCTCAGGGCTTTGAACTATGCAGAGGGACACATATCTTAACTACAATGTACATATATTTACTGCCCTATAAAGTTTGTGTGCTTTTAATTCCTCATCCACCCCCCACATCCCTGAATCTCTGATAGCCATTGGTTTATCTTTTTCAGAATATAAGGTAGTTTTGTGTAGCTGGGTTTCAATTTTTTTTTTTCTATTTTAGGCAAGGTCTCTAAATTCTAGGCTGATTTTGAATTCAACATCTTCAACCGCTCAGTCTCCTGAACTATCATGGGTTGGCTTCTTTCTCGTAGCCATAGGCAGTTATGCTATCTCCATATAGTCTCATAGCTAAGTAGTTCACGTCTTTTCAGTATTGAGTAATATTCCATTGTATGGACTTATCACAGCATGCCTATTCATCCAATGCAGGAAACCTTGACTGCTTCCTGGATTTGGCAGTGGTGTTAAAGATGATTCTATTCCGTAAATGTTCTTGTCCTGAGTATTTGTGAGCAACTTCTTGTGTGGGTATAAATCTCATTATAGGCACTGAGGAACATGCAGCTTGTTTGTATTGTAAGGCTATATTTAGCTCTGTAAGAAACTACCAAACTGTCTTTTAAAGTGGCTGTACCATTTTGCATTCTTATCAGCAATGAGTAAAACTCTGTGGTTCCTCATCCTTGCCAACCTTTGGTGTTATGGTGTTGGATTTTAGCCACTGCAGTAAGTGTAAACACACCTATTTGTGCTTCACTTTGTAGTTCTCTAATGACATGGGGTGTGGAGATCCTTTTACCTGGAATCTATCCCTGCCTTTGTCTTCCCTCCTTCTGTCCTTCTTTCTTTCCCTCCCTTCCTCCTTCACTTCCTTCCTTCCTCCACTTCTTTTCCCCTCCCTTATTTCTTTACTCCCTTCCTTTCTCTCTTCCCCTCTTTCTTAGACAGGGTCTCACAATATAGCCAATGGTGGCCTAGAACTTAGTATGTAGTTGAGGCTGGCTTCAAATTCATGGTGATTTTCCTGCCTTGACCTCAAGTGCTGGGATTACAGGTGTGAGCCCCTGTGTTCAGGTCTTCTCTACTGAGGTGTTTGTTTAAATCTTTTGCCCATTTTTATATTTTTGGTTGTGAGCCTAGCCTTTAATGGCTGAGCCATCTCTCCAGCCCAAGCCATCTCTCCAGCCCTCTTTTGCCCATTTTTAAACTGATCTATTTCTTTCTTATTGAGTTGTATTTGTATATTAGTGGCATCACTCTTTATTGGATATCTCTAGAGTCTTTCTCAGTGAGGTCCATCTTGTTTCTCTAGTAGCTCTTCCCCCCCTCCCCCCGTGTGTCCCTGAAAACTCAGCTATTCCAGCCTGTGGTCTGTATTCAAATGCAACAGTACCTGTCTGCATTTGGGACTTCAGGTTTAGGGAATCTACCATCAAAGACACAGAGACTAGAGAGATGATTCAGCCATTAAGAGCCCTGGCTGCTACTGCAGAGGACCCAGGTTCAATTCCTAGTACCAACATGGTGGCTCACAACCCTCTGTTACTCCAGTTCCAGTGGATCCAATGCATTCTTCTGGCTTCCGAGTCTGTACAAAAGTACAGACATATAATGCAGCCAAAATGCCCATACACATTAGAAAAACAAACAAAAACAAAGACACAAATGAAGTATCTTCTCAAGTACACACACACACACACACACACACACACACACACACACACACACACA
>CAJQZJ010000845.1:1463637-1466479 GCA_907164525.1 Lophiomys imhausi | reverse complement strand
ACACACACACACACACACACACACACACACACACACACACACACACAGATCCACAGGAAAGACTCAGTGCACCAAAATAGTGGCATCACCTCCACGGAATGATGGAATTACGGATTAGTGTTCTATTCTTACTTGTGATATTTTGCATGTTCCAAACTTTGTGTCAATTAGCTTAGCTTGTTAAATGATCAATTTATAAAGGTAAAAAAAATAAGTGAGCTAGAACACAGAGTGATCACTGTAGGGGAAAGGTCAAGATTTTCCAATCAGAACTCGTGTAACTTTATCTGACTTCAGATCTCTGGGACCAACATTCAGTTGTCACAAAATAAAAACTGGCCTCAGCAACCAAGTAAGTTTTTTTTTTAACCATGATCAAATGCAGTTGTCAAAATAGTCTGACTTTTTTCTTCTTTCCTTCTTTTTCTTCCATCCTTCTTTGCTCCTCTACCCCATCTCTCCTTCCCTGCCTTTTTTTTTTTTTTTCTAAGCTTTGAGGTACTCAGTACTGGGTGTCCTAACAGCTACATTGAAACAAGAAAGAAACAACACTGGTGAAAAATCAACAGCGAGGCTGTATTCTGTGTAATTCCATTTATTCACCCCTCGCCCTGATATTATCATTTGCTATACAAAAAAGCATGAAGACTATCAGTGAGCCTGGGTAACCATCGTGTGCTTGTAATCCCAGCATTTGGGAGGCTGAGGTAGGAGGATTGTGAGTTCAAAGTCAACCTGGGCTACATAGGGAGACCGCACCTCAAGACAACAATGGCAAGGAAAAGAATATTAATAGGACCTTTTACATTTTTCTAAGTGTGATTTGCATTTTAAGGTCCCAGGTGGTCTCACTTTGGACTGATTGTGATTTGAGTGCTCAGTAGCCACACTTGGCTAGAGGCTACCCAACCAGATAGCGCAGGCCCCGAGCATCGAGCATCAGTGATTGCTGTATGGAATCTGTGGGCATCAGCCCCTGTGAGAAGCGCAGGTGAGCAGAGAGCCACTGCGCTTTCCTGCTCTTCTGCTTGGGGAAGGCTGCTGCGCAACCACCTGGTGATTGAATGACACTATGGCAGAAGTACTTCTGCTCATGTGGTGACAGCCTGGTAGAAAGCATCACACATTTTCCAGCTTTCTTTTCTTTGTGCTCCTGTCTGTTGACATGTCATCTTACTGGCTCCTGAGCTGACGTGGGGTTCACATCCCCTTGCAGTATCTCGGTGCGGGGGGGGGGGTGCGGCTAAGACATAACTTCTTTGTGCTTTCTTGTTAGGTCTGGTATGAGACAGGGGTCAGGCAGGAAAATGATATTGGGTAAACTGGTGCTCAGATGGAGCCTGCAAAGCAAGGCCTGGCTTTCAGTGACCAGGCAGGCACTCCTATCCTGGGTGTGTGCACTGCTTCGTGCCCATGATTTCACGTGCCTCAGTTTGTGCTTCTAACCCTTTCTGGGACACGGACGACTCAGTGTGTGGTCTTATGGGATCACCTCTTCTCTACTTTGCTCTCATGATATTTATCCCCTAGGAATGAGGACTAGGAGCCTAGTGATGCTGAGGATTGTGCCTGCCCATGGGCACAGTTGTAAGGGCCATCAGGTGTCTTTGGGTAGTAGACATTAGGCTGTGACCCCTTCCATGGGACTCTCCAAGTAGTTCTTAACACAGGATGTCCTCCTAGAGTTTCCACCTCAGCTTTTCTTCTCATAAGCTGTTAAACTGGGCATTCTGCTTCATGGCTAGTTCCTCAGTTCCCCACGCACAGATGATCATGGTAACAGCTCCCACTTCACAGGGCTGCTACCAGGATGAATGAAGTCAGGTGTGCTGAAGTTTGGAACTATGGGGTGCCTACTAAGTAGAAAATAAACATTAGCTGATATTCATTTTGAGTTCAGTCAAGGAGCAAACCCCTTCAGAACACAAGGACAGTGTAAGTGTGTGTGTGTGTGTTTGTGTGTGTGTGTGTGTGTGTGTGTGTGTGTTACAGATGTCCTGGATGCTTCCTGGACTATTGTTCTTTAGTCTCTCAGATACCCTTACCTCCTGTTCTATCAGCTGGACTGAGGCCCAGCATGGCTATACACTTCCCCATCCCCCAATACAACACCATCCCTCTCTTTTTTCCTGCAGGCCTGTTTTGACTATGAATTAATTGTAGGTTGGGAAACTCACAAGCCATAATCAAAACCAATAAACATCAAAAGGCCAAGGAGGACTATGCCACCAGAGGAGTGCAAAAGACTTAGTGGGGGCTCATGGTGTCTGCTCGGTGAGGTGGTAGGAGCTTCCTATGTGTCTTCAAAGATGACACCAAGTGTTTCAGATGGTTACTCAGGAGCTCCAATATGTGAACAACTTTTGGAAATCTGGGTGAAAGGCACTGGGTTTCCATATCAGCAATTTTTATCTTTTGCCAGCAAGCACAAGCTGGGTGGAACTTAGAATAAAATGCGGACTTTCTCAGCAAGGGTTAATAATCAATGTAGATCGCCTAACAAAGGCGAGGCTGCTGTATTATACAGGGAAAGTTTTTTTTTTCTTAACTGTCAGTGAAGCAGTACTAATTATTACTCCAGTGTAAATGAGGTCATTTCCTATTAAGAGAACAAAATGCTCAGGCTCGCCTTGCCAATTCATACCAACTATTTTTCACACATACTCAGCTTTTTAGATTTTTTTTTAAGTTTTAATAAAATCCATTCATTTGTATTAGAAAAGTGTAAACCGCCGCAATAATAGTTACCCATGATTACCCCAGATGAGCTTTTGTAATATGTGGGATGTTTGAATACCATGTGTTAGCCATGCAACAATTAGACAGTTGAATGGATCTTTAA
>CAJQZJ010000845.1:1446137-1461137 GCA_907164525.1 Lophiomys imhausi | reverse complement strand
ATTTCCACAAGACTCCTTCCCTTGCTAGGTTCTGATACCACTTACCTGTTGCTTCCTTAGAATGACCTCTGAGGGATGTATCAAGGATCATCTCTGTTGGAACCTTTGCTTTGTCTTTTATTTCCTTTTGGTGACATTGTCTTTTCTTTTCTTTTTTTTTTTTTTTTTTTTGGTTTTTCGAGACAGGGTTTCTCTGTGTAGCCCTGGCTGTCCTGGACTCACTTTGTAGACCAGGATGGCCTCGAACTCACAAAGATCCGCCTGCCTCTGCCTCCCAAGTGCTGGGATTAAAGGCGTGCGCCACCACCACCCAGCGCCACCACCGCCCGGCGCGTCTTTTCTTTTCTTTAAAATATAAATTTGGATCTGCTGTGAAGACACAGGCTCTACTTAGGTGGACATACTCTTTGGTGTTGTTTGCCCATAGTGTAGACACTTGCCAGACACGCAGGGGGACTCTTGCCTGAGATAGTAGAGTGGGTGACTGTTGCTCTAGACCCACGTTTCTGACATCTTCTTTATTCGGCCCTGGTATTTGAAAACTCTTTTAGGATTGATTTTTGAGGCTGGCCTGGAATTTGCCATCCTCCTGCCACACCTTTCGGAGTTCTGGGATTACAGGCATACTACCATATCTGACATCCTGTTAGAATCTCATGGGGACAATTGTTATTTAGAACCCTGTTCGTTCCCTCTGCTCAGAACTGTCTAAAAGAACAAACAAATAAACAACCCAGTTTCTCAATGTTTAAGGTGGAAATCAAGTCTACTGTGATCTAGCCCAGTTTTTCACTGACTCCTTATTCTTAGCAGCATGTGAACATTTTGAATGCTGGGTCCCAATGGCGTCTGGTGCCTAAGCAGGTCTCTGATGGGCACTAGGGAAGACACTCTATAAGTGGAGCAATAGAATCTGCATCTCAGTAGCACATTCTCAGAGTATCCCATTGACTCTGCAGTCACAGAAGGCATTGGTGGTCTGGAGACAGGTCCTTGTACACTTTGATATGTCCCCTCTTAAGTGTATCAATCGATCACAACTCTCTGTGGGTTCAAGGTTGCAGGTATCAATCTGACTCTCTAAAACCTTCCTTCCCACTTCAGGAAGCCAGGGAAGAATCTCTGCCTCCAGTCTGTATTGGCCTGCCCTGGGAGAACTTCTGCCTCCCACTTCTTGTGGGCAGAGGTGCCAAGACAGGGCTCACTGGTGGGCACATTCAGAATCACCTGGCAGTTTGAAGCCTAGACATACCTGTGGGCAGAATTCCTGGGAACTGGATGCATAGGTCCGTGGTATGAAGCCACAGCTACCTGGACCATCCCTCACCTCTTTTTATTGTTGGGGTCCCTCATATCATGTTGCTCTGCTCACTTCTGCTTCTATGGCTCTCTCTCTCAGAGCTCTGTGGGTTTCCTTTCCCTCTTATCCCTCATAGGAGCCAGGGGCTGCTTCAGGTTGGAGAAAGCACCCTGTGCTCTTGGCCCCACTGGAGCCACCCAGGAAGTGGCAGTCAGGACCTACTCCATATCTGTAGATTTACAGACAGATCCTTATGTAGCTGAGGCTGGTCCCCAACTCTCAACCCTCCTTAGACTCTTCACTCCTCAATTACAGACTTGTACCTGCCTGGCCCAGAGGCTCATCTCTCTTTTCTTCAAGTTGTAGCCACCAGCTTCACATATCCCATACACACAGTTGCCTTTACTGAGTCCATCAGTCCGTCTGCTTCAAGGGATCCATGTCTGTACAGTTTGGACAGTTCTGGGGTCTCACCGTGCTCTATTTCTGTTCTCTCACCTGTGACAACCTTGGTTGGCTATCTGTGCAGCCAGGCATCTCTTCATATCATGAACCATTTCTCTGTCACATAGAAGGCTTACCTGTCCCTGTTTTGTCCTTGCTTGTCTACTGTAGGATGTGAATGGAGTGCAGTAGTTGGTCAGAAGGGAGTTTGTATCTGGGAGACAGCTCTCTTAAACTTGCTCACACTCAGGTCTCTGTGACAGAGGATGGCTGTGTGTTTGCTTTATCCTTGCCAGATCCCTGGCTTCCCTCTGGTGGAGGTGGGGTTTGAGGCACTGAAACATACCTGTGACAATGATTTGTTTTGGGTGGAGTGGCTGCTCTACACCCAGCCTCTTCAGTCACTCCTGTGTTTCCTGTTGTCTTTGCAGTCTGCTATCTCCTCTATTTTGGTGGAAACTACACCAAGTAGGGATTGTGGGGAGTATCTTCCCAGTAGCAGCCTTCCCGGGTGTCCCCTTAGCAGTGAGGAGGCAGGGCCCAGAGGAAGCCACAGTGTCTGGAACAGCCTCAGGTCATACCTCAGACTAGCTCTAGAGGTGTGTTATTCACCTGCGCCCAGAGACCAATTTCTTCCCTTGAGGCAAACAGAAGTACTATGTTCTCATTTTTTTTCTCTCTTTACCGGGATCCAGAGGGTATCCCAGGTCTACTGCTGTCACCTTTCTCAACCTGCAATGACTCTAATGACATCAGACACCAGAAGCCCCTCCTATCTAGACAGACTCAGAAAGGCAGGAATGGAGATAACTCACTTTCTTGTCCTATGCCTCCAGCATCATCTTACCTGGCAGCTACCCACTGGCATGCCGGCCACACACCTTTGGGACAAATTCCAGATCACTCACCGAGGAGGCAACATAGCCTCAAAAATGTGCTGAGGCCTTTTCTTAATTGATGATGTGGAACCTGGCAGTTTGCTCCCATCACCTCCCCTAGTAGATTGAGAGAGACAGGGGTGCTCTGATCAATGGCTTGGTGCCGGAGGAGAAACTGGTGTGGGACTTCCCTGCA
This sequence comes from Lophiomys imhausi, assembly GCA_907164525.1. Classification (NCBI taxonomy): domain Eukaryota; kingdom Metazoa; phylum Chordata; class Mammalia; order Rodentia; family Muridae; genus Lophiomys; species Lophiomys imhausi. Next base: position 1,458,319 of record CAJQZJ010000845.1, on the reverse strand, counting down.
AAGTACCCCTCCCTTTTTTCTCCTGTCATCAGAATTTACAAAGCTTCTAAGTTAACAGCCCCTGGAGAATAGCCCTAGAATTTTGCAAGTCATGAGCCTGGATATAAACTCTTAGTGTGAGCACCACTCCAACCCCCCCCCCAAAAAAAAAAAACCATAGGAAATACCCAGAGCGAGGTAGAAGGATCTGTAGCGCCAGTGCGACTCAGAACCGTTCAGTCCGGGGCTTACTAAGGACCACACAAACTACAGAGTGGAAGGCTGTGTGTGTGTGTGTGTGTGTGTGTGTGTGTGTATGTATGTTGCATAGCTACACATGTGTGCCTGCCTTGCTTACTGATACAGGGTCTCTCATTGAGGCTCACTGATTACTCTAGGCTAGTTGAGTCCCAGGGACCCTATTGTCTATATTTCCCCGGCATTGGGATTATACTGTGTGGCACCACATCGTGCCTTTAATATGGGTTCTGGGAATTGAACTCAGATCCTTAGGTTTGTGGGACAACTGAGACGCTGTCCCAATACCTGAGTGCTGGTTTTGCATTGCTTAGATTTTAATGCTTAATGGCACAGAAAAAAAAAGAAAACACAAAAGGACCTGAGGGGAGGGGTTTGCTCCTTGTCATAGGTGGCTTGGACTGAAAGCCTCGTCTCAAGGCAGGCAGATAGAAATGTATGCATAGAAGCGCGTCACAGTGGCAATGCCTTTAACACTAGTGTGCAGGAGGCAGGGGCAGGTGGCTTATTAGTTGGATGGCAGTCTGGGTTTCTGTTCTGGTTTGCATTGTATTGCTGTGATAAAACAACTGACCAAAAGCAACTTGGAATGGAAAGGTTTATTTCTTTTTAGAGCTTACCATCCTGAAGTGAACCCAGGGGAGAAACCTGGAGTCAGGAACTAAAGCAGAAGCCGTGGAGGAGTGCTGCTTACTGGCTTCCTCAACCTGCTTCTTGAAAACAGCCCATGACCATCTGCCCAGGAAGGGAACCATTCACAGTGGGCTGAGCCCTTTTATATCAATTATTAATCAAGAAAGTGCCCCACTCACTTGTCGATAGGTCAATCTGAGGGAGCTATTCTCTCAACTGAAGTTCCCTCTTCCCTGATAATCCTAGTTTGTGTCAAGTTGAGAAAAAAGTAACCAGGACACTTACACAGGGCTTTCCAGGCCGGCATCTTAAAAACAAAGCAAATCAACCTCTCTCCCCCCACAAAAGAACAGCTTGCACACAATAGATGTGTCCTCCTTGCTGGTCTTCAATCCTGAGCAGAAGAAATGCTTTCACCGTGCAGTATGTGAATGTTCTCCAGTGGTCAGAGTCGGTCAAATGGGGCATTTACCTGCGACACCCCAAATATCTGAGCCTCTTGGGCCAAAGCTACCACTTCTGATCTTCCAAATATGTCTGTGATTTTTGTTTGCAGACCAGTACCCTCAAATCCACAGGAAATTCTTCTTTAATAGAATGTGTAACCCTGGGATGAGTGAAATGCCACCTACCACGAGAGGACTTTTCCTCACCCTATATGTTGTCTTCCATAAGGTGGTAGTTAGGGTGCAGCAGAGGAGAGTGGGCCTACTGATCACAGGTCATCTTCAGCACCCAGCCAGTGGCTTTGGAGCCTCTGTGGATGAGTATCCTAGATGGCTTGCTGGGCTGCATCTTACGAACCCAGCACTCTGGCAGATGGCATGGTCTGGGTGGGACTGAACACATTTGTGACACCGTGAGAAAGTTAGTGGGCTAACTGGGCCACTGTTCTGGATGTGGTTCAGCAGAAATGACTGATGCCAAACATGGCATCCCTAACTTGCATTGGGGCACAATCCTGTCAGGGACTCACCAAACACTCAATAGACTTGGCCACTTGAGATTTGCATGGGATGTTGGTCTACTATAGGTAACAGAAAAAGCTGAAGTACGAAGGACCTTCAGAGTTCTCTGCTTTCAGTATGCCAAGGAGGGAGGAGGGAGAACCTTCTCTGCTCTATTTCTTCTCCTGTCCTATCATGAAGAGATGGCTTGCAGCCCTGCCACCTCCTTTTCTGCAGGTGGCGTTTCCCCATGGAAGACAAGCTGAGCAAATTTGGCTCATCACAGCAAAGGTCATACCAGCTCCTGTTTGACAAATCGCTAGAAGAATAGGGGCAGTGGGGCTAGCAAATATTTTTGGCTCCCAAAAAGCCCAGTAAGTTGCCCCCAGATGAGTTCTGTTTGTGTAACTTTTTGAAGTCTGTTTGTCATCTCAAATCTCTAACAGATCTTATTTTTACAGTTCCAGAACACTGCGGCTTTAAGAACATCCATCACCCAGGACAGGACTCTGTGACTTTAAGACTTGCCTGGTAAGGAACACCATCACTTTGTAGTTTTATAGTTTGTTAAAGGAGGGGGTTGCCTGTGAGTCTGGGAAAATCCAGGCTGCCTTTTCTTGGGGAGGAGATTGCCACAGGCTTCTGTGCTAAGGCAGAATACATTCATGAACTCCCCTATATTCTGATGGTTGCAGTAGACTGTAGCCTGGGGTTGAGGTCTTCTGGGTGGGATGAACATAAACTCAGCAGTCAAGCCCCTGGAGCCCGAATGGAGCCACCAACTGAGTAGTCTAGTAAGGGCGACTTCATTCACAAGCTGTGGCAGTTTGTGTCCAGTGAGCTGGGGCTGCTGGAAGCCAGGTGATCCTGTGCCTATGCGTTCACCACCTGTGGTCACTTTCCCTGACAATTCTATGTGATTCAGTGGGCTGTCCAAAAGTTGGGGGACATGTGTCCCAGAGCAGTGCCATATCTGTTACCTCAGTCAACCCTGAGGCCTCAAGCTCAGAACTGGAGTGTTTTCCCTACACAGAAGCTCATAGAGACTTGTACAATTCAGAAGAGTATCTAAGGCCCATGACGCTTTTGTTGGCCCCATTAAAGTGGCCCCAGATCTAATTAGTCCGGTTCACCTTCTTCTGGCCATGCATCTCGAGGTCACTGTATAAACCAGGGCAAATTGATAGTGGGATTATGCACTCAGAAATTAATTCTATATTGTAATAAATATATGTATTTTTTATTGTGACTTTATCTCATTGGGGAAAGTGCTTACTTCTGATTTTGTGGATATTACTGACCATGGATTACTTTTATTTTGGTTTTTACACAACAGTTATATTAGAAATTTGCTGTTTTATTCTTACCTTCTTAGTAAAAATCCTTTTATCACACAATGGGTAATTTATATCCATTACCAGGCCTTTCAATCCTTTTCAGCGGGCTGTCAGTGCCGTTGGCACAGTAATGATTAATGTGATCTAATAATAGTGTGCCATTATATTACCTTAGTAAAACATGTACCAACATCCTATTCGGATCTACCAAATTCATAGCTTCCTATAATATTTTTGTTGAAAGACAGGATTACTATTTTTTCAAAGCTGATTTTTTCCCCTTTAACATATTTAATGAAATTCACAATTCTTTGCCTTAGTAATCCAGGGCATGTGATTGGACGTGACGGGTGAATTCCAGGTCTGTAGGCACTGTTGTGATTTGTCAGTTGAGAGCGTGACAGTCCCAGCGATCTGCCAGCAAGATTAGTTTGTTTTTGTTGGGTCTGGGCTGCTTTGCTTTGAAGAAGAAGAAAAAGAACAACATAAATTGCCAGGTCTCTTGTCTCTTCTAATTTCAATAAAAAAGTATATTTTAGGTCAAGAGGCAGAATATGCAATTTGGTTCCAAGGTGTTTTTTATTTCCTGCCATTTGGTTCCCTCCCTCTTTCATTACCTGCTTTCAGTCTGCTGGCAGATAGGAGAGTTGGCAAAGCCAGAGGAAGTACTGACAGACAAATGTCCCAGGATGCTTCTATCAAGTCCCCATCTTTTTGGGTCTGACATGGGGCTTCTCAGCCTTGGCACTATTAGTATGTTGAGCTAGATAACTCTGCACTGCAGGAAGCTGTCCCTACAGGAGGACATTTCACAGCATCCCTAGCCTTGTCCTGCTATGAGCACAAGCCTTTTTCCCACAGGGACAACCAAGATGTATCTAGAAATCTCTGCATGTTCCCTGGGAATCCAATCAGCCTTTATTGGAAGCCCATCCAGCTCATGCAACAGACACACAGGCAGATCCTTGTGAGTGTGAAGGAAGTCCAGAGGGGACTCTGAAGCCTCAGGCACCTCTTATCCACCCTTGGCTCTTGGAGAGGAGACATGTGGATGGTGGGCACAGAGCTTCCTTTGCTTGGCTGAAATACAGTTCTGTTTCATCTTTTTTCTCTCCTCTGTCAGAGCCAGTCTTGAGCAAGGGCCTGAATATTTAGCTTTTTCTACTCAAATCCCATTATAATCATGCTTGTGATTGATAACATTCCACCTTTTCAAAGGGCTTTAAAATCTGTGTCAGCCAAGGATGACATTATTGTAGTGTCGGAGAGACGAATTCAAACAATTACACATCAAATCGAAGTGGGAAGGGTTGTCCTTTTGTCCCCGATGCCTCTGTGATGGGGTTTGAGCCAGCTTCTCAGCCCCCTCCCACCCCCATTCCAACCTCATCCCGACTCCCAGGCCCCACAAAGCCTCAGAATGAAAATAGATGGGAAGAAATAGACTTTGTCTCTTGAACTACTCAGCTTGAAAAGTGGCTTGAATATTGGGGCTGCTAAGGACTGGAGGTGGGGAGAGAGACAGAGAGAGAGAGAGAACTTATTTTTGATTCAGAACAAGAATTACTACTGCAACATTGATTCGAAATATGCAATCAACTGAAATTAGGAAAAGTATTTTGAATACAGAATTTATATTGAAATACTCAAATCTTGATACATGTGCACTCACATACATGTATATATTTAAATCAAGGATAGAGAAGATGAGGAATAAAGCTTTTGTCATAAAAATACTGCTGCAATATTTACCCTCAGATGATTCTGTATCATTGGAGTGTATTTTTGTACCATTAACATTTTCCATATGAAACATTCTTGCTTGTTTTAACAACAAATGAACAAATGGAGCTGATTTACCTTAGTGTAGGAAGATTTAAAATGCATTGTGATATTTGGGGTGGGAAGCATGTTTACCGATTTCTTGTCTGTCTGCCATACTGAAAGGTAAAACCGGTGAGGGTAGGGGTATTCTGTGTGTTGTTCAGTGTTATTTCCCTAGTTCTTGGAATGGCACTTGATAAATAGTATGTTCTTAATAATGGAAAATGGATGTCAGATAGATAGATAGATAGATAATGGATGGATGGATGGATGGGTGTTTAGATGGAGGGATGGATGAGTAGGTGGATGGATGGATGGCTAGATAGATGGAGGTTTGAGTGGATGAATAGATAGGTGGGTAGATACATATGTAGATGGTGGATAGATGACTGTATAGAAGGACAGATAGATGGGTGAGTGAATACTAGGTGGATGAGTAAGCAGATGGAGAGATGAGCAGATGAATAGATAGATAAATGGGTGATTAGTGATGTTTGCATGAGTGGTAAATAGGTAGATGGGGAAGGATAATGAAGGAACAGAGGAATGGATGATTAAGTGAATAGATCAATGCGTGTTTAACTCAATGAATGTATAGATGAGTAGGTAGATAAGCAAATGGCTAGATGGGTAGGTGGATGAATGGATTGGTAGGTGGGCTCATGAGACTTCGTTTCAAGTCTTAACATAAATTTATGAAAATAGTGAGCCATTTGGTCCAACTGAAATACCACTTTACCATCTCTTCACTCTTGACCTCTTAAACATTTTTTTTGTTTACCTTAAAATGGGCAGTGACAGCCAAGCATTCTTTTTTTTTTTTTTTTTTTTTTTGGTTTTTCGAGACAGGGTTTCTCTGAATATCTCTGGCTGTCCTGGACTCGCTTTGTAGACCAGGCTGGCCTCGAACTCACAAAGATCCGCCTGCCTCTGCCTCCCAAGTGCTGGGATTAAAGGCGTGCGCCACCACCACCCGGCCAGCCAAGCATTCTTATTATCTCTCATTTTTATTTTTTTTCCAAGTAGAGGAAAACATGTCTAAGACAGTGCAAGGCTATCTCTCTGAGTGCAAAGATACTTTGTTGCAAAAAGTACATGTAAGGTTCTCCAACAGCACATGTACCTGTGGCTGGGCTGAAGGTCATGCACTAGAGAGGGTGAATGGATAGAGGGATGGATAGATAGGTGGATGGGGCAATATATGGGGAAGAGGATGAGTAGCTCACGTAGGGCAGGTGACCTGTTTCAAAGAATAGTTCACGAGTCTCATAAGACCCTCTGTGTACATGTGTGAGGTCCATCTCCTAGCTAAGACTTTAACAGTCTCACATTTGTAGATGCTCTTGATGTCTCCTAACAACTTGCTGTGCTTCATTTCCTTGGCCTGGTCCGTGTTTGACCACATGGGGTCTAGCTATCTTCAGGATAGGTTGAGAATTCAGTGTGTGGCCTTTTCTCGAGACAAGGTACAGTGCGTTTGATGAACCCACATACTAGAAAGCGTCATCCCAATGTTGGGATGGTCCATGCTTCTCCATCACTGACATTCAAATCATTGTACAGTGATTATGATTGCAGCACCAGGGAGAAAATAATGGGGAAGGGAGAGCCACACATGGGTCTGGAGTCCTAGCATTAGCACATGCATTTCTGAGCCATATTCCCTGGATCAGAACATTAGCTCTACTGCTCATTGGCTGCATGAACGTGTGCCAAGTAGCTAACACTTCCATTTTCTCATCTACACATCGGGAATAACACTAATGTACTGCCATGGGTTATGCTATACCATGCACTTAACACAATGTCTGGCTCAAAGTAGACAATGCACGATCCATCCATTGTTTCCACTTTATCTGCTTGGTCATCTCTCCATTTCTTCTGCTGTTAAATATGAATAATGAAACTATAAACTGTTTTTGGAAAATTAGGCTCTCTCTGCCTCCTACTAGAGCTAGGATCTCCAAGACATTGCCAGGCATGTGGTCTCTCTAATGCCCTCGGGGACCTTAGTTAGTAAGTTCAGAGAACTTTAGAAAGGGTGGTGAGTTTCTTAAGCCAGCTTGCCCATGCCATTTCTTTTGTGAGGGAGCATTGTTGACACACCACTGGGGGTTTGGGATTTGCTTGCTGCTGGGGGAGTGAATTCCTGGGATGGAAGCCACACGTGATCACAGTGGGTAAGTTGCTCCCGCTTTTGAGAGGGAGGGTAGCCCTGTAGCTTTGCTTACATCTGTTTGTGAGTGAGTCTGCTCCACATCATAGCTCACTTTTATATTTTTAGCTGCCACTGAAATTTCACATTTTGCTTTTAGTTTATTATGTATGCAAGTATCTTGCTGATAAATTGCATGTATAATTGTACCATCGTAACCACTGCTAGTCAGCGACAACGTATAATTAAACTCACCCTTGTAGTCATTGAACTTTTCTGTCCCTGACAATATCATTGACCACCCCAAGCAGGGTGCACCTCCATGAGGAGCCATAGAAGTGCCTGGGTGGTTGAAATGCCCTCCCGCCTCTGGCCCTTAGGGCACTCTGGTGCACTCCCTATGCCTGTAAGCATGCATGGGCAGAGTGTCTCTGGACCTCTTGTGCAGGACAGAAGGGGCAAACTGCAGGGCCAGGCATGTCTATCTGTGTCTGTGTGTATGACCAGCTCATACTCAGAATGTGTGCTTCAAACACTTAATATAAAGTTTTAGAACGATCTTTACTGGGCACTGATCCCTTTTCTCACATACAACTCTGACACCTTTTTATTCATTTCCTTTTGGGGGGAGTGTTTACTGTGCCTTATAACCTTGTAATCCATTGTAACACAAGGATCATGTAGGACACATTTGTTTGATCATTTTTCTTTAAAGTTTGAAAATTTAAAATCTGTGGTAAAAAATACATAAGAGAAAAGCTTCCTGTTTTGTTATTTGTTTGTTTGTTTCTTTTAAGACAGGGTCTCACTATGTAGCTCTTGTTGGCCCAGAACTTGTTATATGGACCAGGCTGGCCTCAAACTCACAGAGATCCACTTACCTCTGCCTCTCCAGTGCTGGGATTAAAGGCGTGTGCCACCATGCCTGGCTCCCACTGTGATTATGTTAAAGCATATTGTTTAGAGGTGTACCAAATGCTGTTTCAATACTCCTACCACTCACCTCCAGAACTTTTTGATCTTGATGACTAGATCCTGACCTCCACCTTACTTTGCTAAGCAGAATGTCCTCGGGGCTCACCCCTGTTGCAGAGAGAAAGGAATTCCCTGACTTTCCAACATCAAGTATTTACTATTCTTTTTTTTTTTTAAAGATTTATTTTATTTATTTTATGCATTTGAGTGCTCTTATCTACATGTACACCTGCATTCCAGAAGAGGGCACCAGATCACATTGTGGATGGTTGTGAGCCACCATGTGGTTGCTGGGAATTGAACTGAGAACCTTTGGAAGAGCACTAGGCAGTGCTCTTAACTGCTGAGCCATCTCTCCAGCCCCGAGTATTTACTATTCTATTGTAGACATATCCCAAGTTTTATCCATCCCTCAGTGAACACTCAGGTTGTCCCCTTTTCATGGCCATTGATTCATCCTCCTGTATGACTGGGTTTCTATGTTTCTCCAAGGGTTATCTTTTAGTTCTTTTGGACATTTAGCCAGAGATGGGGTTACTGGGTTATAATTAAACTGTTTGGGGAATCACCATACTGGTTCCTGTATGGCAGTGCCATTTTACATTGTCACTAACAAAACACAAAAGTCCCAGTTTTGTCAGTCTTTGGTAAAAGTTTTTACATTTCATGATTCTTAAAAAATTTTAGCATACGTGAAAGTTGTATGCAATTCAAATGTCAGTGTATCAATAAAGTTTTATTGGCACAAATTCACATTTCAGAGTCCTATCAATACAGCCTTGTTGACAAGCAGATTCTCTTATCCATTGTCATGCCACCTGTGGCTGTTCTCTGCACCCTGGTAGAGATGAGCACATGGTGAAGAGACTGCAGCCTCTGAACACAGACTGCACCACTGAGCAGGAGGAGACTCCTGAGAGGAGACACAAGCCTGTCCCTGAGATGCTTCATGCAAGTTTAAACACCATCATCCAAAAATTGCCTTTGATTTTCAACACTATTATTTGAAAAATGCTCTTTTTTAGGGAACTTTAAAATTTCTAATTAAAAAAATTTCCACCGCCGGGCGGTGGTGGCTCACACCTTTAATCCCAGCACTTGGGAGGCAGAGGCAGGCGGATCTCTGTGAGTTCGAGGCCAGCCTGGTCTACAAAGTGAGTCCAGGACAGCCAGGGCTGTTACACAGAGAAACCCTGTCTCGAAAAAAAAAAAATTTCCACCAATCAGTAGTGGAGCACCCTTTAACCTCTGCCCTCAGGAGGCAGAGGCAGGTTGATCTCTGTGAGTACTAGGCCAGCCTGGTCAATAAAGTGAGGGTTATATACAGAGAAACTCCATCTCGAAAAACAATTTTTTTCATACAATATGTTTTGATCATTCCCCTTCCCCAAGTCCTCCCAGATCCTCCTCCCCTCTCTACACCAACTTTGTGTTTGTTCTCTCTTAGAAAAAAATCAAAACAAAACAAAAATTATTAGATCAAAACAAAACACAGAGTCCCATTTGTGTTGACCAACTACTCCTAGGAGGAAGGCCTGTCCAGGAGTGCTTGCTATACCTAGTGTTATTCATCGAAGAAAACTGAGTTTCCTTCCCCAGTAACTATCAGTTGCAAAGAGCTTCTTGGTTGAAGGTGAGACTTGGCTCCCAGTCCCCCATTTCTCTGCTGGGATTTTGGTCCGACTTCAGCTTGTGCAGCTTTTGCGCGCGTACTGCCACAGTCTCTGTGAGTTCACATGTTCATTAACCTTGCTGTGTCTGGAAGATGCTGAACATTGTCCACCATCTCTGGCTCTTTCCATATTTCTGTTTCTTCTTCCACGTAGACCCCTGAGCCTTGAGAGGAGGAATTTGATAAAGATGCCTCACTTGGGGATGAGTACTCTCTGAGGAGGTCTCTCACTGTACATTGTCCAGTTGTGGGTGTTTTATTAACTCCTTTATAAAGAAGTTTCTCTGATGAGGGTCGAATAATGCACTGATCTATGAGTATAGCAAAATGCCACTAGGAGTAATTTTTATTTATTTATTTATTTATGATATCATTTTATAGTTTGAGTTAGCTTTAAACTCCCAAACTATAAACCTCCTGCCTCAGCTTCTTAGGTAAACTGTTGTTTTTGTTTTTTTAACTGATATAAAAAAAGATTACTATATATGATGTTGTTGGGAGAGAGAGAGAGGGAGAGAGAGAGTGAGAGAGAGAGAGAGAGAGAGATCAAGGGAGCATATATATGGTACTGCTGGGGATGAGCTCAGGGATGGTGGACAGGCACTGAGACCAGTCAAGTCCTATTATGGTCCTTCCTGTTCTTACACATCGATCCTGTGCCCTCCTCTTTCTAGCTCTGCTGAGGGAGTTGACACTGGGGTGCATGCCTGTCTACCTACTGAGTATTTCCTCCTGACCAGAAGAAAGCTAAGCAAGCTAGCAACTTCTCACTAAGAAAAGGGAGTTGTTTCTATCACTGGGGGAGAGAAAGCCAGGGACATAAGGATGTGTGTGGATACTTCCTGCTCTGTCTAGTTCTTTGGGATTATGCTTTGTTTCACATGAATCCCTGTGTAGATAATATATTATTGAGGCTGTCCTCAAATTGGTGCTTCTCCTGCCTCAGCCTCTTGAGTGCTGATGACAGGTGTGTACCACTACCACACCTGGCTTGATTATTTTTTTCTTTCCCACCTGGTGAAGAATCTGCTTTCTCATATCTGAGAGATCCTTCAGGCACCTCTGTGGTTTCAGGCACTCAGCTGGCCAGATGGCATCTGCTGTGAATGAGATATCAGGTGATGCCTCCTCCGCTGTACTTCCTCCTCCTTCTCACTTGTTACCCTCTCCATCCATCAGGATGTATGGACTCAGGACTAGGAAACATCTGATATTTCTTGATACATAAAGGACAAAGCATAGAGAGTCATTTGTTCCTTCTTCATGGAGAGAAGACCTAGATGATCCCATATGTTAGCATATATTTCAAAACCAGTCTGTCCATACCCAGTATTGAGTGGGTACCAGAGAACAGAAGGTTTTGTGACTACTACAAGTGAAGGGGGTTTTGCTCTCTTTTTCTGTTTAGGAACAGGCGATAACTCCCTGACTTTCAACAATGGGGTTTGTGCCCTGTGGTTTGAAGTCCAGCTGTACAGCTTTCCAGTTCAATGCACCATAGACAATACAAATATGACTGGACTTGTAGGATGATGATGGTGATGGTGGAATTGGTGTGTGAGAGCATTGCAGGAAAGTCAGCAGAGATGTTGGAGTCTGAATTTCATCCTTGAAAACCACAGTGTTACTTTAAGAATAGAGGCTGTACCCAGCAGGAGCTTGGTGAAGCTCTAAAGAATAATGGAGTCCTATAAACTCTATGTAGGTTAAGTGGGAGGATGCATGGTATCCTCTTTCAATTGGTTTTGGACATGGGGGTATGTATAGCTTAAGACTGGGTCTCTGTTTGGTGCTAGACTCTAACACTTGGTAATTCACTAGGTGGTTAGTAGCATGGTCACAGTCTTATCTGATGCCACCTTTGCTCCCTCTGGCCCTCCCTTTTAGATTCTCTGGCCAGCTAACAGCTTAACCTTAGGCAGTGTGATGTGGACCCAAGTGAGGAATGATTGTTCAGAGGGGTAGGCAATGTGGCTGGGGTGGTGGACAGCATGTGTGTGCCTGTATGTTCATGTGTGTATGTATGTGTGTATATGTGTGTGTACATACAATATTGTGCATTTGTCTGCTGGGAGCCTGTGGCACAGTCCATGTGTTGAGTGTCCCCTAGCCCCTAAATCATATTCACCTCCCAAGACATTGCCTGAAGACAATGATGTTCTCCTCATGTTCATGTGTGTGGATAGTTTCATGTTTGAAAACATCTAATAGTGTTAAGCAATGCTTTTATAAGTGAGCTGAGCACCACAGGAAAAATTTTTGTACCTTAACAAAATATAAATTTAGATAATATTAAGAGCAAAAACAAATCTAAGTATAAAGTAGAAATACTGCATTTCTGTCTCTCTCCTACAGGTGTGTGTGTGTGTGTGTGTGTGTGTGTGTGTGTGTGTGTGTGTGTG
>CAJQZJ010000845.1:1426789-1445420 GCA_907164525.1 Lophiomys imhausi | reverse complement strand
GTGTGTGTGTGTGTGTGTGTGTGTGTGTGTGTGTGTGTGTGTGTGTGACACAGATGTGGAGGGGCAGAGATTCTTAACAGGCTCCCAGCCAGGTTGGGCCATCCTTGAGTGACAAGGTCCTAGCCACAGCCAGTTTAGAATGGCTCAGCCTACTTTTTAAGACCCACCCAAGTTTGGGCCTCATTCAGGAAATCAACTTGTAGATTTTCTTGTGGGAGTGACAGATCTGGAAAAACATGGCTCCCATATAGCTAAGGTATATGCACCCAGGACAGTTTTGGAAACCTTCAACTAGAACAGGTATCAGAATCTCCTTGGAGGGATGAAAAAAACAAAAACAAACAAACAAAAAAAAAAAACTTTAGGCCCTATTTTAGATTTTCTGATCCAAAAACTCTGGGCTGGGTCTTTGAACTGGCATTTCTAGTTAGCTCTGAGACAGTGCCAGAGCTGCTGGCCTCAGGATCACACTTGAGAACCATTGATTTAATGTGATCCACTGTTGATAGTCCTTAGACAGAGGGAATGGCATCGAGAGTCCAGGACACTGGTCTCCTACTGCCATGCTCTGCATGGTTTGCATCCTAGAGGTGAGAGGATGAAGAAATAACAGACACAGAAAGGCTGGTGTGGTAGGAGTTTATTAAAACCAATTGTGAGAATGTTTTTGTTTAATCCCAGGTGGGCTGCTTAAGAGACCGGTGTAAAGTATTAATGGTCTCATGAGCTAGCAGGGGCGTGGCTTAACCCGCTAAGCAAGTTTAACTCTGAGGACTTGGGAGAGAGGAGTAAAAAGCTGGAGACACGAGGAGAAGGGGGTTCTACAAAGGAGGGAAAAGCCAGACCCCCAAGGAGTAGGGGGCTCTACAAAGGAGAGAGCCCTGAGGAAAAGGGGGCTCTACAAAGGAGGAAAAAAAGCCAGAGTCTGGAGGAGAAGGGGGCTAGAAAGAGAAAAGAGAGAAAGAGCTCCACAAAGAAGTAAGAGTAAAGAGGCTCTACAGAGAAGTAGGAGAAAGCTCTACAGAGAAGAGAAAGGGCCTCAAGGTAGAAAGCAGTTGCGGCTCTCCCAGTTGCTAGTGCTCCCCCAAACTGCTGCTTGTTCTTCCTGCTGCTGTCTCCTGGTTTGTTGGTTTGCTGGACTTGAATCCAATGACCCTAATCAGCAGGAAGTAGCTCAAAGAGATGTACATCCTTTCTCCCTCTAACCTTCTTTCTCTCCCAACTAGGGTTGAGGGGTTGAAGGGAACGAGGGGTGGAAGAGAAGTGGAGGTATTAAGTAAGTACAGTAAAATAAAGCCAAATGTATATATTGGATAATTAAAAAGTCTTGCTCCAGGCTGGGATTGGGTGGCTTGGGCTCTCTGATGGAGAAGCCACAGCACCCAAGTGTGTTTATCTCATATGGTTCAACAGAGAGGCAGGGCTATTGCATACAAGAAGACAGGGTTGGGTATTCTCAGTACGAGCAGTCTCTGTAGAGGAGCGGTCTTCAGGCTGTAAAATTCTGGAGGCAGAGGATGATGTGGATATCTTATGTGCACACTGTCAGCATTCACACTTGGACCCAAAGTTAGGCTTTGTCATCCCTCTGAGCCTCACCCAGGAAGGCTTTGTCACTCACTTGGGACTGAGTCATTGGTCTTTACATGCCTGTATCCATTCCAAACAATACACACTCACTCAGAACTTCACTCCTTCCCTACACTCTTTCTCAAGGGTCAGTTCATGGGCACCTGCGTGACATCTGTCTGTGTAAGCTTTCTTTGGAAAAAGATTTGTGAGTCAACAAAAAAAGTGTTTGAAAACCTTGGATTTTTAAAGGCGAAGCCTTCAGTCGTAGGACCAGAGAGTGCAGCTGAGAGACAAGCAGGATCCTTGGTCATCTTTGTTGCCAGATGTGGCCACTGTCTCTCCCATCCCACAGTATGTGCTTTGATTTGGACTCGGTGCCCTCTCGCCTGGTTGCATACACCCATTGCGAGGCCTCCACAGAGCCTGGCCTGGTGCTGGGCAGATCAGCCCTTGGCAAAACCCAATGTGTGCAGCTGCTGGCGCCCGTTGACTATGAGTGACAAGCAGTGTCCTCATTTTATATGCATGATCTCATTTAATTTCTGCAATGATCTCATGAAATGAGTCTTGTCATTATCCCATTTCAGAGATGAGGTTCTGGGGTGGCTGTGGAGGAAAGGACAGTAGCGGGGCTGCAGGTTAGATGGGGGCCAAGGTGGACGACAGTGGAGGCTTCATCCAGGTCTGGTTGCCTGCTCTCTGGCCCTGATGACATCCTCAGATGTCAGACGACTGTTGTACGAAAGAAGTCATTGCAGTTGTCCTTTCTTGACCAAAGTTTCGCTGGTCGAAGGCTCCTTAGGGAACCTGGACAATGAATCTCTTCTTGGGAAGAACCCCTCTGTTTGAACCTTCATTGTGATGTTTCTGAGTGTCACCCAGGGAGAAGGGTGGTTAGACATACCCCAGGGTCCAAGTTCTGTTTCTATGGTTTTCTTTTTGCCTTTACCCCCCAACTCCCCGGGAAGCCAGGAATGAGTCCATCAAAGCAAATTCTTGCTAAGACAATACTAAAGTGAGTTCACCTCCCTACTCACCTAGGGCCCTAAGGTTGGAAGTTGAGGAGGGTTCCCTGATGGAAAGAAGAGAGATGGAGGTATTTTGTGGTCCTCTAGGTGGTACCTGGCCCATTGTTGGGGGGGGAAATAATGGATGGGAACATCTCTTAGCTCCATTTCAGTCACTTGCTAGTATCCTCATATGTGCTCAGAGTTCCTGGCATGTGAGTTGAGCTTAAGCATGCATAAGCAATGTTGACACCAGAGAGTAGAGGCATATGCAAAAGACTAAAGGAAAGATGATTGAGGAGGTCTTGAGATGTCCAGAGTCAGGGTCGAGGGCTCACGCACAGAAGACAGACACTTCTTGTGGCCAGAACTGTGCTGTTTCCCCTGGACATCAGATACTGAGATTCTGTCCAAGAGATCATTAGATGTGTTCTGAGGTACAGTCCCCCATGAAGCCCTTGATTGTCCATTGGTCTGCTGTGTTCTATTTTCATCTCACAACTAGTTAGATTTACAAAGAGACTGAGGTGGAAATTCTACTGTGATTGCTGCCAGGAACCCGATTACACACTCTATTAGTATAACTGTTGTTGTTACAGGGTACTCGGAGTTTACATCTAGTTGAAGAGACTACTAGTTTACATCTAGTTGAAGAGGCTGCTTTTCTGTGCTTTCCTTAGGAGAATATGTTTGATCTTTTTTGAATACTTGAGGGCTTCATTCCTTAACTTAAAAAAAAATCAAACACAAACCTATTTCAGTTTTTGAATGGGAGTGCATCTTGGGAGAAAGTAGACTAAGTTTATGCTTCTACATAGACATGGCGGAGATTTGCACTCTGTTCTCAGGGTCACACAGGACCGCAGCTATCTGATCTCTCTCTTTGAAGGAGAAGAGCTGCAGATCTTGGCTTAGAATTTTTAGGGACTATGATGATAGCACGGTTAAAGAAACAGCCTCATGCTTGGGCGCAGTTCTCTTCCTGGCAGTCCTTTTGACAGGGTAAGTGAGGGCTGTGGGGCGGGAGTGCCTGCCTTTATTGTAAAACATGCATGGGGCTCAGAGGCAGGAGACATGAGCCCTTGGTAGCATGGTACACTTATGAGGAACCCCCACACCGCAGGCTTCTGCCCTTCTTTTAGAATCCCACTACACTTTTTCTTTAGAACAAATTAGACATGTGTTCAAAACCAGTCCACACACATCACCACAAAGTCTGCGTCAACCCCATGTCCTTGGTATCTGGACCAGAGGATCCTAGGTGGTGTACCTAGAGTCTAAGCTCTGGGGCAGGCCCTGTTACCAGCTGTCCAGGGGGAGCCTGCCTTACCTGGCCTGTCTCTTAGAGAACCAGTGAAGGTCCAGGTCAGGACTGACTTCTCAGATCAAGGACTGGTAACACGATGAACTGCTCTTTGGTCTGTTGAGGACAGATTTCTTGATGTTCTCCTGAGTCAGTGCTCCCAACCTCTGGGGGCTTTGGCTTAGGGATTTTTGCAGCAGCCCCAAGCCATCAAAACTTTGCAGGAACAGCTCACTGACTCTGTCATTCCATCTCATTCCAAAGAAATTTGTTTGGAATCTGGGAGATATGGGACCTGGGAACCTATTATGGTGGTGGGAACTGCAAAGGAAGTCTGTGTCAAGTAAAGTTCCCCGGGGGGGGGGGGGGGACTGGGAGGGGTGGAAAGAGGTCACTGTGTTGGAGATGTAACCTGCAGTAATAAATAAATAAATTTTTAAAAAGTTAAGTTCCCAGGCTCTACATGCAGGTAGTTGAGTCTGGGTGCAACCATACAGATAGGCCTGGATTCCTGTTAATGTTGAAACTTGGTGGATCCATCTCAAAAAATCACATTCGCCATCATTATTTTTCTTCTCAACTGTAAGATTCTGGCTAAACATTTTGAGTTTCTGGTTCTCATTTTTCTCATTTCCAGTAAGAAGAGGTACTGAGCTGAGCATGTTGACATACACCCATAATCCCAGAAGTTGGAAGGCTGGGGCAGGAGGAATGAAAATTAGTCTGAGTCATGTAGTAAGTTCAGGGTCTACATGAGCCACATAGCAGTTTCCGGGCTGGCTGAAGATACATTGTGAGAGGTTGTCTTCATAAACAAACTATGAGAAAACATACCCCAAAATTAAATTAAAGCATGAAGCTTTAATCTAGAGATGGAGAGAGAAACACACACACACACACACACACACACACAGAGAGAGAGAGAGAGAGAGAGATACCTACATGATTCTGAAGAGTCAGTCCACCACTTTTGAATCTGTACTTTCAAAAACAATCTGTATTTGGGGGCGAGTAAATTGCATTGGGAGCCTAGAGTCTACAGTGTTATGTGAGCAAGGCCAAGGTCCATGAGAGGAATCATTCATATTTATTGAAATTGCTCATTTTAATCACCCAATGTTTCCTTGGTAAAAATCATATATAATCCTCTATAAATGATGAGTACCTTGGAATTCACAAATTCTTTCACTTTTGTGATTGGCAACAGCTCATTTAAATAAGCAACATCTGGACATTATTATTTTTAGGGAATTTTTTTCATGTGTTGATTTAGAAATCTGGAGCCTTTATGAATCTTGCATGAATATTCTTTTATATTCACATCTACCATCAAGACACAAAGAAATAGCCAAAAAATACTGTCCAGTGATGCTTTGATGCTATGCATGCGTTTTTTTGAAACAACGCATTCATTGTGAATGAGAGAAGCTACGGAATGTGCTGTCTGGAGGAAGGTGGAAGGAGAAGCATCGTCCGTTGGAGGCGAAACACCCAGACAATTTGAAGCAACTGCAGGGAGAAACCTTTGATTTTATATATAATACTGTAACATTTTAAAATAACAATATAATTTTGGACTGATGATATCAGAATGTGGTATCTACTATTTCTCAGAATAATCCAATTTAGAACAATGTATTCTGAGCAGTTTTGGTAAAAATAGAAGATCTATCATTACAGGGTATAAGATAATGCATTAATTTTTATGAGTGAGTTATGAAGATGTACAACTTGGTTGAGGGTTAGGATAAACATAATATTCCTTAATTAATCCATTATGCCATGGTACACATGTGCCATTTTTATTACCTTAAAAATGAAAAAATGTCAAAAAAGGAAATTGCTGCTTTTTATATCAAAAAAGGCTTTTTTGAAAAATCATAAAATGTCTAATCTAATTCACCATATAATACTAATGAACCCAAGAACCCATCTCAATGCACAGTTTAGGATAAAAGTCATCCATTTCTGGCAGTCAAATTCCAGAACTTTTTAGATGAGGCAGAACCTTTCAGCACCAAATATCGGAAATGGCATTTGCGATTAGAAGTGTTATTAATAGCTATTTGTTATTAACATGGCAGAGAGTTTTAGAAATTCATACCTACCTTCCTTGCATTTGCTAAATCTTACGGTCCCAGATATCAAGATCGTTTGGGGAGTGTAGCCATTTTCCCACCCTGAATCTGGTTAACTTTTGCCCATTCCAATTTTATAGGCAATGCCAAATAGGGAAGACATACACACATATGTGTATTCTGTGCTCGAATACACACATATGAATACACATGCTTGCACACACATACACATGCACATATGTGCACACATACCCTTGCATACACACAGGTGCAGATACATGTACACACACACATACAGACACACACACACACACACACACACACACACACACACACTCACAGAGCCTTCTGTTTGGTATATTTAATTTCTTCAAACCTCTCTGACACTTATTTTTGACATCTCTGCTCTCCAGTGGCATCCTGTTCTTCCTGTGTCACCATCATGTGCCCGCTCTCTCTTTTGTCTTATCACAGAAGAAGCAGTTGGAGGCATGCTGCGGGCACCTTTGCAGAGGCTCACACAGTAGCTGCAGCAGGCCTTGTTATGGAAAAGAATTGCCCGGTGGGTTGAGAGAATGGCCATCGGCGGACTAGAATCATGAAGCTGAAAGTAATATTGCCGACTGGAGGTCATTTTTCCCAACTGAGGGGCAATAGTTTGCCACTATAAACTGCACATTGCAGTCACTATATGTTTTATTAAACCATTTAAGGAACTTGGGAGCCATTTCATTTAAACTTCCTGCTTGATGTAACTGAGGGTAGAGCCCAGAGCAGATCACAAAAGAGGCCTGAAGTAATTTACAGAAGATATACCCTGGTGCCCAGCAGGATACTGTGCAACTGAGCAGCCTGGCCAGCGCTCACCAGTCCTACGGAGCTCCCTAACGCTTGAGTGTGTAAGGGAGCATGAGCACACATGTGTGTCTGCTAACTGGGAGTGCATTATGGGGAGGGAGCGATCTGGTCTCAGCTCTGCCACTAACTGGCTGGGTGACCTTGGTCAAATCTCTCTGCCAGTCCAGGCTTGCTTCTGTGGCTGCAGAAGTTGAAAATGTTGGATTCAACATGGCAGTCTATTTAACGAAATGCTGGGTTGCTGTGAGAGTCTCCACCGCCCAAGAATTATGGTTCTGAAATTACTCATGGGGCACCCCAATTGTCATGGTAGACAGTCAGTTTTTGATCTTACCCTCCATGAGAAATCCCTTTGGCCTGGAATGCCTGGCTTTGGGTTGCTAAACATATCCCTGTGTTCTCTGGCCTCAGTTATGCTGTCTGCAAAATGGGGCTGCAATGAAGGTCAAGATGCTATTTACCATCCTTCTGTTAGGTTGGACCTGGGAATCCCTTGAGGACTATAAAACCCCCACTTGATCATCACAGAGAACTATGATTATAATTCAGCTTCAGTGTCTCCCCAAAATTGATGCTTGTGAATTCCGTTTTCACAGTTTGTGCCTGTGAAGAAAGGAACGCCCTAAGAGTAATGAACAGCATGGAGTCGGCAGCTTTGCATCTTCAACCTTAAGTGATGGTCTTTGGTTGGTGGCCTTAATTCTACGAAGTTATATAATTGTATCTTTTTTTTCCTAATTGGAGACTGTATTTAGGAGGTAGAGGGATATGTGAGCTATTCATTTCGATTAAATTTTTTATTATGCACTCTGCATTTGGATTGACAACTATTAATATTAAAGAGCTTGGACAAATTGAAATTTGTATTGCTGGAGAGTCTTAAATGTAATGTATGACGCTAGAGGGAAAAAAAGTCTGGGGAATATGGGAATTACTGGGCTGGGTGCAGACAGGTCCCTGACAGGTGCTAGTGTTTGCTAGGTGACACCAGTCTTGCACACCTAAGAGAGACGTGTACAGAGAGCTCTGCAAAGCCAGCGTCAAGGTACCAGGCACCGAGACTGTGGAGATGATGCTAAATAAAGATGTAGAACACGTTCTAATGCATCATATAAATAATTTTTTATAATAACTGTTTATATACAATATTTTTCTCAGCCCTAATAAGAAGGTTTGGGGTAAAGCAGAGGAAGTCATGCTAAACTAGGATTCATGTACCATCAATGTATCCTAATGATGAAAAAGAGAGAGAGCCCACATCTCGGGCACCATGGAGCAGACTGGACTGCTGTCTATGATTCCTCAGGAGTGTGAAGAAGGTCTGCAATTCCCTGAGGAGGGAGAACTAAGGCCACAATCACATGCACAATGCTCCTGTGGAGCATCACGGTTGGCTCCTAGAACTTAGCTTTGAGGTTTAAGTCCTTGGGTCATGGTCTTTTTTAACCCTGCATGGACCTAGTAGGATTTGCCTGACGAATTGAGGGACTGCAGAGAGAAAAGTGAGGTGTCTAGGGTTCCCCAGCTTCTGAGGAAGAAACAAGAGCAGAATTCGGTGTGGGGACATTCTTAGGAGAAGGCGCTGTCTTTCTAGTCTGGGCCCCATAGAACTAAAGATGAAACTGCATCCCTCAGCTCACAAGCTTATGACCTTTCTTACCTGGTCTCCATGGACCACTCACCATATGCCCTCCTCTTCCTCAGGTTTTCTTATGCCATGTCTTCTGTCTAGAATGTCAACATTGTCCCCACCTCCAGGTAAATTCCTCAGGGGCTCTGAGTTTTCCATGAGGCTGATCTGTTCCCATGTTGCTCTCTGCCTTCCCTGACCTGTTCCCTAAGGGCAAGATGGTGCTCCTCCTTCCCCTGCCTAGTGCTCGGTCACGGTGAGTTCTCCATATGCAGAGAACAGCCCTACATGCAGCTCACAGAGTGGACAGGCAGGAGAAAAGTGGATCGTTTCATATCTGGTGTGTGCTACAGTTATCAGGGATATTCAAAGGGCTGGGGTATGTCTTGGTGGTAAAGCACCTGCCTAGAATTCACCAGTAATAGGGTGGTGTGGAAGAGATTAGCACAGTGGTGGAGTGTTTGCCTAGCATGCCTAAGGTCTTGGGTTCAGTTGTCAGCACTGAGGAAATAAAACAAAACACAGATGCTCAGTGTCTTGGTGTCTTGGTTTACCAGGTTTGATGAACATTGAGTTTTCATCAGCAAAATGCCTTTGGGTATCACACACAAGTTATTTGTCATTTTAAAGCATCTAGGAGGTCCCCTGTTGGTCTTCCAGGTGTTCCAGCTCTGCTGGAATGGGCACAGAATATATTGTTCATGTCCCCACTGCCATCAAGTCTGATCTACCTTCCATGTATGCCCCAAGCTCCTGGAGGACAGGACCCGTGCTCTTCATGAATGTCCTCACTGACTGATGGGTTCAGTGGTTGGCAAACTGGCTGCTGAGACAGGTGTGATGAGGAGACTGATCCAGGACTGGGGCCGAAGGGTAGAGGCAGCTACAGGAGGCATAACTACTCAGGGAACTCTCCAAGAGGTATTTGTTTTGCCTAGGTTTTTGTGGTCAGCTGGGGTCACAACCTCTCTGAGGAACAAGCAGTCTTGTCATGGCCCTGTGGCCTAGATGCTTTTGGACAGTTTGTTAGCCAGATTGGAAGATACTGTCATCACCCTCAAGCCTGTGCCTTGGATGCTGTCTGGCCTGCCATGGGCACAGGCCACAAGTGGGAGGAATCTGATGCCTCCAGAGACGTCTCCATCAGTGATGGACAGGAGCTGGACAAATGCTGTTCCCTGGCTCTCCTCCTGGGCCGGAGACTGTGGCCCAGGTCCCGTGATGGCTCTCAGAGCACTCAGTAGGTCAAGAGCCAGTACCTCCGTGTGAAGGACCACTTAGCCAACTCTGCACTGCACTCCTGTGTGTCACTTTGCAGCCCCACACCCCCTGTCACTTTCACAGCCACTGGGGCCTCCTGTGGTCACTTGTTAGATCCCTTACAGGGTATCTCCGCAGCAGACATGATCTGAGACCTGCACAAGTAAATATATACTTTTCAGGGCTCATCTCTTGTGTGTGCCTCACTGGAACTTTCCAGAAGCACCTACCTTCAAGGGGAAAAAACCTAGAGTAGTGGCCCATTCTGTAGGTGAGGAAGTTAAAACCTACAGGGTCTAACCGCTGTTTCTGCCTTTCTACCTTGGTGCACTCCACAAAGTGGGGAACCTGGGCTGTGGGCTCAATCAAAGGGGAGGGCGATGAGGAGGGAGCTAGCTCTTTGACCTTGAAAGTGGCACTGAGGGCCATGAGGTACCAGGTGAGAGGAGAAAGAAAACAGTGGTTATGAAGGCTGAGTTGGCATAGTGGACAGGAGGGAGGCGGGGACTCAAGGCATCCCACACACAGAGAAACTAGTCACGGTGGTTAAACCAATGCCCTGTGCTTTTTTCCATGCTGGGAGATGGGGAGCACTGGGCAGCTTAAGGTTAGGTGGGGAAGCTGATGACAGCCCTAGATTTGAAGGTATGTCTGGCAGTTCTGCCTTCTTTATAGAGATGCCTTATCAGAGAAGACATGATTTTTTGGAAGATTCTTGTCCTTGGGTCTAGAGGACTGCTTGGAGACACATCAACATCTCTGTCCCCAAACCATTTGTTCCCCTGATTCTACAACATATCAAGTAAGTTCCTAAGAAAATGTCTGTCAGGGAGGTGTGAAGCCTGGAAGCAGAGGGAGGCAGGGGTCTTGCCTCTCTCTCTGTCTGTGCTCTGGTTTCCCTAGATGAGCTGGATGGTATATGTGCCCACTTCAGTCAGGGCAGTAGAGAATACAGTATAGGACAGCACCAAGGGGCATGCCCATCAGGAGCGGGGCATGCTGGGGTGATAGGGCAAGCAAGAAGACTTCACGGGGCCTTTTGTGACCAGTTGAGAGGAAGACGCTTAGACCCCTGTGTATGGGTGGAAGTAAAGGTGTGTGTGTGTATAAGCAAAGCTCTCTGTGGAAATGGAGGTCAGTGAAGTGAGCACTGAACCCCTGCTGCTCTAAGGCAAGTTCAGTGCAGACTGTTCCACAGCCCAGCCCTACACCCACCAGACATGCCTGAGGCTTGCCCTGCTCACTAGGACGCATGAGCAATGTTTCCTGAGTTGTGTATTCACACCCACACTGAGGGCCAAGTGCATGGCATGGGTCCCTTTATTGGGAAGGGTGGTGTCTTGTCTGTATTCTCCGGCCAAGGTTGGGAATAGTTGGGGGCCCCAATGCCTGGGATTGAAAATCCTGTCTTCTGACTTCTGGAGGACTCTTCCTAGTAGAATGGTGACCAGTGGATCTGGGCTTCCTTCCCTGACCTTTGGTTGATATCAGTGAGGCTAGAGGTAGCAGGACTGGGAAGGAGAGAATTTCACTGGGTCCACCTGTGGCACTGATCCTGGTCTAGGCACGGAGGGGCCCCTTGAGACTGACACACCGATTTGATTTGACAGAGGGTCACATCTGTTATTTTCCCTCCAAATTTTAATATCAGATTCATTTATTCTGCTGACCGCAGCTGACAAATGCTCCCATTATTCACCCATGTATTCATTTGCTCTTGAAATCTGTGTTGAGTAATTGTCTCATCTTATTGGCAGCTTTAATTCTATGTTCCCCCTTTGCAAAGGTCAGTGGTTTGCTAGCTGACCAGGCCAGTGTGAATAGTCCCTGGAGGAAGGTTTTTTTAAGATGCTCATTTACATGGGTCAGACTTCAGACTTCAGCTTCTCACTTCTCTTATTGTTTCAGGTTGGTAAAATTGAAATTCCCAGGACACGGTGGGTTGGTGGGTCTCTGGTCTTGCCTTTCTGCCATCTCATTAACTGGCTCCATGCCCAAGCCATTGCACGACAGTGAGGTTTTTCTTTTTGTCTTGCCTTTCCATTTCAAATTAAGGTCTGATGACACACCAATATTAAAGAGAATATGTGTGTGCATCCTATGTCCCCTGCCCCCACAGGCCTCCCTGCCTCCCTGGATTCTTTCCTTCTTCCCTCTCTCCTTCCCTTCGTCCCTCCCTCCCTCTATTCCTTTTTGTCTTCTTAAAGACAAGGTCTCACTTTGTAACCCAGGCTGAAGACCCAGGCTGGCCTTGAACTCTCAAGCCTCCTGAGTCACCTGTTCCACCTGGCATCTTATCGGCATGATTTTTGATAAAACAAACACAACTGTCAGCAGTCTCAGTATGAGTCTTGCTGACTTTGAAATGTCTATGGGTTGGTTTTTGGTCTGGGGCCTTATCTAAAGTCAAACTTTAACCTGCAGTTTTGATTTGGAAAATGCAAGAGTGGTTGTGAGTGTCTTTGAGGAGGCAGACAAGGGTGTCTCAGAAATCTAATCCCAGCAGAGTTACTTGGGAGCTGACGCATCCAAAGTTAGATCTGTGGTTGTGCGAGTTCTCTGACGGTGACTTTTCTTATGCAGCTGTGTTTGCTAGGGGAAACACATCTCTGTATAGAACACTGAATGAAATATGAATATACTTCTTACAATTTAGTACTTTTAATAAAGGATTTGTGAGCAAAAAGCCTAAGTACAGGGACCACAAAACATATAGATAAAAATATAGCCGCAATCACACATCAAACTCGAGAAAATTCATTATGTGGAGAACATCAGTAATTGAGAGAAGTTGTGAGAACTGACAGAAAAATAATATATATACTCAGAATTCCAAAGCCATGAATTCCTTTAGCTGGGATCAGGCCTCTGAGTTCTCGAGGGTGGGTGTTTTATTACAGTGCACGCTTTACTTAGAAGGATGTAATTTATTATCATTGAATCCGCATGGCAACATGAATTTGGATTTGAGTCTCTGAGAGAAGTTTACAATTAGTCCCCTCATATGTATTTATAGCTTTGAAAAACACTTGATATTAAAATAACTTAAATACCTTCCCTTTTGTTTCCCTCTTTGGATGATCTGTGAAATACTGTCTGTCTCTTCTCTTCTTCCTCCTCCTCCTCTTCCTCCTCCTCCTTCTAATGCAAAACTGAGCCACTGCTAGGGGAAATATGGCCAGTGTGGTTGGGCACTATAGCTGGAAGGCCAGCAGCCCCATGGCAGGAAGCCATGGGAAATGATTGCAACCATTCTGTAGTCTCAAGTAAGCTGGTCCTAACAGAGAGCAGAAAGGGGCAGAGAAAGAAAAACAGGAGGGTCCCTTCTTTCTCCAACTGTGCTGTTCTGCTACCATCACGAAGGGCCTCCTGACTCACGCAGCCATCTTTCTCTTCAGGCGTCCCTTGCTGTTCCTACCATGTAGGAACTGTCAGTGGGCTGTGAACTCTATGGTTTCCCCTTTTTTGTTAAAATACAGTAAAGACTTGATTATGTGTTTCAGTATTTCTCAGCCTGACCCGCAAGGAAAGCCTGTGACAACGATTTAGTTATCGGGCTTGTGTTTACTGTGGTGCAGTGGGGTTGTGCGTCTGACATTTTCTTCGCACTGTATGGAAGCTTTTAGTGAGTTGTTCCTGTTACCCAGCCAGCTGCTCAGTATGGCCTCTGTTTGCAGATGGGTTACACATTCCCTTAATACTGGCCTGCCCCGCTAACCTTCCTTGGTGGCTTTCGATGACTTAAACACAGTAATTGGCATGGAGGTCTGAAGCTTTGTTTTATGATATTAAATCATTCCTTTCTAGAAACAGGAGTCTGCAAAGTACACCATTCATTATGTGAGGGCCTATGTTCACACGGACACTGGCTGACGACAGTGACAGGCTGGAGAAATTAGGATACATGTGTCAAAGGATGTGTCAGCTCTCACCTAGACAATAGGGGGTCAGAACCAGGAGTCTACCTGCTACATCTTGGAGGCTGAGCTGCAGGGTAGTTTTCTATTGGCTTGATGTACAAAACATAGCAGTTCCTTAAAAAGTACTAAAGCTAAAAAAATGTAGCCTGAAATGAGCCCAACTCTGTAGCATTATTTTAGAGGGGCCTGGTGATTTCACAATATAATCTTGTGAATACACCCCCATACCCCATGTGAACCATGGTTTTCTTGAAACAAAGAGGATTATCAGTCATAAGTTCTGAAAACTGAAGTAGGGTAGGAGGAAGGTTTAGAAAGAAGATTTTTTTTTTAAGTACTTACAAAGCTGGTACTTCATTCAGTTCCAGTCAGAGAAGAATTATTAACTTTGGCGCCATCTTGGCTCCCTCACTCTGTGATGAGAAGGGGCTGACTGGACTTTTCAGGTCCTCATTATTCTCATGTATCCCATGAGAACAGATTCTAGAAGGCCATGGTCAGCTGCTGGAGGGAGCCAGCATAGGACAGCCTTTCAAGAAAGCCTTCAGGGCTGCTCAGTGCTCGTGAGTCCACAGGTTTGCTATTCTCCAGGCAGAGTCTGGGAAGTGCAGTCATGTGGTAACAACACTGTAGTTCAGACTTGGGTTGAGAACTTTCCATCCATCCTACCAGCCCATCTCTTGTGCATCTTCTTCATGTACCTATGTGGACCACCAAGGTTTCCTGAGGAGGATGTGATGGGACCTGATGATGAAGCTAGGCTCCCAGACAATGAAACCCTGGAGTGCCTTGTCAGAATACCCCTCAAGTCTCCCCTCTCACTTCCCTGGACAAACTTGCCATGCTAGGTGCTGGGTAGCACCAAGAACTGTCCTCAAACAGAAGCAAGAATCCTACCATGTTGGCTAGACCTGTGGCTAACTTTGGCAAATACTTTAACACGCATCTTTTCACACGTTAGTGAAACATTGCACCGTGACAAATACTTTAAAAAGCGTCTTATGGGAGGATGGATTCATTTAGCTCAGGGTCTTATAGGATTCATTCTACGGTCCCTTGGCCCCGAGTGTTTAGGCAGACTGTTAGTGTATAGAGGAGGGACTTTTTCATCTCATGACAGACAGGAAAGAGGGAGGGGAGATAGATCTGTAGGAACCCACCCAGTGAGCTGCTTCCTCCAGTGAGGTTCCACTTCCTAAAATTTCCACCAATCCTCACATATCACCACTAGCTGGGGACCAGGTATTTAAGACATTTCATATTCAATATATGTGGGTGACATTTCATATTCAGCATTTAACATATACCTGCACCCAGATCTAGGGATAAAGTTTTGTTTTGTTTTGTTTTTTAAGACAAGAAACACATTGAGCTTGGGACACAAAAGAACAAAGTAAAAGGCATGAGAGGACAAATAACAAAACAGTGTGCCACAGAATGAAGAACTACTCAAACACATGCAGAGGCCAAGGAAGCTACCAAAGGAGGAAGCATTCGCTGAGCCACTCTGACACCAGGCAGAGAAGGGAGGGAGAGGGATGAAACTTCCAGAAAGATTGAAAAAGATATGGGCCATGTTACTGGTATGGCGTGCAGAGCTCCCAGATCTAACAATGACTGCGTTAGTATGTAGGTCACACTACCGTACTGACGGTTATTGGACGTTGCCTTAGATAACTGTTTGTGGTGTATTAAATGCTTTTGCTGCCTCAGCACACTTTGTAACTGGTGTTTTTCACACAGTTGTACTGCTGAAAAGGCCCAGTGCCTCAGCAGAAATCAATTTATCTTTCCCTTCGCTGCTTGTGTATTGTGAGCTCCTGTAGTATGTTCTCATTTGATTAATTGATAGTCTTTGTGTTAGATATCATTTGTAACCGTGCTGTCCGACTCTGGGTGCCTTAAAAACTTTCATAAGAACACGACATTATTTATGCGAGACCTCCTCGTGACAAAGTACAATAGTGAGATGCAGACAGAAAAAAATAGGATCAAAAAGCTCCTGGCTTATAAGTTTATTAAGGGCAGAACAATGTTCCCATTCATTCTCTGGCTGTTTCTGCAAGGTTGCTTTGACAGGCTTTGCTAGGAAAAGTTGGGCGATTAAAGTTTTTCCTTATTCAGGTTTTTTTTTTTTTTTTTTTTTTTTTTTTTAGTGATCATCTTGAATGGTTGCTGGGGCTTCTGTTTCTGTTTCAGATGGGAAAAGTAAGAGGAAGAGGCAGGAAGGTGTGGGAAGGGTGACACTCCCTAAGCCATGGAGAACAGACTGAGAGAGGGCAAGACCTGTATCATTATAGGTTGCTCCTGGGGCCTCACTTGAGAGCCCAGTGCTTTTAAAATAACGTGTTTATATGCATTTCACACAGTGCGGGCTGTTCCCTGGCTATTATTAATATCTATTTTTAGAGTGAAGACCTCAGTAAATGAAGGTACCGAAGGCCCGTGTTACAAAAAACCCGAACAATACTGCAGCTTCCCCATTTCATTATAAAGTTTCTTTGACCCTGCGGTTTATTTTCAAACATTCAAGTTATTTGTTCTGGTGTATTCTTAAACAGGGGTTGTTTTTCTCCCTCTCAGAAAATGAGCACAGATGGTGATGGGTTTTCAAGTGCTGACATCCCTGCTTGAGAAAGTGTTCCCACCTTCTTTGTGCTGAACAAGTCAGGCACACTAACACGATGATGCGATCATCGGCTTCATGCAGACATGCAGAATTGATTGACAGGGGAAAATTTAACATAAACCACACATTCTTTCAGTGCCTTCAATTTCTTAATGATGTTTATTTGTTGGATATTAGCAGCGGTAGGAATTTCATTTAAGGCAAAAAGGGGGAGTGGGTAGGAAGGAGAAGACAGAGTAAAAAGGGTGAAAACTTGTTCCAGGCAAACAGGTTTAAGAGGGAATTTATTGCTCTGGCAGAGTCTCCATCAAAACAGCCTGTAACCACTCCTCGGAGCCAGCTCCAGAGCGGAGGCTGTCAGCGGCTAACTAGCCATTCTCAGACCATTGCTTCTGTTTGCGTGACTAAATGCAGACAATTAAAGCCCAGCACTTTCATTCTCCGTGAACTCATTGTTATCCAGGGTTCAAGTACTCAGATAATGGGCCACAGGGAGACCGGTGGATCATGATGGCGGAGGGCTACTTGGTGAAGCCCACTCCTCATTATCTGTGGCGTACCCTGCATGGCGACCCTGGGGCTCAGGTTGGTGTCCTTGTCTGAGCGTCTTTGTAGAGATTGGCCAAGGGGATGTGATACCCCAGGGCCCTGACTTGGGACTCCTTCTTAGGACAAGTTACGAAGGCTGGACCCCTGCTCAGCATCTAGGAGGGTTTTTCATTATCTGGAGTTTCTTAAGCTGCTCCTCTCTTTACTGACACTCTGGGCAGCAGTGGGGGACACCAGCAAATTGTCCATCCCAGATCCACCCACATGGCAACCTTCAAACTGGAATCAGATGTAAGGACACTGCACCTCCAAAAAGTTAGGGCTCCCTCTTCCCACCCCATCTACATTCAGCTAGTAAATAATGTTGAGCCACAGTGCAAGTGTAGGAAACCAAAAGGTTTGTTACATTTAGTATTTTTTTCTCCAAGCATCATAGTTTTTAAGTGTTTCCCAGATGTGGGCATCCATGCCAGATGCTTGGTGGGCTCTAGATGAACGTCACTTCATGTCTTCCCTCAAGTCTTCCCAGGCCCATTGGTTGCAGCCATCTTGTTTAATATTTTCTTTAAAGAAACTTTATTCATATCAAATTTAACATTCTCTCTCTCTCATTCCCTCTCCCTACCGCTCTCCCCTCTTCTTGCTGTGTTCCACTCCTCACCTCAGCCCCTTCTTATTGCCATCTGCGGCTGGTTTGTAGTGGTAGCTGGATCTCCCCCACCCATCCAAGTTTCAGTGGTGTGGATTGGTACTTGACCAGGCAAGACTCATGCTCCATCACTGGGGTACAGTGCGCAGCCCTGAATATTTGAGACAGCTTGCATTTATCATTGTGTGGGCAATGAAAAGAGGCCTAAAGGAGATAGGTCTGCCACAGAGGCAGGTGACCATGAGCTTGAATCCTAGGAGAACTTGTGGGTCACAAGGTGGATAGTCTGGCAAGGTAGAAGCAAGAAAGACATTCACTATGGGCTTCTGCAGGGAAGAGTGGCTCTTAGGAATTCAAGGGAAAGCGCAATTCCTCTTTCTCTGCCCTCTAATCCACACAGAGAACTTTCCAGGCCTTTTGGAAAGGTTGGACTTTTGCCACCCCAATCTCAACCTAAAACTAGTTTCCTGGCTTCTTTAGGATGAAAAGAAAAAAAAAAAACAACTTTTCTTCTTTTACTTTCTTTTCTTTTCCTTTTGTTTTGTTTTGTTTTTTGCTAGTTCAATTAAATTAGTGGGGTTTCTAGGAAAAAAAAAACCCTGACTTTTCTTTCTGTATGAAATAATGATTAAAATAAAGATAAAAAATTAGGGCCTACAAAATGGCGCAGGTAGCAAGGGTGTTTGCTGCCAAGCCTTATGATATGAGTTTTATCCCTGGAATTCACATGATGGAAGGAAACAAACAACTCTTACAAGTTGTTCTCTGACATCCATCCGCATGTACACTGTTCTTTCTCTTTCTGCGTCTGTCTGCCTCTCTCCCACACACCCATGTACATAGATACACACACGCAGACACATACTACATATAAAAACTGTTAGACATGTTGGGATGTACCTTTAATTTCAGGATTCCTGAGACTTGAGGCCACGGAATCTCAAGATCAAGGTTAGATTGGGCTATTTAGTGAGCCAGACTTACTTACCTCAAAAGAGAAAAAGTCTAAAAGGTCTTGGGATGTCTTCTAGTGGTAGAGCTCCTGCCTAGAATCTCCCAGTGAGAGGCTGGGGGTGTTGGCTCAGTGGTAGAGCCCCTGCCTAGAATCCCCCAGTGAGGGGCTGCGGGTGTGGCTCAGTGGTAGAGTCCCTGCCTAGAATCCCCGAGTAAGGGGTT
>CAJQZJ010000845.1:1411968-1426779 GCA_907164525.1 Lophiomys imhausi | reverse complement strand
CTAGAATCCCCGAGTAAGGGGTTGGGGGCGTGGCTCAGTGGTAGAGCCCCTGCCTAGAATCCCCTAGTGAGGGGCTGGAGAATATGACTCAATAGTAGGAAATGTAACATATGCAAGACCCTTGGGCTCAAACATCTGGATTGCCAAAGACAAGAAGAGAAAAGAGAATAAAAGAAAGTCAGAAATTTCAGTGTATTTTTTTGTTTTAGAAGTTCTCTTCTTTTCACCTGACTGGGACACCAGGTACCAAAAGCCTGACTTAAAGGTCATGTGATGCTCCACTATGCCTACTCAGAAACACTTCTTCCTTCAGGGAGAAAGTGGAGTGCAGCGCGGCTGCTGCCTTGTTTTCATGAGGTTTTGCATAGGCTAGGATGTGAAGCTATACAGATAGCCGGGAGCCTGGACCTGTATGAGCCCCAGGTGCTCATGGGACTTTCTCCCAGAGCCATCAAAGTTTCTGCTGCTTTAGACTCCAATGGAGATGAACTGCTAGAGTCCTGAAAGCCAAGCAGTGCTTGCTTCTAGGTAGCTCCTGAGCTGGGAGTCCAGCATTCTGGGCTTCATTGTTTGCTCTTTCCCCAGCAGAGTTGGCCCATTGGGCCTCCTGCTGTTAGCAAATGATATCAATGGATAAGACATCCTATGGAAGTCTCCTAGGAGTGCCTGGCTCCTGCCCAGAGCTCCTGCTCTGTTCTGTCCCTCTATACCCTACTTTGGTTGGGGCAAGCTGGACTCAGAGTCTGGCCACAGGCATCCCCATTTCCCAAGAGTCCCAAAGCAATTTGTCCATTCGGCACCACCCTTGGGTGGCCTATTCTTTGAGCAAAGCTCCAATATCTGTTCTTATGTCCCCCAAATTCTCACACTCACCTTACCACAACTTGAAGGTAGGTTATCTATCTAGTTGGGGCCTTTCAGGACTGGCATGTAACAAGAATGATGCTCTCTGAGTTTAACATTCTACTATCTAACCATCTCCATGAGTTTAAAGGTCTATACCTGACTCAACATTCATACTAACTTGCAACACACTTTTCAGGGGCCAAATATGTATAAACTGGACATTGGGAAGGTATACTGGGCCATTTAACTCTCATAAATGTGGCATATTTATATCTGTTGTTTTGTATAATACTTACTGTTATAAGAGAAGGAACCATCTGTTGGACTGAAAGGGGAAACTTCTGGGGGGGAAGAGGTGGAAGGGCGGGATAGGAAGGGGGAATAGGGAGGGGTTTGTGACTGAGATGTAACTTGAAGAAAAAAAAATAAAGTATTTAAAAAAAAAAAAAAAGAATGATGATCTCCTGTCCCTTGTCTCTGGGACTTCCTACCCAGGTATAGTCTGTGGCATTCCTGGGGGACAGGCAAGGACAAAACTGGCCCTGGAAGGCTGTTGGCTTAGTGTTGGTCTTCCTTGAAGAAAAACAGTAAGGAATAGAATCTCCTTATGGGGTCCCGTTTGGAGCCCAGCAGCCCCAGCATGGACAGGAGAAGTTCTAACCCTGGCTCTTCACTTTAGAATAGGTGCCAGCTGGCAATATAGGATGAACAGCCAGGTTGAATGTTCCACGGGACCTATCCTAGACTCTTATAATCATCAGTTCAACCCTTTGCTGCCAATAGCGCTCTCTCTTTCTCTCTCCCTTTCACTTTCTCTTTCTCTTACCAGGATCTTGCATACCTCTGCCTGGCCTTGAATTCAAATTTTCTAAGTATTCCAGGTCATCTTTGAGTTGGCATGTAGTCAAAGCTGAGGTTGAACTCACCATCCTCCTGCCTCAGCCTCCTGAGTGAGTGTTAGGGTTATAGGTGCGAATCAGCATCTAGCCCCAGTTCTGTGACCTGGTAGGGAGTTCAGCCTCCCTCACAGTTAACCTGGGAAACAGCTTACATTAGTTATTTAAAGCCCATAGTGTTTTCTTGGATTGAAGTTTGGGAGAGAGTTCTGCCTCCTATGCAGAGAGGGCCTGGCCCTCTGTGGAAGGGTGGAGGTCTCCCACAGAAGATGCACTGTGCTGTCCCTGTGGGATGGAATGTCAAGGAGGGCCATGTCAGCTGTGAACTGCATGACCTGAGGGCTAATGATGTGGAGGGGGGAGGGAAGACTGATGCTCATGGGGGCCCTCCTAGATGTATTTCCAGGTACATTCAACTGGCCAGTATGGTTCTGGAGTAAATCAGCTGTCATTTACCACCATAAAGCCCAGATGTTAGAAGGTCTCCCATTTACTTTGCTGTTGTCCATCCATCCTTGCTGCTGCCTTTAGGAAGGAGCCATGGACATGATCCCAGAGCCATATCTGTGGAGCTGGAAAGCAGGACTTGACTGTTGGACATACGATGTAGAGTTGCCTTTTAATTTTGTCCCAAGTGACTTTCCATTTGGCTCTTTTGGCTTAGGCAGAGGCTTGTGTACTGGTTGGCTGGATCCAGGAAGCTCCAGCTCTCACACACTCCAGAGCTGGAGCCTGCGTGATGTCGCCTCTCCTGCCCTGATAGGACGACTGTGCCTGAGAATGGACTAGGGACCTGACCCAATATGCTATGATCACCCCTAAGTCCCCTTCTCTTCAGGGTGAGGCCACTGACATCCAGGCCATTTGCTTGTCTCTCTAGACAGATGGCTCACGAGCTACAGTGGTGAGCACGTGCCCTGGGTTTCCTGCTCACTCAGTACTTTGTGCTTCTCCACAGCCCTGCTCTACGTGCTTTGCTACAGAAGGGCACACCGCTTCCTGTTGTGTGCTCGCCCTCCTCCCCGCACCCTGTTTGCACTGTCTCCACGTCCTCTTGTCCACTGCTTGTACCTTGGCCAGGTTATTGACACCACCAGGCTTTCTTTGGATCCCTTCCGTATCTGCATGAGCTGGAATCTTGCTCCATTCGGGAGGTTCTATATGAATGGACACAGAGGGGAGAAGGATGATACATGGGCCTTCTCTTGAGGGGGTGACAGTCCAGTGTGTCACACTCAGACATCAAGGGAATGGGCCTTAAGTCTTAGGACATGGCTTAACATGTGAGAATCTTAACATCTCTCAACAGTGAGAATCATTGTTGAGGGTAGAGAAAGGGTGGCTGCCAGTGATGTGGTCAGGAAAGGCTTCTCGAGGTGTGCGCTGACCGGCAGGTCTGAGGGAAGCTGAAGGAACAGCAGGAACAAGAGGAACAAGAAGCAGCAATGAGAGAGGACTCTTTGGAGCTGGGTCTGGCTGGAGAAGAACAGCAGGAGCTTGATGGAAGGTCTTGAGTTCCAGGGAGGGATTTTAATTCTTGTTTTAGTGACAGAGGGCTAACTATGGAGAAAACCTCTATTGTGAGTGTTGCACTATGAACTGCCATACTGCTATTATGGATTTCCATCACTTATGTGGTGAGGGTGCCCGTAGCCATAGCCCGCATGTATGATTGGGTCATACTGTTCATTTTACTTGGGGAATTTCCTTTCTCAAATTCTCAGAATCAAAGCCCGAGCACACACTCTTAACTTTGGCATGATTCTACGTGGTATTGCACGCTCACTTTTATGGAACCATATGGGTTTAGATGGACAGTGTGGCAGCTTTTAGATTATCTGTTTCCAGTGCTGCAGCACAGATTGTTGTAGATGTGTGGGTGTGGTGACACATATCTGTAATCCCAGTGCTTGGGAAGTTGAGGCAGGGGGATGGTAAATCTAAGGCTAGCTTGGGCTTGTGAGACTCTGCCTAAAAACAGCAGCAACAATAGCAACAATAATAGCAACCACCCAAAGGATGCGTACATAGCTAAGTGGTACAGCACTTGCCAAGCATGCCCAATGCTCTGGGTTCAATTTTGTTCTTAAACCTTCAAAAACAGATGTGTGCATGTTGTGAGCAACTGAATATTCCTAGATAGATTTCTAGGTGTAGCATCAGTGCTACACAGCTAGGTATATGCCCTTAATTCTTTGATAGACATCACAAATTGCCCTTCAGAACAATGTTCTGTGTGTGTGCATTATATACACATCTATCAATGTTCTACATGTGCTATTCATTTCTGTTTTAATAATATATTTAAAAATTTTTATCTATATGTGTGTATGTGTGCACCTGAGTATGTATGTGTATCACATGTATTCAGTTGTGTGTGAAGGCCAGAAGACGATATCAGATCTCTTGGACCTGGAAATATTAGGTGTTTGTGAGCTGCCTGATATGAGTGCCAGGAACTGAACTTGGTCCCTCTGCAAAACTAACAAGTGTCCTTAACCACTGAGCCATCTCTTTAGCTCCAATATGCTATCCTAAAGAGGCTACTAGAGCCATCTGCCTTGGACATCCAAGAAAGTATTTTAAATATATGTAATAAGGGGTTAATATTCAACATACATAAAGAGCTTTTGAAAAATCAATGAGAAAAATCTTAACAGTGCAACTTATGGAGACACTGGGTGGGTGGCACAGACATGAAGAGATGGAGTTGCATGATTGGTAGGGGAAATACAAATCATGTATGTCCTTCATAATGGCCAGCTTCTCAAAGAGCAGTGGTATTCAGCCCCAGTGAGATTTTGAGAAATTAATAATTTCTTGAGCAGTCAGGACTAATGAATGAGTCATGGTGACTAGTAAGAGTCTAGGCATGAAAAGTGAGGCCCAATCACCCTCTTTCATCAGAGCATGCACCTTCTTTAGCATCCATTCCATCGGAGGTAGAATGAACGTGTAGAAGACTTTTTGGAAAATTCTAGAAGTGGTTGTTTCTACTTGGCCTAGGTGTTAATACACAGGGACTAAGTCACTTGTCTTTCCCAGATTAGTCACTGGGTCCCACCACTGTCCTCGGCTTGATCTCCTCCAAGACCGTGGGGGCATAGAGGCCTGTGTGTTTGAGCCCAGCACTTGCAAGGTCTACTGGCTGTGATTCTGTACAAACCATAGATTCTACATGCTGGAAGAATACTGAGTACCCTCTCAGGGACCCCTGGCCCTAGTCATTGGAGGGTGTACTTTACTTAGCCTGGAGTGGTCAGTCAAGGGCAGAGAGCACCAGAGAGAGGTGCTCTGTCAGTTCTCTGAGCTGCCTGCAGCCTCTGTCCCAACCTTCACCACTTAGGCAGTAATTTCCTCTTATTTCTCACAGCCACCTATAAGAAACACTTGAATGCAGATCATATCTTGATGGTATTTACTAATATAAATATTTGCTCTGTGGAAGTAATGTTACAGAAAATGCTTAATCTGCAGGCTAAGCAAATGGAAGCCAGAGGTAAGAGATGTATTCTGTGGAGGACATTTGTTTTATCAAACAGGGTCTCTCTGTATATTTCTGGCTGTCCTGGAACTCACTTTGTAGACCAGGCTGGCCTTGAACTTAGAGATCTGCCTGCCTCTGCCTCCCGAATGCTGGGATTAAAGGCAGGTACCACCCATACCTGAATTCTGAGGGCATCATTGTGGACACTTTTGCAGTAATATCCCCAGGGCATTTTTGAGCTTACTAGAGGCCATTCCCAGCCTTGAAGTTCAACTATAGAGTGCCCTGGAATGCACTCTGGGCTCCTCAAGGACCCTATGATACCCAGGAAGCCGGTGACAGTGGCACAGATGTAAGCTGTGTTTGTTTTGCTTGGTGTGACAGCCAAGGAATAAGAAGAAAATGAAAAAACCTGGAGAAAAGTCTACAAAGAGTCAGATGAATTGTGCAGAGGCTCCATAGAGGGTTAGTGCCTGCACAGCAGGGAAGGGGCAGGGGCCAGCACAGCAGTGAAGGAGGGCAATATTTAAACATAGGCTTATTTCAGGGAAGATTGTATTCTTTCTTTCTTTACTTTTCTACTTTTTTACAGACACAGCCTAACTATGGAGCTCAGGCTGGCCTTTGGCTTAGGAGTTTCCTGCCTCAGTCTCTCAAGTACTGGGATTCCAGGCGCATACCACCATGCTTCGCTTCTGATAACTTTAAATATCGCAAGACTCAATTAGAGACAAAGACCATAATGAGGAAGCAGAGAGTGAACATAAAAAGGCATTCTTCTTTGGCTCGGCTTTGTGTGTGGGATGTAATATGGGCTATTGAGGGTTGAAGTGAGGACTCATGTGTGAACACCCAAGCATGTTGCTTGTGTGTACATGAGTACATATGTGTATGTATCACCGAAGGGGTGATAGTCTTTAGGATACTCTCTAGAAAGGAGCCAACATTCTCGAGTCTTGTGTCCTGTACCCCTTTGAAATTATTAAATGACAGAATTGAATAAGTTGCAAGTATATTTGGAAGGAGCTAATAGCATTAATCAATATCATCCATCAGATGGGACTGTGCTAATATTGGAGGGTTTAAAAGCACAGAGACCTTTCTAGTAGCAGTTAAATTTCTTACAAATTAACAAAAAAAATTTCAAGAAAACAAGCATTGTTTTCTTCATCAGCTCCTTCATCCAAGGCAAATCCATTTTCAGATACACCAGCTCGTAGAGGTGGCTCAATATTGCTAGAGTGTTTGTAGCCTACATAGCATTGGCTTTAACAAATAAACAAATGCTTGCTAACTGCCAACTTCTTAGGCTGGACAGACGCGAATCGGCTTTAGCAAGGGAATAGATGACATGTCAAAGACTGTGTTGACTAATCTCTGCGCTGTCTGAGAATGCTTCTCCCGACCATAGACGAATGTGCTG
Organism: Lophiomys imhausi; assembly: GCA_907164525.1. Lineage (NCBI taxonomy): Eukaryota > Metazoa > Chordata > Mammalia > Rodentia > Muridae > Lophiomys > Lophiomys imhausi. The sequence goes on along the minus strand of CAJQZJ010000845.1, from coordinate 1,420,127 downwards.
GAGGTGTTTAAAATAGAAGTCTGGGCATGACCACAAACACATACTGGAGAGTTAAGGAATCCACGTGCTCCTGGCAGGTGAGTATTTATAGGAGAGGCCATGAAGATGGGGGTGCCTGGAAGTGCGCGCGCGCTCTCTCTCTCTCTCTCTCTCTTCCTCATTCAGATGGTTGGGGCAGGAATATGCTTGGATGATATCCTGCTTTTATTTATTATTTGCTACCAATGTGACTATTTTTTAATTTTTTTAAACAAATAATTTAGTCGTAAAGCCTCAGACTGATTTTATTTATTTATTTATTTTTTATGGCAAAATAGTTCTCGCGAGCTAATTTATTTTTCAACTTCAAAACATCAGCATTTTATAGATCGGAATTTCACAATGTGAGGATGATTGCTACGTACAATTTGCAAGATTGTGATTAGCCAGCCCTTGCTTTGAGTTAGTTCTCCCTAATTCACAAAGCCTTCCAGGAATAGTCTGCACAAAATTCAGTTTGCAAATTGCAGGGCAGATTTTTAGAGGGCAGTTTAGAGAATGAAGTCCTAAGGGTTTTATCTATATTTGTATCTCTTGTTAAACTAAACTCTTATGTAAATGTTACAATCTGTAAATAACTAGCAGGGCTGCCTTCTTCCAGGCGAGATTGCATCTCCATTTTTTGAGATTTAGCAAAATTATTAAATGACAGAATTGACTAAGCTGCAAGTATATTTGGAAGGAACTAATAGCATTGATCAATATCATCATCAGATGGGATTGTGCTAATATTGGAGGGTTTAAAAGCACAGAGACCTTTCTAGTAGCAGTTAAATTTCTTACAAATTAACAAAAAAAAATTTAAAGAAAACAAGCATTGCCCTTAATGATGTTTTGGGGAAGAAACAAAAATGGATATCATCTTGTAGGTTCTTTTTATAGCCCTCAGTGTTTCGGTAAACCTTGCCTGTACACAGTCTGGATTCATCTGCTACAACACAGGAAAGAAATTACCGGATTCCATCAATATTACTGGCAATCCTCATTTTCAGACATCTGTTTCTGTTCTTTTTTTCCTTTTTTTTTTAAACATTTTACTAACCTAGATGAAATATAGTTAGTATTCAAAGATGACTTGGAAAAGCAATTGAATGAAAAGACCCCCTAAAAGAAAACAAAACAAAACCAACCAAACAAACAAAAGCCAACCACGTGGATCAAACAGCAGAAGTTATTTATCAACAACTACCATTGTTTGGATGGCCACCACAGTCTACTTTTTTTCTGAATTCTAGGTAACTTACAGAAATTTCAATCATCTTTAATCTCTGAATTAAACTGAATTAGTGTCTTCTGGTTTTTTTTTTTTTTTTTTTTTTTCGAGACAGGGTTTCTCTGAATATCTCTGGCTGTCCTGGACTCGCTTTGTAGACCAGGCTGGCCTCGAACTCACAAAGATCCGCCTGCCTCTGCCTCCCAAGTGCTGGGATTAAAGGCGTGCGCCACCACCGCCCGGCGTGTCTTCTGGTTTTAAAGTAGATGCACAGAAGGCTTATTCTAGTCGATTTTAATCAGAGTACAGCTTCTTTTCATGAAGGAAAAGGAGGCACCGTTTGTTAATTCTATGCCCCTCTGCACTGATTTCAAGTGGTTAGTGCGTTGTGTTCTGGGAGTACAGCAAGGCACAGAAAGGGACCTTGCATGTCTGGAGGCTTCACTGTAGGGGTTTCTCTTGGGTGGCCATGTTAACTTGCCTCCTCCAGGGTCAAGTGTGGCATGAAGAAATCGCTTTTCTCTGTCTCCTGTAGCCTCACTTGTCACAGGCTGACCTGCTTCTGCCTCCCAAGCGCAAGCATTAAATTCTTATGGCACCACACCGGGCTCATTTCATTTTGTTTTGGCTGCTTAAGACAAGTCTCATTCTATTGTCAAAACTAGCCTGAAACTTGCTCTGTAGCCTCAAACTAGACTAGCCTCAAACTCACAATCCTCCCGTCTCAGCCTCCCGAGTGCTGGGCTTAAAGGTAGGTACCTTGCCAAAATTTTCTCACATCACATCTTTCTCTCTGCTTTTATGCACATCTTGCTGCCTCCAGGAGTTTTTAGACTTTTTTTTTTTTGTGGGCAGGATAGATGTGTGGATCATGCTTGCTTCTAAGGGCCCCTTACACCTGATGATTTGCCAAGTTCAAAGGAAGTGATCTGAAATTTTTTTTAAAGAAAGTGCCTTTATCCTGAATCATTTCATCTGGTTAATATGCTGTGATTTTGGGGTACACACTGTTTTTTGGGGGGGGTTTCTGTTGCCCAACACCAAGAAGTCACTTCCTCATTCTTACCTGTGACCTTCTGAATGCTGACAGACCAGGGCTGCAAGACTTCTTGAGAACCAAGGGCTGAAGTTTACCTTGTAGTCACCGTTGTGGTTTGGCTATTCACACCCGTGTTATCCACCATTATTGCTATGACAAAATGGCCAAGAGAAATCAATTTAAAGGAGGAAGAATTTATTTTGGCTCATGGTTTCAGAGATTTTAGTTCATGGTCAGTTGATTACATTGCTCTTTGGTTACAAGTTAGAATATCGAGAGAGATAGAGATAGATAGATAGAGAGATAGATAGATAGATAACAAGATATAGCCTTCAAAGTCATTCATGTGCCCCCTGCAAGCCATTTCTACTTCCTCCAGCCAGGTCTCTCCTAAAAGCTTATTCAACTATGAACTCATTAATCAATAAACCAACCCATACCAACCCATGGATGAAGTTAGTATCCTCTTGGTCCAGTCATCTGTCAATAACCTCCTACCAAATGGGGACCAAACTTTCAATTTATCGGCCTTTATGGGGGACACCCCAGTGCTATGCTAGACCATAGCAGTATCTTACACAACCGTGGTAAGTTAGAGCATCCAATAGGAGAGATTGAGTGAGGTTCAAAGCCTTAGATGTCCTCGTACTTTGTGGGGAGTACAAAAAGTACAAAACATATGAGGTCTGAGATGCCCTTCTACTTTGATGACTGCAAGAGTCATGGTCCTAGAAGCTCCATTTCCTCCCCCCACCCCATGCCCCGAGCCCAGGACAGGGACCCTAGTATTCCTGACAAACAAGCACATTCACCAGGGACAGGGAGGGAGGTCTTCAAAGGGGTTTGTGGTCTCATCATCTGGGTTGAGTTTTCCTGGAAAACTCCAGACCTCTAGTGCTTGCTAAATGTGAGTTGTTGATATGTGATCAAGGAATTCCCCTCTAGGTTCAGCCCTGAGATTGCCAAATACTTACTTTTCCTGCCCCACCCCATTCCTTCCCTCTATTCTCTACATGGCCGCCTCCTCCTCAGACATTTAACTCCTGTTGGGAAGCACCCTCCTCACCTCCAGTTTGCATCTTGTATCTTTCTTGAGTTGCTAATTCACCCACAATCAATAATTCTATTCTTTTAAAGAAACTACAGAATATCTCTAAGTATGCAGGGAAAGAGGAAAGCGCAGAGCGTGTCGCTTTTGGTTTGATGTGTTCTGGATTTAGAAGTGCTGAATAATTCATTCCTGCCTAAAAAATAAACATATGATCTGTCTCAGAACTTGACTGAGGGCTTCATTATGAACCAGCTCCAGGGTTCTTGGGTTGAGCAAGACAAGAAAGAAGTCATTGTCTCTCCCTCTAGCCATCCATCCATATTTGCCCTTCTACTCAGGTATCCACCCATTTACTCTTTAACCCTCACCTATCTATACACCCACCAATCGAGTACACAACCATCTATTCATTTACCCATCACTCATCCATCTACCTACCCACTCATAACTCATCATTTACCCACCTGTTATTCATCCACCCATGTATTCATCTATAACCCATCCATCCATCCATATCTACCATATCACCATTCATCTGTGCACTCACCCATAATCCATTTATTGATCCACCAATTCATGGACCCATCTATGCATATATCCATCCACCCATGACCTGTTCACCTACCTTCTCATCAACTGCACATTAATTTACTCATACATCTGTCACTCATTCATCTGTCCACCTGCCTAATCATCCATCCATCCATCCACCTATCATTCATCTATTCACCCATCTACCCACCTATCACCTGCCCACCCATTCATTTATTCATCCATCTTCCTATTCATATATTTGTCAATCCATTCACCCCATCTATCTGTCTATCCATCTATCCATCCATCCATCCATCCATCCATCCATTTTGTTTTAGGCAGTACAGATTTCTAAACATCATCCATTCCTTTGTATTTTAATGGATGGCTCATATAAATAAATCACCATTAATGATATTAGGTGGTCATTTCCTGTTTATTATTTCTGAAGAGAGAGCTTTTCTGTATAAAATTTTTGTTTTTTTTCTTGTTCTTGCTGAACGTTGATCAGATGTTAATGACAAACAGTGGCCATATATGATATATTAGGACACTTTCTTTGTTGTAAACAGAGAAAGGGGAAGGAGGCTAGGAGGGAAACATACTGGCTCCAAGTCATACAGTGAATTAGTTCTTCTTTTATTTGGAGGTTTTATGATGGGTGAGTGAATTGATGGGCAGGTGATAGGTGGGTGAGTAGATGTATGGATGAATAAATGGTTAGATAGATAGGTACATTGATGGATGGTAATAGGTCAGTAGATGGGTATATGAATAATTATTTGTATATACAGATGGATGGGTGATAAATATATGAGTAAACGAATGGGTGGTCAATGAGTGGGTACATGAATAGTTGGTGAGTAGATGGACCCATAGGTGGGTCCATGAGTGGCTGGATGGATAGATGGATGGTGGGTATGTGCAGTTTCATGTATACAATGCATCTTAATTGTATTCACTCCCAGTCCATCCATAGAGCTCCCTGCCCCCTCTGCTTCATATCTTCCCAGCTTCAGGTCCTCCTTTTTTTTTTAAACTTGTATGTGTATATGTGTGTTGCCTGCATGTATGTGTATGTATCACATGCATGCCTGGTACTACAGAGGCCAGAAGAAGATGCCAGATTCCCTGAACCCTGGAGTCACAGAGAGTCGTGAGCCACCACATGGCTAGGAACTGAGCCTAGGTCTTCTATAACAGTAACAAGTGCTCTTAACCACTGAGCTTTCTCTGTAGCCCCCCCCCTCTCTCTAAAAAAAATGATTGAGCCGAATCAGTGCTGCCCATACTCCCGTTGCTGTGGAGTTAATTACTGGCTTGCAGTAGCCATACCTAAAAGAAAAGTGACTGCCCTCCCCACAGCAACTGTCAACTGCCAGCATCTCCTCAGCTAGTGTGGGGCCCTCAAGAGCACGCCAGAATTTTTAACTAGCAGGGCTTGTGTAGGTAAGCAGAGCTGCTGCAGGTTCTTGAATGAATGACAGCTCTTGTTCTAAATTCACCTACATCAGCAGTGAGCATTCGCACAACTATTGGAGGTGGTGTGTGCTTTCCTCACTCACCCACAGGAATAGAAGCACACGTAGTGAGCAATGGTATTAGTGTTCAGTGCTTGCTTCTCCATGCTCCTAATTGACCGGCTGAGGGTTCTGGCCTCATATGTGGGAAGGGCTGGGTAAAGTCGTAGCTACACAGTATGGCATGGCTCTTCTCTGTGCTGCTGTGGTTTCAGTATTCTTCCAGCTTCATGTACAGAAATGTAATCTCTCTTGTGAGATATCAAGAAAGTAGAAAGTCATCCAACCACAGTGTCTCCAGGTAGGATTTTGGGAAGTGATTAGGATGCAGAAAGTCGCCAGGAATCTCATGTAAGAAAAAAAGAAAACCAGCTAGACACACAATCCCACATGTGCATACTCCCTGTCTCTTGATGTTGTGGTGTTCTGTGCTGTCTCAAGACGATTTCGGTGAGGCCAATTCCAAGTTTGGGTCATTGGGTATGTGCTTGCAGAACCTGTTTTCTTTATAAAGCAGCCTGCCTCATGTGTATTTAGTTATACTGAAGACACAGGAGCTAGTATCCCTGTCCTTGAGGCCATTTCTTATCAATAGGCTGGAGAATTTGGTGGAGAGGCAGGCAGTCTTTATAGCTGTTGCCTACGAGGTAGTAGGACTTTTTAGAAGTTGACTTCTTCATCTCCATGAAATGGGAAATGGGTGGTAATTGCTGTGTTATTGTGGCTGGAGGCTCAGGCAAGAGTCATATGGCAAGTATACATACGGCAAGTGCTACAGAGGCCGAGGGCTGTGTGGAGGGCTGTCTAGTGTGCAGGGACCCTTGTCCTCCAGCTGCAGAGGGTCCCTGTGGCTCTGGTCCCATGCCTCCTACTTGGGAGCAATCATGTCTCCTCGCCGATCTCCTCCTGTAGACCACTCTGCCGATCTGCTAGAGGTAAGCCAGAGAATCCTGAAAGCACCAGGTCTAGCATTGCCTTTTGGGTTCAATTCCGTGTTCTGTGGCCTGATGGAAGTGTAGCCCTGGCACCAGATATTGGCAAAAGATTAGTCCAGATGTTATTTGTGAACAGACTCCAGATGCGAACAGTGTGGGGTGAGCTGAGGCTTGGTCATGGGTGTCCAGCTGTACCACCGCCACACACATGTGGCTGCTGTCTGTCACCTCTCCCGGTGTGTCACATCTCTGTAGAGTGAGGGGTTCTCCTTTCTTATTTGCAATTCTACAAAGCTATAGGGAAGTCCAGTCCTACACCCACGGCTACCCCCGGAATACCTTGTCTCTTCTCTACTAAATCACAAACAGAACTTGAACTTGGGGTCATGCATGAAGTCATGAGTGTGAGTTTATTTTTTACATGTGGAGTGCTCTTTATTTACAATTGAAATCCCCTGAAGATTAAACTTTAAAAAGATTTAATAGTGCTGGGGTCAGATGCTAACCCCTTGCCATGCTCCAGGCAAGCAGGCAAAACTCAGAAAAGCAGGCTCTTCGAAGAGGCCCTAACCAGGAGGCGCTGCCTGCTATGAGGAGCACGCAGTGTTTCACTTAGCCTGATGGGAGGGCTGGGGCCTCGGTGGAGGTGGGGTGGGGTCTACCCGTGGAGTCAGGGACAGGGTAGGAAAAGTATGGTAACTTGGACTAAGCATGGAAGCCTGAGCTCTGTGAATAGTCCTATCCCCTTTCCCTCATAGTGGCAGGTCTCCATTTGGACAGCTACACATACCCTTTGATATATTCTCTAGAATTTTCTTAAGGTTGGTTGTTTCTGACAGTTTGTGAGGAGAGGATCATGGGATGAAGACATGGCCATGAATCTCTCTATCTTGACACACCAAAATGAACTGTACAATACAAATGGCCTTCTAAAGATATTTTAAAAAGTTTTCTTTTAAACTGGAAGTTTTTTTTAATTAGTATTTTTTAATTATTCAGTTTGAGCCTGTTTGTTGAAAGTCATTTTTTATAAAGAAAGTACTATTGTTAAAATGAACTAAAAAGGGATGCCTGTCCCCTCAGACTTTGGGCATAAAACTCAAGTCCAAGGCCTCAGAATTCACACCAAATTGCCAAAGACTGAGGCCTGTAGTCCCCTTCACCTCTGACCCTTGTCCCAGCCAATGGAATCTGTCTCATGCCTACTTCCTCTGGGAATCTGGGCTCTTCTTGGCAAGCAGTTATTTTATGTAGAGTGTTTTTCAAGCCTGCATTTGATTTTTGCTTATAATTATCTCCACATAAGACTTCAATTTTAGATTTTGAATTGGAGACACATGAACCCAGCTATGCATGTTAAAAGATCAGTGACAAAATCACATGACATTTGCATGCTGTAATTGTTCCCCTGGTCCCCCTCAACAGGCTTTGTTTGGAACTTCTTGAAAAGCAGCAGGGAACCGCCACACACCCTTCCTTTAGGGGCTGCTTTTGCGAGCTGTGTTTGCATCTAAATTCTCATAATAGAGGCATGTGTGTTTTAGTCACCCTTAGATCACACCCACGCCTCAAGACATGGCACCCGTCTCTGTTACTTCTATGGCTTGAGCTGAGGGATTTTATCCTGTAGATGATGTATTTGTCCTCTGGTGATGGAAGTAGCAATCCTAATGACTTTTAAGGTTAGGGGACAGGTTTTTAATTACCTAGTGGCCAGTAGTATCAATTAGCTGGGACTGGCACAAGCTTCTTGAATCATGGTTATCATGAACCAGTCAGATTGTGTGTGTGTGTGTGTGTGTGTGTGTGTGTGTGTGTGTGTGTGTGT
>CAJQZJ010000845.1:1390147-1411958 GCA_907164525.1 Lophiomys imhausi | reverse complement strand
TGTGTGTGTGTGTGTGTGTGTGTGTGTGTGTGTGTGTGTGTGTGTGTTGGTGGTAGAAGAGGAGGGGATAAACCCTAAGACCTTAAGCATATCAGGTAAACACACTACCACTGTACCAAAGCCCTCAACTCTTCACTAGTGGATTCTAGGCAAGTGCTCTACCACTGGGCCACACCCCCTACTGGGCCATACCACCAGCCTGGGGTATTTGTGCCCATTTTCTCTCTTTGGAGACTGTGTGAAGTAATGCAAGTGAAACAGTCTGCATAGCGCCTGGTGCAGAGTGAAAGACTTTTGTGTGTAATTAGCATGTTGATTGCTCCTCAAATAACTGGCTTAGCATTGAGCAATGAAGTACTTTCAGTGCTCAACTCTGCATAGCTCCCCTGTGGGTGTGGAGATGAATTGCTAGACTGCAGTGACTGGTGGAGCCTGGAGAGGTCAACAGGGAAAGCTTCCCTGGGCTCAATAAGGAGCAGTCCGAGACTTTGGGAATGCTCTCCACTGATTATGGCTACCTGAGGACAACTCTCACTCCTGGGCAGGTTCCTATTCCCACAACAGGAACCTTCCGCATGCCAGGTGAAGTAAGAGACTCCCATGCATGTATGACGGGTCTTCACAAAGCCCTTGATCTGCACTCAGTGGATATTCTTGACAGTGACCAGTGGGAAAAACCTGGCTCTTAATGATCATTCAGTAAGTTGTGATGTGTTATTCTGCTGTCCGCATAGCCTTAACTCAAATCCTATTGGGATCATTTTGTAATGCAAATAGCCCACATGTGTGCTTCTGAAATAAAGGTCTGATGTGGGGATTCTACTCTATCAGAGGGATATAGCAGTGGGCTGCAACCACGCAAGAGAAGCAAGCATGCCTTTCTCTAGGGGAAAAAAAACATTGCATGTTCGTAGCTGTGAAGAGTTTCCTTTGCATATTCTCACCTTCCCATTGCTCAAGCAGCCAGCATCATCAGGCGATGGGTGCACTTTTCATAAAGGTCACTTCTAGTGGTGACCTTTATAAATTAGGGGCTATCAAAAGTTACTTCCAAATGCTGGCTTCTTTAATGTCACTCTTCTTGATCCCCCCCCCCGCCCCCATCATCCACTCTCCCTTTCCTCTCTTGTGACAATAGAATTTGTAAGTATTTTTGACAGTGAGAAGGAAGAGGATTGCAGAAGGGTGACTTTATATGGAGGAGGGTATTAAAGCATGTCTTGTTGGACAATTTGTTTTTCCGAGGTCAAGAAAGCCAGTAGTTTTAGATGAAGCACCTCAGTCGTCGTGAGGCTCAGTGGCTGGCTCAGGACCCCTCTCCAATCCCTCAAAAGACAACAACACCTGTCCCAAGCCACATTTGAGAATACAGGTCACACATCTGCAGGTGGCAGAACAGAGCCTCATTGAGAAAGGCTTGGCAGGTCCAGGACAATCAGCTTATGAGGAATATTTTCGCTTGGTAGGAATGTGGTCCTGCTTGCTGAAAACATATCCTTTGTGCAGGGAACACACATAATCCTAGGCCAACTTTGTTCTTTGGGTAAAAAAAAAGGCTTATTTGGAATTTTGGATGGGGCACTAGGGAATGGAAGGTGGGAAGGAATCTGTTTCAAACCTGCTAGGCAAACTGTCTGCTTATAGTCCTTAACAGAGAAACCTTAACAGAAGTGGATGGGACCTGCTAACACAATAAAAGACCCTTCTAAGAGCCAATTAAGTTGCCTTTAAAGGAACCACTAATTTATAGCTCTTATAAGCACTTGCTGGAGTTACCTTTTATTTGTTTGCATTTGAGGACAGGTCTCACTGTGTAGCCAAGGCTGGCCTGGACTCCTAAGTCTTCCTTCCTTAGTCCTTTTAGGACTTCTAGGATTACAGGTATGTGCCCCATGGACAGACCACCTCTGGAATCACACAGACTGCCGTTGTTGGGCCTCTTACCTTCCATGCAGGCACACTGCTCTTACTACCAGACCATCTCAGGGTTGGGTTGTTATTTCCATACATCACATAATTTTTTTCAACACTTTTTTATTTCTTCAAGTTACATCTCAATCACAGTCCGCTCACTCCTCCCCCTCCTGGTCCCACCCTCCTACCTTCTTCCCCCTCACCCTCCTATCTGCCTTTTTAAAAAAATTCAATGTATATCTCTTTTACCCCTAACAACTCCACGTTTTAGTCCAATAAAAGGCGCTTTTCCTTATAACAATAAATACAATACAAACCAATAAGAACAATTAGGCCACAATTATGAAAATTATAAGGTATAACATATATTCCCAATGTCCAGTCCATACATATTTGGCAACTGGTATTAATATTCTATTATCTATCTATCTCGATGAGTTTAAAGTTCTATACCTAACTCAGTTTCCATCCTAACTTGCATTACCAAAAGCATCTTCTTAGACCTAGAACCTCTTTTTAATTCCTAAGCAACTTAAAACTGAACTGTGAGACTGATTTTTTTAATGGAGATTTTTGACTGTGGCAGAATATTTTGCTTCGAGGGCACGACTTAACTGATTGGGCCTTCACATGGGGAAGATACTTTCTCCACCAAATTTCTGAGGGGAAAAAAATCAAAATCGATTTAGTTATTTATTGAACTGAACTACCCAAGTTGTGAAAATATTGATTGAGTAGAATAAGACTAAAATTGTGCAGAAGTGTATGTTGCGGGCGTTATTGCACTATGTTGTGACCTAAATGAGATACTGCACTAAAAAAATCACTATGGCAGGTATACAGTAAGCACTCAATTAAAAAAACCCTATTTCTGCTACTGTGATGATTCCTGTCACCACCAGCACCAATCTGATTTTTCTGAGTTGGGTAAATATTGAGTAATGTGTCTTGTACTTTATTCATCACAATGCCAGGAGTTTCTGGGTGCCCGCATGTTAAATATTAATTGTACTGAGTCTGATCCTGTCCAGGTTTGTGGCACAGAGAATTATATTAAAATAAATTTAACAGTGTAAGCATCTTGGACACAAATTGTACGACTAGGGCAGAAACCACCTCTCCAGTGGCTGGTCTTGTGAGCACAAAATGGTAGTGGGCAGAGAGCAATGTGCAGAGTTCTCTGGGCTGAGTGTGGCTCAGAAAGAAGCAGGGAGATAAATGACTTTGAAGAGGGAAGCTGAAGGGCCTCATCTGAAACTTTTCTCTGCCTCCAAAGCGATTTAGAAAATTGGGATGGTCACTCTTCTGTGCCTTCTCTCTGATTTCCAGGACACAAACTTTCAAGGTTTCCCACTCTCTGAGCACATGTCTGGGAAACAGTGCTAGACATTGGCTTCCTTGACCTGCTCTTAGAACACAGTCATTGCAGGCTTGTGCTCTCAAGATTGGAAGTGGAAAGATAGCACATGGCCAGGTGGCTTCCCAGTATTGACGTGGAGCTTGGCTTTCTGCTCCCTGGGCTCGCTGCTCGGGAGAGTGTGACTTGGAAGTTCAAAAAGTCCTTGCTTGAGCCAGGAGAGGCAGAGATCTCTGGATTTTCACCACACCACACTGCTTTTTCTGCAACTGCTTTCAGTATTTGCATTTCAAGAGCTTTCTGGCAATGCATTGGGAAAACTACATATTCAAAGTTATTAATGCCAGGAAATCAAAGTAATGTTTATCTTTGTGACAAAATACTGGGTTTTCTTGGTTGCTAACTCTTTAGTTAGACAGGCCTAAAATTCACTATATAGCCCAAGCCGGTCTCAAACTCATGGCAATCCTCCTGCTTTAACCTCTCAAGTGCAAGGATGGCAGGTGTGAGCTACTATGCCTGGCTTACCAACTCTTAAGCAATAGTTCCTGATTCTCTTACGTCCCACTACAACGCTGCCCATTTCCAACCAGACTGCCTTGCAGATGGATTGATGATAAACTTGGAAATACCATTCCCAGAGGGACACTTCACTTTGTGATTCTGGCCAAGAGCATCAAGGCTCCACATCTAGCGGGATGGACTTCACCTTCTAACCTTCTCACTTCCATTAAAGTTTCTTTTACTCACTTTATTTTTGCCACCCCTAGTCTCATTATGGCTTGGCAGGGACCAACACCTGCAGTGGCTTTCCACATCTGGCCGTCACTGTCCTATGTTCTGTTAGCCACATTTTGTACAACTGTCAGATCATTGGTGTCCTCGCCTTAGGACCCCTTCTGCTGCCCCCATTGCTGTGTCTTTCAGCCTCACCAGTCACACCCCTCCTCAGCTCCCCAGTATCTCTTTCCTGCATCCTGTGTCATGCAGGGACACTCAGCCATCAGCCTATCATGTGTCAGCTCCTAGGACTTTGCTTTACAGGAGAAAAGGATACAGTTGAGCTGATGAACCTCACTAAATTAAGAATCTTCAGCCATGGTGGGTAGTGCAGGTGGGCGCTCATACGCCACCGGTCAGCCATGGCCACAGGTCAGCAATGGGCACGGGTCAGCCATGGCCCTGTTCTCAAGAATGGGAATGATGTTTTTCTCTTTTTTTCCTTATCTTCTGTGGGTTGTCTTGTCTCCATGAGAAAAGGCAAGCTCTCCAGAGTGTTCCTTATCCTTTCCTAGCTTTGGTCCCAAATCCTCTGCACTGCTCTGTGATATAAGAGGCCACATCCCTTGTCACCTTAGAGGTAGGAGCCTCTGCAGAATGATAGTGACTAACCTTCCATGGTAAGGTGAACACCCTTGTCTGTCCATACTCATCAGCACTGTCCTCTCTTCAGTCCTTTGTATGCCTTGTCTCCTCCCTCTATAAAGTTAACCTAATTGTTTACTCTCCTTTAGTCCCACTTACCATAATATTAACTTATAACGCCTTAGCCTAGTCTATAATTATCCTAATTATTTATCCATTTACCATCTTTTCCCCTTCCCATAAATAAATATTCATTGGTCTGTGTTGTACCCTACAACCTCATACAGTACCTGATATGTGTGAAATCTTTTTAAACACATTGAAAAAAAAAGCATGCTCCCATGATCCACAGGTCCTGCTTGGGTCTTGTATATTAATTTTCTGTTGCTATTAAAACATTACCTGACAACAGCAACCTAATGAAGGAAGGGATTATTTAAGCTCACAATGTGAGAGTACAGTCCTTCCTAGTGGGGAAGACACTGCCAAGCATGTGGAGCAGCTGGTCACATTGTACCTGCAGTCAGGAAGCAGAGATAAATGGTGCTCAGTTCACTTTCTTTGTTTTGGTTCAGTTTGGAACCCCAGCCTACGGGATGGTGCTGCCCACCTTCAGGACGAGTCTTTGCTCCTCAATTAAACTTTTCTGGAAATGCCCTTGAAGGCCCACTGAGAGGTATGTCGGCTAGGTGACCCCAAATGCAGTCAAGTGGACAATGGAGACTGACCATCACAGGAGGTTTCTTCTTCGACTAAGCCCCAATTTGCAAGTGGAAGACTCTGGGTCCCCAGTGGGAAATCAGAATATTCTAATGGGTCTCCTGTGTAATCCATTGTGCATTCCAAGTCATCTTCAGGTGCAGATGACTCTGGGCCAGGTAGAAGCTGCTGATGGGACAGTGGCAGGAGGTAAACTATGGGAATCCACAGGCTTGTGGTGGTCAGCAAGAAGCATCTTCACCATTGGGGAGTGATGGGAAGTGACCCACACTGTATGCAAGGTAAGACTTGGTCCCTGGCATCAGCATAGTGATACAGCCTTTAAGGAAGACATGTGTCTTCATGACTTTCCCACTACTCTCTCTGTCTAGGGCTTCCCCTGACTCCATACTGGTGGTAAACCCAATTCACCACTGCAGATCTGCCTATTCCCTGGACAGTGACCCCTTATCTACCTTTTGCCTAGTGGTAGAAGCCCCACTAGCACCTTCCATATGGCCCAACCTCACCCACACACCCTATGCCTTACCTGAGAAGGAGACCTAGACTCTGCTCATGGAAAGCCAACCCACCCTCTGGACCCCACTGAGATCAATCCCAGACAAACCATCACACAAATTAGTGGACCATGTCTGTGTTGACACATCTATTCTCAACCTAATGATGTGTTTGTTTAACTGATGACTGCTACCCTCATTAGGGACTCATTGTTAAGCCTGGAATAGTGATTATTTTTTGCTGATATTCCTTTTCTGCAGAGATGATTTTTTTTTTAAATCACTCTTTGGGTATGCTTTGAATCCTTAATGAGGATAGTTAAATTTAAAAGAAACCCCCAAATCACCCTTCAGGTTGAAAATAGAAGTGTCTACACAAGCAAGCTGTTAATTTGCTGATTATTGATGGGCACGGGACAGTGACACACTCACAACCTTCAGTGAGCATGCCCTTCACATGAGCATGGTAGCTACCAGGAAAAGAGGCAGCCGAGCCAATGGGAAGTAAGTGCTTGGAGTTCCAGAACATTCTCTTTATTTTATGCAGAAAAAGACATCATTCTGATCATTTGAGTATTGATCATGGCTTCCAAATTGGATTCAAAGCTGTGCAAATCTTGGGAATGGGTAGCGAAAGATGTTTACAAAAAAGTATTAGCTGGACACCCGGAAAGTTAATTAATGGACTCAATAACCCCTGAAACACATCTTTTCTTTGGAGTTCTTATCAAATTCTTGGAAAGAAAAGAAGTATGAACTTCACAGGTCTTGGACCAGCAGAATGGAATACTCAAGGTCAATATCTTGGCTAACTGACAGGATACAGTTCTCAGATGAGGATCTGCAGTTAACGATAAGGTTTCCTCATCCATAGTGACGAGGCCACATTTACCTCTAATCCTATCTCTTCTCATATATATGCTGGGTCTACGCATACAAGCCCGCCCCTCTTTTCATAGACCTTTTCATTTGAAAAGGTAAGGACTATGAAGGAACTCTGGGAACCTTCGCCCTGCACCTTGATCAGAACAGTGCTGTTCATGGTATAGTTACAACAGTCTCACTAGTCCTTATGATTTCCATGCAGTACATGGAGCTGGGGTGTGTGGGAAGTGTGGGAAGTGAGGAAGCGAAGAAGTGAGAAATTCAAAAAGAAGTTGTGTGGTCATAGTGTGGAGAACTTAGAGCAGGTGGAATGAAGTTCCCCAAGAAGATGGCTTTCAATTCTGACCCTATCAAATATTAGCTGTGCACTTCTGTTACCACAGTCATGGATCAATTATGTCAAGAAATAAAATAATCGTGTCCAGTATATAAAAAGCTGTATTGTCTGGAATCTCAGAAATGGGACTGTGATGAAGGTTATTCCCAGTGAGGGGTATTTTACCCAGCATCTCTGCAGGGCCCAGACCTGCACCAGATTAGTGTCAAGCAAATGCTAAGTTAGGCAGTGGGTCTTTGGCCAGCTGTCTCAACCCCAGTGCCAGCCTCTTCCCAGTACCTGGCATGTCTTCTCCCCAGTTTCGTGGCTTCTATACTCTGGGTCTGGCCTTTCCCCCTCAACCACTATGTGCTGAAAAGCTGTGGGTATTACATGAACCATTGCTCTCCAAACTGCATTCATGTCTTAACAGAATCTTCTTTCATGGGACCATCCCAGATCCTTTAAAATATTCCTGGTGTCTACTAGTTACCTGGACTTAGGGTATGGCCCTACTCACTCCTGGTCCTCCATGAGTTGCCTCTGGTTGGCATAGCTAATAGATCAACAGCAGGCTGTTCAGCAGTTACTTAGAGCCAAGAGGTGGGATGGAGACTGACAAGAGCTGGTCCTGGCCAAGTAACCATTTCCACTGAATGATAGAGATGTACTTATAAATGCGCTTCTAGAGGTGTTCTAGAGAACTGATCCACAGATGGACCAGGGAGGAAGGATGCTACCTGGAATAATGGGCCAGCTAGCATCTCCTCCCCCTTGATGTGTGTGTGTGCGTGTGTGTGTGTGTGTGTGTGTGTGTGTGTGTGATGTGTACATGTGTGTATGAATGTTCATTCATATGTGTCATGTGCATGTGCACACCTGCATGCATATATATATATATATATATATATATGTGTGTGTGTACCTGAGGCAGATACGGGAAATTATTCTCTTAATCACTTCCCACCTTATTCATAGAGATAAACCCAGAACTCACCAATATGGTTATTCTGGCTAGCTGGCTTGCTTCAGGGATCTCCTATCTCTACCTTTAGAGTACCAGAAATATATGTAGAACACCCATCTGACATTTGTATGGATTCTGAAGATCCAAAATGTACTCCTCACCCTTGTGTGGCAAGTACTTTAGTCATCGAGGAATCTCTGCAGCCCAGTCAGCATCTTCTTAGCATGAATGTATGTTAGACTGGACTGGCCCGCAGGATGTTATTAGAGTCAATATTAAAAGGCTCTTGCGGGGGTTGGAGAGATGGCTCAGCGGTTAAGAGCACTGCCTAGTGCTCTTCCAAAGGTCCTGAGTTCAATTCCCAGCAACCACATGGTGGCTCACAACCATCCACAATGTGATCTGGTGCCCTCTTCTGGAATACAAGTGTACATGCAGATAGAGCACACACATGCATAAAATAAATAAAATAAATCTTTAAAAAAAAAAAAGGCTCTTGCATAGTTTTGGTGTGTTTATCATCTGTGCCTTCTAGATGATGCCGCTACATAGGCAGGGACTCTGTCTGGTCCAACCACTTGTTTTTCATGGCTTTTCTAGGAGGTGCTTCTTTGCTGAGTGAATGAGTGACTGAATGGAACACCAACGTAAGGAATGTAGGTGGTCCCTCGAAGGACAAGATACAGACTAGCCCTGGGTTTGGCATAGAGCCTTGCCACAGGGAGCATCACCAAATGCTTTGGAAATTCAAGGTTAATAGAGGTCCCTTCTGAAAGGCAGCTTTTTTTTTTTTTAAGAAAGATCCTAATGAATATGCACACACATGTATGATGTATGTATGTATGTATGTATGTATGTATGTATACAAGGTCTTGATATTTAATCCAGGGAGCTTTCAGCGTGAACTTGCCATCCTCTTGCCTTTACTTGCAAATGCTGGGACTGTAGGTGTGCATCAGCATTTGTGTGGGTCAAGTGGATCTTGGAGACTTAGGTGACACTTGGGATAGTCAGGAAGAAGAGGACGTGCCTGGAAGGCACATTTCTATTAGTGGGGCTATAGAAGGTGTGTCTGGGGCTAAAGTTGAGTGTAGAAAGGAAGATTTAGAGACCATGTCAGAGAGGTCATTAGAGGCCCGCATGCATGGCCTAAGCTGGAGACTTTAGCTGTGACCCCCGATGTTATTTTAAGGTGGTGGCTTTCTCATATTTAATTATGAATGAAATTGCATTTGAGGACAGCAGCTGATGATGGTGTGTGGTTATGCTGTGTGGGCTGCTTTCAAAATAGCTCACCCCAAACTTCATTAATGATTAGTTCGAGGAAAGTGCAGCCTGGCCCACTGGCATTTTTCATATTGTCTGTGTCCAAGTTTGCATAGGCGGGGAGAGGTAGCTACTGGCTTTGTAGGTCTCTGGTGACATGGGCTGGCTCTTCCAGGTCTTGATCTTGGAGGCTCACTTCTGAGGACCTGAGAATGCATGATGGTGTCTATCCTTGTGTGTCTGTCCACTTTACTGTCTTTCCTCCTCTCATAACATGGTGGCTTCGCATGCCTGGGGAGGATGGAGCTGGCACTGCATGTTCTCAGCTGGCCCAAGGCATCTGGTTGCTGAGCCCAATACTGTTGTTTCCACTCCTCCCCCCCCACACCTAAATATGTTCAGTGTTTGCAGTAGCTTCAACACCGCCTGCATCCATGTGGACTGTTGGTTTCAGCTTGGCCATCGGCAAACTAGGCCTTTCCTGTCCTGCCTTCCATTGCTAGCCTTAGGATAAACCCTTGTTATCATAGAGCTTAGCCTTGGTGAGAAGCACACATGGGCTGGTGGCCACAGTACCCAGAGCTTTTCTAGGCAAACCTTACAATCTAGGTTCCTGTCCCTGCCCATCCCATTGCTGACAGTAGCCAGAGAGAGGATTAGCATCCCAGGGTGAGTCCCAAATGAAGTTCCCCTCATTGCTTTTGTAGGAAAGGGAGACATGACTGAAAGCTTAAGCTAGGTTTGCTCTCTGCTAATTCCCCCACCCTGCCATTCCTCAAAGTCTTCCTTTGTAGTCCAGACTGGCTTTACATTTGTGTTCCTCCTGCCTCAGCCTCCCAAGTGTTGGAATTATAGGCATGTGTGATCAGGCTGGACTTCTGTTGGTGCTGTCTGATCTTTTGTAAATTACACTGCTTCTCTGAGGCCCAGTTCCTTAGTATCCACGTAGTGGGGATAACATGGATAATAGAAATTAAAATAATCATGCATGACATTTAAAGAACTCATCAGTGGGCTGGGCTCCCGGCAGGAGCTTAGTAAGAATTAACTGTGCTTTGCCACGGCTGATGGTGATGGTGATGATGATGGTGATGATGATGGTGATAGAACATGTGGCACAGCGGCTCAGAGTGGAGCGGAATAGTCTGGGATTGAATCCTCAGGCTCTCATTGCTTCAGTATTTAACCTTGAGCGAGTGACTTAACCTTGCTTTGCTTTGGTCTCCTCATCTCCATCAGAGGCAGTGTCTATACCATTTCTTAAGCTGGCATTAAGGGTCTTAACTGGGCCCACCGATCCACGGAAAGCTTGGCTGTAATTGACACATTCTTCTGTGAAAACTGGTTCTTACTAATTTTCACTAGGATTTCAGAGTAATAACTCAGAAATAGTCCCAGTAGCTGCATGATGTTGGTCACATTTATCTTTCCTCATGCCTCAGTTTCCCTGATGATTAAGTCAAGATAAAGGCCTTCTGTGGAGGGTTGTCCTGCTGACTCTTGGCAAGAAAAACACCTGAAGGGTGAAGAGCTGACTGTCGCTATGGCCTCCATACAGGCTCCCCACTTCCTTTGGGGCTGCGAAGTTCTGTAGCTAAGCAATCCTTGCTGATACACTCAGAGGAGAGGTACTGTGCTGCCTCCCCCTTTGAGTGACAGCTGTTTCCAGGCAGATGCCTCCCCCGTGTTCTTGAGGAGTGAAAAGAGAGGAGAGCATTCCAGATTTAAATTTGGAATGTGGCAGAATCATGCCAGCCTGTCTGGGGGATCCAGGCCAACTGCTACCCTGGACACCAGGATGGTGGCTCTGTAGGTATCTGTGTTGTAGCATCGAAGCCTTGAGTAAGAGGAAAATTCAAGAGTAGCTTGTGGGTTTCATGGGAAATAGCCAGTGACCCCACCCTCAGCTGAAGAGTTCCTTGCTCATCATCTGGGGGAGATATAGGTCTGGGTAGTATGTGCTCCAGAGTTGAGTGGCACATGAGCGGAGTCTCGATGTGTAGGAATATGGGCCTTTGCTCACTCTAGGGCAGAGATCTCTAGAAGGTAACCTTCCTAGAAATCTGGAAGTTGTCCTCATGGGTATAGGGCTGATCTTTTAAGACTCTGCTGTACTGCAAGGTGATGGAGTTGGAATGGGTGCTGCAACCCTGGAGTGGGGAGGAGAGAGATTGGAGACAGAGAAGGTGGGGCCAACTGTGGATAGATTTGCACACTACTTTTAGAAGCAGTAGGTCCTGTCTTATCCCAGCCCTAACTGTTTTCCCTCCTCACAGACACTTGCTCAGGCTTTTGACCCAGGAGTATCCTGTGGAGTTGATCTTGGAAGCTATGTGGGGAAGTTTAATAGGCATTTGTTACCCTAGAGCAGGCAAGCTGACTCCCCACGTTGACTTCCATGAGCCGTGTTGACTGTCACCTGCTCTATTCTAGCAGAGTCTGTCCTGTGAATTGATCAAGGCTAGCCCTAGGGGCTGTCCTGAAGCCTTCCACACTTTGAGCTGCTTTTGGGGAGTCTGCCACGTTAGCTCCTTTACTTGAGTGTATTCTAGATGGTCTACTCAAGAGTCCCAAATGCCACGGCTACACTGGCTGTTATTCTGAAAAAGTGGGTTTGCGGGGCAAGATAATGGATGCTGTTGGCCAACTGAGTCATGCTACAAACAACTGACTAGATCACTCACTAGGATGGCCCTAAGAATCCTGGTCTTTGCCTACCCTTTGTGCCATGCTTGCTTCTCTGGGAGGCAGCATTGTTTGGGGCAGGACTTTGTGAGATACGCCATCCTCTGTGGTGCTCTCCTTTCCACTTCTCTATCTGAATCTCTCAGACCCATCACACCTCTCCATGTGGAACCGACCCCATGGAATTCCACCTCCCCTTCAAGATAGGTCAAGAGCACACACAGACATCTGAGGAGTAAGGTGAGCACTTAGGGCTGAGGATGCCTGGAGAGTCCACTCTGCTTCTAGCAGCCACATCTCCAGAGTCTGTCCATAGCGGACAGTTTCCATGCAAGGTTGGCTTTCTTCTTGTGTCTATGCATAGTGTTTACCTGCCTAGGTGCCTTGCCATCCCCATGGACCAGGGCTTGGAGCAGGAGAGAGTTGGCAGGTTCTAAAATGATCTTTATCCCCTACCTGCACGTGTATACAGAAATAAGCCCTGAATGCCTTTCCTTAGTGTGCAATTTGCTGTCTATTTTTAACTTGTACAGAAAGGGCCAAAAGAGAAAAATCCCCAAGGAAGTCAGGGCGGATGGAGGTTGCAGGTTATCCAGTCTCCAAAGGACCTGATGTAATGGCCGAAATGACATATTTCAGAGCAGGCATCTCCCAGAGAAGGGCTTCCTCCTGCAACAGGCTCTCTGTGTGTGTGTGTCTCCCTGTCTCCTCTCTTCTGCGGCTGTTGCTCTTAATTCCTTTCCAGCCATGTCAGGGAGACTTGAGGGGGAAAAAAAATCCCAGCATTAAAGACATGCTCTTTGTTTTTGCAATCTGTGACCCCAGCAATCTCTTTAGCAAGCCACGGTTCAGTGAACTGGCACACAGCAGCCGTTCGGCAGTGGAAAAATCATAAAACAGATGGAAGCTTTACATTTTTGTTTAGATTTTAAGAGCAGTTTTTATAACATCGCTTAAAACCATCCTGATGTATCGTACTGTTTACACTCAAAGCTTTGTAGCTAAGATGTTTACAGTACGGGACTGTTTTAAGATATTTTATAGTTATGATATTTAGATAATTGGCCAAGAAAAAAATAGTTTGTTAAGATTGTCGTGATGTTGGTAACCGTGAAGGAACTTATGAGTCTCAATAAATATGTCCAGTTCAGTGGAAAGTACAAACTCAGTTAAAACAAAACAACACAAGAGGGAATATCTTTTTAGTGAAATCATTTCCTTTTCTTAATCAAAAGATGACAGGCAGGGCCTTAGGACGCCCATCTGCGTGGCACGGTGCCACTGCTCTCTGCTAAAAGCAGCATCTCTCTTCTCTCCTGGTTGACGCATGGTGACCAGTTGCTGTTCCATGGGAGTTCAGGACACCACCTCAGGACATGTCCCAGTCGGCCCATGTCCTTTTGTGCGGTGTGCGATATGCACGGATTCCTCTTTTCTTTTTCAATGTTGAAGGACTTATAGTGCTAGGATTTGGACCTCCCCCACTTTTTTTTTTTTTTTTTTTTTTTGGTCTTTAAACTGCCCCAAAATGGCATTAATCAAAAACAATAACTCCTTTTAACTTTCTAAAGTGCTCTGAAGGAAAGTATGAAATAATCTGTGTGTGGGCCACAAATGCAGAGAATGCAAACATTTCACAATAAACATCTTAAATGAAAGTCCCTGGCAAGATAGCCTGAAAGATAGGACATGCTGGGTTAATTAATGCATACTCATAAAAATAAACCTCACTTTTAAGATTCAACCAATAAAAATCATTAGCATATTTGGGTCGGATGACTTTGTGTATATGCTGAACTTCCCCATGGCACAATGTCCTCTTGAAGCCCAGAAACAGATCTCAGCTTTAAGTCAGAGCTCCCCTCCCGACGGCCCTTTGTGTTTCTGACACAGCGATACTATGATTTATTCTGGTTTTATCTATAATACCTGCAATTGATCTACTGGCGATGAGATTAAATTTATCACTTTCGATGTATAAATCATAGTTAGATCACCCAAAAAATGTTTGGTTGCATAAAAATTTCTATTGTTTGCGGATACACACAGTGTTTGCTTGTCACTATAATCAAATTACTGTAGTATATAATTTTCACCCCAAGATGCTCTTTTCTTTAACTTTTTGCTATCTTAAATTGAATCATTTCAGCCTATTCACAAATTCTGTCTTTAAAAACGGCCTCTTTCTTGAAACCACATATTCAAACAAATATTGACACTGGGGTTGTAGACTTCTCTGGAGTTGGCTAAATCAGAAATCATAGAAATGTTTTAAGTCTCATTGCAGTATGGAAGATTTTGGCTTGCCACCCTGTGCTTTGAAGACACATGGCTACACAGGCCTCTTCTATGGGAAGCCAGCTATCAAACTTAACTCATCTTTAAAGAACTGAAATCAGAATTCATAAACTCTCCAGAAGTTGTAACTACCTAGACTGTGAAATTCTCCACCTCCAAATGCCACGTCTCAAATCCTTATGAAAATAAAAACAACCTGAGAAAAATTATTGAAGAAAAAAAACAAACCTCCAGCCTGAGTTTAATTTTATCCAATTTTATTGGCAGCTTATTTTGAACAAATGTGTAATAAAGTTTCCATGCAGAACAATAGAAAGAAATGAGAAAAAAATGGTTTTTGTTGTTTTCTCGTCCTGTTTGTGTTAATAAATACCAAGGAGCAGTAAATACCTGAATAAATAATTCAGGGATTTGCAAGCCCAGGGTTGGCCACAGGGCTGCAGGCCTCAGTAGCCATGCTGTAATCGGTCTATTCTACAGGTGGCCAGGTACTGTCCTGGGAATGTGGGCTCCCCAGGGACTGCTGTCCTGTTTCTTTCCCTCCCCTTCTCTCCTGAGGGGACAGATTTGTGCCCCCTGAAGCCCTTCTGTGGTTATCTCATCCCAGCTAGCCTGAGAGTAAGACAAGAACCCACTGTTAAGGAAGGAGCTTTCCCTGTGGACACTCTCTAACAGCGTTTGCAAGCTGGAGGGTTACAGGGATTGTAAACAGTGACTCTCAGACCCTTATTTTGTGCCAGAGACTCAACATTGCCTATTTTAGAGACTGTGTTTATGCTACAAAACAAACGGCGGCATGGCATGTGTGTATATTTGTCCGAAGCCACACCTAGTGGTCCCTGGGGTGGATACCTTCCTGCAGTCATCCCCATACCCAAGTTAAGCCCTGATGGCCTGGAACAGTAATCCAGGATGGGAATGTCAATACACAGAGCCTGGCTATTGGCATGAAGGACATGCTCCCACCCCAGGGAGATTCCATCCACAGCTGGTTACGGACTAGGAACTTTCTAAAGAATCCAAAGTCCCCCGTGCAGCAAGCTTCAAACCTGAATATGCATGTGTGAATTTCAGAACAGGTTTTGGAGGTAGTTCCTATCTTGTGTGTAGTGCAGCAGCCTTTTTAAATGTGTGTGTGTGTCTGAATGGGTATGAGGGAAGGTGATTGTGGAGGTCAGAAAAGGGCAGCAGATCTTCTGGACCTGGAGTTATAAGTGATAGTGAGACACATGACGTGAGTGACAGGAAGGAAACTGAGTCCTCTGGAAGAGCAGCAAGTGTCCTTAACTGTCTAACCTCTCTCCAGCCACTAGACAGACTTCTGGTGTATTATATGGGAGATAGGCCTGCTGTGATTTGAATATGGTTGAGTGTGTCCTCCAGGGTCAAGAACTTGGTAGTCCATATGATAATATGCTGAGGGGAGATGGGACCTTTAAGAGGTGATACTTTCAGGGAGTCATCTTTGGAAGAGATTGAGATAAGCTCCCTTGGAACTCTGGGCTCCAAGGTAGGGAGTAGTTATAAGAGTGAGCATAGGGGGTGGAGATATCTTAATGGCAGAATGCCTGTTTACCATGTACAAGGCCCTGCTCTCAGTCACTCACACTGTAAGTAAAAATAATGATTGAGTAAAAAATAAAATTAGTCAGTATCTCATAAAACCAAACCAAAAAGAGCAAGGTTAACACTATAAATTGCTCTCTGGTGATCAATTTAGAGACTGTTCACTCTTGTGTGTTCTTGCCACTCACCATGAAGCAAATGGTATGAGCAAATGGTAGTCTCCAGAATCTTCAGAATACGGATCTAAATACACCTGTTTGCTTTATAAAAGGAGCTGGCCTCGGTTATTGTGTTATAGTAAACTACAAGCTAATATGTGAGCTATCCTTGGAGAAACTAGGCTGCTTTAGAATAAGATGCAAGCTTCTGCAGCCCTCTAAAGTCTCAGTCACAGAATTCTGGGCTGGATGTTGGGAAACAGCAAGAGGTGGCAAAAACAAACAAACAAACAAAAAACCCAATACACTACTGATATTGCTACAGTATTTTTTTAAGGTAATAGAATTAAGGTGAGAATTGGGATGACCAGAAATAGGAAGGGTTAGAGGAAGTGAACCAAAGCCTAGAGGTGAGCTCCAGAGGAAGCAACCAAAGCTTCTTAGTGGCTCTAGCAGGACCCTAAGATGCGATGCTTCCAATTAGGCAGTAAGGACATTACCATAGTCCCCCCAGACCTCACACTGGAATCTCCATGTGCCTGTTCCTTCCCTCCCTCCTGGGTGGGAATGGTGGACCTTGTACCTTGGGGTTTGTTGCTGTTGCCTGTCCATTATTGTGTCATTACTGAGCCTGGAAGCTGAGCATTGGAGGACTTTGCTGAATGAGTCACCTGCTGGAGTTAGAGCAGAGTGAGGGAGGCATTTATTTACCAAGGCTGGGGCCATAGGAGTCTTGGGAATTCGAACTCCCCAAAGCTAGACGCTCTCTGGACACTCCTGCATTCGGTCATGCTGTTGAGCAGCTGGGAAAGTCAAGGCATGGAAAGGGAGTGGACTTCCAATCTCAGATAGAGATTTGTGACTGGCTAGGCAATGACCAAGTCTCCTGCTCCTTAGCCCTATGGCTCACGTAAATAAGAATACACCAGTCAACATTTAGTGTGAGACACTGACTAGAGAGGCCATTCTAGAACATTTCCTGGGTTACCTTTTTGCCTGAGAGTAGCAACACCAATAGCAGCTACTATTGCCTAATTGTGTGCTGGGCACATTATTGTTTTTAGTGAACTAATTACTGATTCTCTTAGTTAGTTTAAATCATTTTCATAACCATCACCCTACCTTAAGGAGGAGGAGATGGACTCAGAGAGGCTATTGAGCATTCGAAGACCACAGTATAGTGTAGAATAGGATTTACACTTGACCTCTCACCCCAGAGTTGCTACTTGGTCCTTCCCTCCCTGGCCATTTCTCCCACACTGTCCTACTGTCTTCAGGTTCAACACAACTGTGTGTGTGTTCCTCTCTGACTTCATTATATGTGTACTTATATAGTTGGGGAAAGCATATTGGCTTTTGTTTATGACAGTTTTATATAAAATGAAATAGATTGACTTTAGGAAATCTTTTAGTCAGTTTGAGAAAGCCTTAACTAGTCCTTGGTACAGGCTTGAGTAGATACTCCCATAAGGCAAAGGTGGCTTGCAAATGACTTTGGGAACACAGAGCCTGAACCTTTAGGCCCAGCCCCATAGCCTGCATCTGAACATGCCTGCAGGCACTTTATCTTGATCAGAGAGTTAAGAATCAGTCTATCCTGTGACTTGGATTTATAGTACCTGACTCTTCCATGATCCTTCATATGCATGCTATGCTAAACTAAATACTGTAATGTGAAATTTCCCACCATCTTGTAAAAATTTATTTGTTCTCAGGATTGGTCTGAGACTCCTGGGGGCAAGAGGGCAGCTCAGATATTTGATCCAGAGTTGAAGGACTCTCTTAAAGAGGTTCCTCTGTTCTAAACATCTACCTCTGGGGTGGCTGTCTCCAGATCTCTCTTATGCTCTTTCTCAATGACACTTCTCTCCTCCTCTTCCCTTTTAAACCTCTCCTTCTATTTAAGGTCCCATTATGTTCATGGTTTCTCTATGTGTTGTTTCTGTATAATATTTTCCTTCCCACCTTGGATCCCTTTCCTAAAGGAAATTTATGTGTCAGCTTTAGTTTTAGGACTGATTGCTTGAGACTTCTTTTTAACATGACACAAATGTGGGGTACACTGTCTTGATCAAGACTGAACACTACATGAGGAACATGTAGTGACTCTACAGTAAGAAATTTCCCATGGAACTTCTCCTGTTTTCTTGTTTTTATCCTGGAAGCCGGCTTCTCACAGCATCTTGTACATGACTGGCTTGTGGGAGAATGTTGGGTGTTTCTTCTTCTTGGTATGCATAGAGGGCAGAGGCTTATTATCTGCCAATGGGAGCAGCAAGTTCAGGAAGTCTTTGATCTTTCTCACTGCCATGACTGGAGGCAAGGCAAGCCTGTCTTCCAGCATAAATCATTGGCAGGTTTGGAAACAAGAAAAGAGGAGTGGTGGGTTGGGGTTGAAAGACTGTCCTTGTGGAAAGACTAGAGAGTATCTTATTCAAACTCCCTCAAACTTGTGTTGTATTGCTTGGGATCAATGAGAGGTCAATAACCATGCTAGAGTAGTGACATCAGATTTTTAATACATGACTGCCTTCCTACAAGCTACTAATACCACTGTCACAAGATGTGACAGTCACCAAACATTGTGAAGACTCTGGTATCAGTAGTTCCCAAACTGTCCATAATATCCCAAGAGTTCCAAGGAGAGGCTGTGGAAGCAAGAGAAGGGGGAAAAGAATCAGGGTTCCTCTTGTAGACTTAGGCAGTTCCTTGTGGAACTTATGAGCTCCTTGTGGAAAGTGTTCTGCTGTGAGATGATGATGAGAACCCACAGATGTAGGTCAAGTTCTTGCTTCTACAAGTAGGAAACCAAGTTTCACCATAGAGCAAAGAATCACACATATTGGCTCTGTATGACCAGGTTAGATAAATATCTTTGATCACATTAGTGGGGCTTTGATAGAAGAAATGATATATGCATTTAAATGGAAGGTCCCTGTGGCCTAGTGCCTTGCTTCAGGTAGCCTGGAATGTACAGAATTTTGGAGAGATGGATGACCATCTAGGACAAAGCTCACCATGGGTAAGAGACCCAAAGTCCTTGCAACAGAACTACTCAGCAGTGGCCAGCAATGCTGTACAGTAGTTGAACAGCTGCTATGTGTAGAGACGGAGCCTGTAAGTCTTAGATATATTATTTCCACTCTGTATTTTGTTTGATTGATGCTAGAGATTGTAGCCAGAAACTATTACATGCTGACTGGGCACCTTTGCTTCTGAGTGACACTCCATCCCTATTATCTCCATCCTACAGGTGAGATGGTTATGAGACTGGTGGTATTCCTGCTGGAGCTTGTGTGCTGTGTGCTGGAATCAGTATTTGTGTGCTGCAATGGCTCCTCCTATCCAGGAAGGTGCCCTCCAATGTCTAGCAGGATTTCCTGGGGGTATACTGGGTCAGGGAGTTCATCATTAGGAACAGCCCCTGGGAGGCTTAGATGGATAGGACTAATTTTTTGTCTTCTTCCTGAGTCTATCAGGGTCTGTGCAGACTCCTACTGGATGAAACTAAACTCCTGGACAGTGTTTCAAGCAAGGCTATATTTACCATATTTTCTAATGTGTCTCACATAAACTCTTTGGGTGGGTGTGAGAGAGGCATTCATGTATATATTTATTGATTAGGAGCCCATTGGTAAGGGTCTCAGTTGTAGAGCATTTGCTTAACATTTATAAGGTTCCATACCCAGCACTGTAAATAACAATAGCAAAAGAGTCTATTTATCCACTGCTTCTCCTCCATTTATCCACAAATCCTTCCTTAACTCACATATGCATTTTACTCATTAATTCATACATTTACTACTTTTTGATTCCTTCTATCATCACTCTGGCTCTCTCTCCATTCATCCATACATGTGTTTAGATACCCATTTACTTACATGTTTAGTCACATGTGCACTGCAGGGCTGTTCTTTTGAACATGAACACTCAGTCACTTGACAAGTAACCCACTCTGAAATGGCTTACAGCCTCTGGAGTTGTGTCATAGTTAAACCAAGTAGATGGTGGATGTGGAGGCAAGTGATGTTGAATAGGGAGTGCCAGGCTCAAAGGATGGTCTGTGACAAGCGAAAGTTAAATCCATCTACTGTGATGAAATAGAAATTGAGTGTCACTCATTTGCTGAAGTCCCCTTCTCCAGTTTTTCAACACTGAGAAAAGATAGACCTATCTGAGTTTCCCCAGTAAGTCTTCTTGTGGTCTAGGCCATCTTTGGGTTGTTCTAGAAGTTGAGAACTAGCTGAGTCACTCTTTTGTCACCAAGAAAGCAATCTATGGTTAGGTCTAGGGTTGTGATGTGTGGGAAAGAATGCACATGCAAAAGGCATAGTGGAGAAAAAGAACCACCGAGGGCCAAGGAGGGTTGGGGATCCTTCTCTTTCCCAGTTGCAGAGCTTCCATCCAATTGTCTTTTTTTTTTTTTTTAATTTCCATCATTCTTGGAGGTCACTCGGAAGGAATGCCACTGTGCCTCTTTTCCTAGCTGAGATATTTATTCATTTGAAGCTTGAGGACCATAAAACAATCCAAAGATGAGGCTAAAGCTCTATAATAGTCATAGTGACCTCCAGGAAGGCTGAGAAGGAGGACTTTTTATACTTGGATGCAGGATAAGTGGGATAGGGCTTTCATCCTTCATGACACGGATGAGGCCTGGAGAGCTCTTCTGTGTCAAGTTATGAGTTGTCTCTGTATTCATTCCTTTCACATCATGGTTGAACACAATACTTGACAGAAACAACTTAAAAGAGGAGAGATTTATTTTGGCTCACAGTTTCAAAGGATTTCAGTCCATTATGATGAGGAAGACTTGATGGACAGATCAGTTCTTGGCAGTGGCAGTAGGTGCAAAGGCTGCTCACATCATGGTAGGCCAGGCAGCAGAAGAAACATGGCAGGAATCAGGGGCCATTAACTCCTCCCTGAATACCCTGCCAGCTCTGTCTGCAATGGCTGGCAACCAGCTAGGTCCTTACAGCTCCTTCTATAGCCTTCCAAAATAGTGCCACAGCTGGGGACCAAGCACTCAAAATGGCAACCTATAGAAGGCAATTCAGAGTCAATATTTCATCTCACATGAACTTTCCTTGCTATGTGTGAGACTCTAGTGAACTCATGAGCCCTTCCTGCTTACAGCAAGGCCCTCGAGGATTCCCTGGCTAATCATCCAAACCAATGACTGTCACACACATCACAACCTGTTGGCTTCAGATGGTGTCTTTGTCCTTAACCACTGTGTGAGTGCTACCTTTCCCTATATGAAGGCTGTGGGGCTTGGTTGGAAAACATTGCTGCTCCCCTTAGATGGTAATTGACCACATGGTACCCTCTTCTCTAAAGGCACTCAGCCATCCAAACCTTAAGAAGTCAAGCCTAGATTTGCCTGTGTGTCAGAACCTCATCCACTCTGAATCTCAACTCACAAACAATAGGAACAGTTCTCATTGCATGCTGGTTCCCTAGGTAACCAGTGCACATACTTGAGAAGGACCAGAGGAAAAGGAAGAAATTCCAGAAGCATGCACAGTGCTCCATCCACCTCAGCACACCCCCCCCCCCCGCACCGCCCTCAACATCTCAGCCATGGTTTTGCCTGTTACTGTAGCTGATTGCTTTAAAATACACAGGACAGCCGGCAATATGGCCGGATGTGATATTAATTTCCTTCCTGGTTTGTCTGTGAAAGAGTCAACCATATAAATCACTGTACACCACAAAGACAGAAAGTGAAATCACATCTTCAAATGGTTGAATATAGCATGTTACCATTAGACTCCAAGTAGCATCATGCATGATCAAGTCAAGGGTTTTTGT
>CAJQZJ010000845.1:1385147-1387647 GCA_907164525.1 Lophiomys imhausi | reverse complement strand
CTTAAGTCAAGCATGCAGTGAGGGTGTTAAGGTAAGTCTCACCCTATTAGAGCTGTCCGGGACACTCCTCACTTCTTCCTGTTTGCCCTGTTGAGTTCACACAAATCCAATTCAAGGCACCCACTATGCACCCCAGACAAGCCTCTCCAGGACACAAGTGGAGGCTCCTGCACCCACCCAGTGATCCATGGGCTGTGGCTCCTAGGGACCCACATTCCTTTGTGGTTGGGGTGGTGGCAGTTTGAAACAAAAGGATCTGGAGAAGAATGGTCTATTTTCTCATGGTGCTTCACCCTGATGCTGTGTTTTCCACTCAGTGGCTTAATTCCTTTCTGGAGTTTCCTTCCGGGATAGAGATGAAGCTCCAGCTCAAAATCCTGAGGTGCTGTTGATGTTTTCTGGTTCCAAGAAAAGTGCTGCTGTTATTTTGAGTAGTTTTGATACAACCAAATCAAAGTGAAGATTTGAAATGGCTTTTCTGAAAGCCCCAGCTGAAGGTCATAAATTATTCTGCACCGTGATTCTTTCTGATAGTGAAACCGTACCTCTGCCTGGCACTGCTGCAATGAGGGAAAGTGAAAGTTAAAAATAAAATGAAACATTTAAATCTTGGCTGTTGAGAAGCTCAGATAGACATCAAGGCCAGACGATAGAGGTTCCTATCAATTAGATGTCCACAGTTATCATCCCATATTGGCTTATTAGCAATTGCTTGGGTTCAGGGTTCGGGGATTAAGAATGTGAAGGGCCAGGGTGGAGGGGAAGGCGAGTGGGGAGGGAATAAAAGGAATAGAAGCCTGTGAAAAGCTAGGTCTGGGGGCTCCTCCATATGCTGGAGGCTGGGGACAGGCTGATGGTGGCGTCAAGGCCTTGTTGTGATTCTTGCAGGAGGAAAATATCTACAGTGAGAAGGTTGGAAGTTTTCCCTGGTTTACCCGTTATTTGAGTCGGAAAGTGTTGATTTCACACCGCGCTGAGTGTTTTCCCGCAGCTTCTTGGTGGGTGTATTCTATGTTGAGAAAAAGGAGCAGTTAATTGAAGCAATAGTGGGGGCCATCAGTGGCCTGGCAGGCCTGTGACTTTGCAGATCCCAAGGTGCCCTCTAGGAGGGGGGTGGGCAGCTCAGGAGCTCCAGCCTAGAGCCTGCAGACAGAGCTTCTGGCTAGGTCCCTCCTCAGCATATCGCAGGCGGGAACAATTTTTGGTTCCTTTGCTGCTGGGTTGGGAAAACAAGCCCGTGGTTGCCAGTAAGGTTTGGAATCTGCCTGCCAGATAAGGGAATGTCTGTGAAGACTATTTTCCCTCTTGGGAGGCAAAACACAGATGGGGGAGTTCGGAGTCTTACAGCATTCAGCTGCTACATTGATGGTAGGAATTCTGCAGTGTGGATGCTCATGGTATCTGAAGGCCAGGTTTAGCATAGCTGCTGAGGGCCTCTCGTAGGCCTGTCAACTGGCTGTTCAGAGAACAAGTGAATTGACTTGTTCTGAAACATTCCATATTTAAGGGCTTCTTGAGGCAGGAGAGGAAGCACTCCCACCATGGTGGCCACATCCCCCTTGACTTCCTTTGCGGTGGGATGGGACGGGAAGCAAGAATGAACTACCTGACTAAGTGCCTCCCATCCCCACCTGCAGACAGACAGAGAAGGAATTGTCATGGGTTTCCCCTGTGGGACACACACACAAATTCCTAGCTTGGGCAGCTCACACACTGTAGGACAGGCCGTGGTTTTCGACTCCCCAGGTTTCCCAGCACTAAGGCACATATCTTGCCACTGGGCTAACCTTTGGGCTTCCTGCAACATAAAGGGCAGTCACAGATATCTCTTCTCATATGCAGCAGACATGTTCAGTAAGGAAGCCTAAAGTTGCAGACCCCACCAAACCAACACTTACTCTGAGTTTGGCATAAAAAAAAAGAGTGACATTCACAATTAATATGAAGATAAAACGTTAGCATTGAATACTCATAAATCCCATGTAGATGTGGCCCTATGTGCAGGGGACTGAGGTATGTGTGGCCTGTGGGGTAGCCCATAAACAGGCATGGGAATATTTTTTCTGGATGGGAAATGGACATGTTGGGATGACTTGCTGTGTGTGTGTGTGTGTGTGTGTGTGTGTGTGTGTGTGTGATGTGACCCAAGAACAAATTCTTATTTTCTGAGGATCAAGAGTAGATAGGTCTTAGAGATAGGTACAGGATATGAGGATACCTCTCTCCCAGTGTTTTGTTGAATTTCAGCCCTGGAACACAGGCTCCCCAGGTCCTGGAGTTGGAAACCTCCCTTGGGACCTGCACTGAGAAGAGCTGACAGCTAGTGAGCAGAGGGGGTCCTGAGCTGACCCCAAGCCACTTCTGAGAGTCTGGAATTCCATTCAAGGAATTCCTCATTTCCTCACTCCCACTCTTGCAGTTCTTTGAAATAGACACTTGACTTCATGAAGTCTTTCTTCTTCTTCTTCTTCTTCTTCTTCTTCTTCTTCTTCTTCTTCTT
>CAJQZJ010000845.1:1340487-1365487 GCA_907164525.1 Lophiomys imhausi | reverse complement strand
ATCTCCTTCTTTGCGTGCAAGGATCTAGCTATGCATATCCAGCCCATGTTGGAGGGCTGGAGGGGTTAGATGCCCAGATCCTTAGCTGTGTGGTGTTTTTCAGTGATGCAGGACTTGGTTCTGCACTGACTGCAGTCCAGGATCCACATCTGCTTTCTTCCTGGAGCCCTCTGTGGAATAGCCCCAGTGTGCCGGATGCTGCCTGTTGATTCTTGTGAGGGTGATGAGGAAGAGGGAGCAGGGTCACACCACAGCCGGGAGGTCTGTGTGTAAGAAAGGGATGCTGGGATCCATTACTGAGGATTGGAAAAGGACAGGTCAGATTTGAGGATGGCAGCAGGCAGAGGAGTCACAGGCTGGCAGATTGAATGAAGAAAAGAAACGGCACCTGGGATGATAAACAACATTTAGAACTGTATAGTTTGCTCCAAGCCAGGTACCACTTTCTGAGCCTTGCCTGGCCTTGGCCTCATCTCACCCTCCAGCATCCTCTAGGAAGAAGCTGTTCTTTATGGATGAGCCAATTGCACCCTAAAATGCTGAAGGAGTGACCCATGTCACAGAGCCGGTCAATGGGGACTTCAGAGCAGCACACAACATTCTCAAGGACTGCTTTTCTCCTTATTCTCATTTCGTCCTCATTGGTGCTTATTTAGAAGACACCCCCCCCCCAAAAAAAAAGAAGAAGAAGCAAGCCCAAATGCAGTCTTAGGTTTGAGGACATTCTTCAGGGGAAAGCTTTTTCCTGAAAACAAATTTTTTTTTTCTGCCAACAGTCAGCCTTTTGTCTATCTTTGTGGGGCCCAATTAGTCGACTGTGCCCCTAATTAGCCAGCCTGAGGCAGTACTTGTCGCCTGCCTAGCAATTCACACGTGGAGTTAAGCGTTGCTGTGGCATGGTGTCATTCCTGGAAATGGGCCACCCCACTAAGCCAGCCTTACAATGTTGAGAACACTGGGCCAGGTCCACCAACCACCAGGAACATGGCAGCTCAGCCCTGGGAGGCCAAGAAGCCACCAGAGTCTGAGTTTTAAATGGCCAAAATAAGAGGTGGACTGTATAACTCAACCAACTGAAGCAGAGGCAGGGAATGAGTGTGTTTGAGACTCTATGAGAGAATTATGCTGTGGCCTTATATGTGAGCTCTCTTAGACCAGTAGGTGACTTCTCTCAGAGTTTCAGCTTTAAGTCACTGGAGTTGGCCCCACTGCTCTCATGTCCCTTGAAAGGGTCATTCTATGATGGCACAGAATTTTCTAGAAGATGTTCACAATTTTCTAGAAGATACATACCTGGCAGCTTCTTACTAGAGTCCAGCCCTGTGTCTACTCAGTTGTGCCTAAGTTATGATTCTAATATTCTGCAAAATCATGTCCCTAAAGCAAGCTTGTCTCTAGACAAAGTCAGTGTTTGTTTTATCACCTATGTGCCAGGCATTGTTCTGGGGGCTGGGTGACAGGCAGAGTCCTGTTGGTCTTGGTTTAAAGTTTGTACAGACACAGGTGTTCAGACGTTAGGACAATTCCCATGGGAAATGCGCTCTGACTGGGAAGATGGCTGATTCAGAGGGTGTGACCTTGAGTGGCCTCCCTGAGGATGTGATGTTTTAACTGTAATTTACATAGTGGGATGGAGGCAGGCTTTCACAGAGACAGGACCTTCCAGGGGTGTGGATAACTTGCTTGGAATTAGACTGGGTGCACCAGGGTCCAAGGAAAAAAAAAACAATCCACTGCCAGGTGGGTGGGCCCAAGGGACCAGATTCCCAGGTCAAAGGGGAGCCTTGGGAAAGTGGAAACCGTGTCCACCTGGTTCAGAGCCTTCCTTTAATAGATAGAAGACAGGCAAGGGAGGGCAGTGGGCAGGACCTGTGGGGGCAGGCAAGCTGACCTGATGCATATAGACAGCTATGTTCATCTCTCCAGCCCCCTCTGCCCCAACCAAATATCTTCCATGTATCTAAGCACTGCTAGATAAATTCCCACAAACCCAGGAAATATTTCCTCACTTAATTTCTTTTGTCCAAAGACAGCAGCCAGGGAGAGCATCAAACTTTCCTTCCTTTGCCTCAATCTCATCAAAATGGCCTGGGAGACTCTGGAGCCAAACATCTTCTTCAGGTCATTGTTTGACTGACGTGTTTGCAGTTTTCCCAGGCTGCAACCTTTCTCCACCCACCCCAAGATACAGCTCTGTGCCCAAGTGCTATTTCCTGTGTTGAGGCAAACAGAGCTATGAAGAAAAACAAAACAAAACAAAACAAAAGGCCTGATGTGGATGCAACGTAAATGCATCAGCTTGGGACACATTAGGACTCCTGTGCTCTGAGGAGAATCCTTAGTCCTCCTCTTCCACTGTGACAGTCTCCCCAGAATCAGTGGCCCGATGTCAGCCATTCTTTTCCTCCAAGACATTTGGGTGGAAAATCCACAAAACAATAATAGATCGATACATTTAAATTAGAACTTTCAAAAATTCAATAATGGTATTTACAAATTAATAAAGCACTGTAAAGAAAATATCTGCACTTCTTTATTTAGGGTTACAGTTAATTTTTTCATTGATTAAGCATTCTTTTGGTGGAGAGGATGTGAGCAGGGAATTTTGTTTGTTTGTTTGCTAAGAGAGAAGATGTATAGAAGAGCCAGTATGGTTCTGGTCCTCCCTGTGCAGTGCTCACGGGTTACCAGGCAGAGGCCAACAGAGCTGAAAGCATGGGGTGCTGCATGGGGGTCGCATTTGGCGGGTTTCGGTGGCCCACGTGTGCTGAGGTGGGAGGTAGGTAAGGACAGGCAGCTGTGCCTCATGCAATAGGTGGTGCTGGCAGATCACCACAGCCAAGGAATTTGGTACAGGGAACTATCATTTAGGGGACATCAACCAGAACCCAGCTTTTCATTCTCAATGGAGATTCTAAAAGTAGCCAGTTTCCTATTCACACCCAGATGGAAGGCCTGAAAACCACCAGTGCGAGTGAGGCTCCCAGGTTGCCATCAACTGCTCAGGAGGGTGGATCCGAGCCCACTTAAGAATATTGTTAAAATTCTTTCCTTGGGGGATACATAAATAAAGACATCTACCCTCTCCTCCTAAGATCCCAACATCAAACATACAATACCATCAAAGTTCAGCCTGGGAAACAAATGAGTTTATTGGGTTTCCTAACAAGGTAGCAGGTGAGGTGTTACAGGCAGGAGCTCCAGTGGCCTTAAAGCAGCTACACTGGGAGTCTGTATGTATCCAGCAGAGATGGCGAATCTTCTATGGCTGTGTACATGGAGCCCCCTTTCCCTAGTCCTTCCCCAACCTACACACTTTACTCCTTTCTCTGAGACCCCAGGGCCATGCTCAATTAGGGTAGAACTGCAAGTAACTAGTTGGGAGGGGAGGCTGGGCATTTGGGTGAAGGTCCCACGACCCTTCTGACCCCTCCTTCTATGAGGGAATGTCAACAGTCAACAAGCCCAGCTGTGATGACCTTTTCTGAGTAGACTCCTGAAGATGGTGGCGATTTGGCTACAGGGTGGGGGTGGGAGGTAGGGGAGAAGGTTGGATCTGTTCAGCAGGAGTCAGGTCTGCCTAGTCTGGGCAGTGAACAACTCTGAGAAAAGAAGTTGAAGTCACATCACAAGAGGCCCAGGGAGGCGGGCTGTGTCCTTATGAGCCGCCCTGCCAGTCAGATGGGCAGGGCCTTAGCCACCAGCACTGTAGGCCACCCCTTCCCTTGCTTTCTTTCACTGAAAAGTATTGACCAAAGCTAACAGTAAGTTGCATGTTATGTTAATGATGGAACATTGTGGTGGCCAAGGAGTGAGGCCCCAGCCCTTTTATGGACACATTACCCTAGTGGGCCAGATAGAGATGGAGGTCCAGTGTCTTCTGCAGCAGCTCTAGGCCAGCTTCAGCATGGAGACCTGGGGCCATCAGGCACAGATGCAGCTCTGGAGACAGCAAAGCTGTGATGTGGGCAGAGATGAGAACGAACAGCCCTGCAGAGAGTACAGTTGGGGGTTTAGCCCCACTCAGGTCTGTGGGAGCTACAAGCACAGAAAGAGAAGGTGCCTTGAAATGACGGGCTTCCCAGTGAAGGTGGAAAGAGGAGAAAAGGCACAGGATCAGCCCCAAGAGGGAGTAGAGGGCAGGGCTGGAGAGAAAGCAGGTGGTGACCTGGTAGGTCACAGTGCGGAGGGAGGAGGCAGGGGCTAGCTGCTGGGCTCACTTGCACAGGATGCTGAGCCTGGCTCTGGCTCTGTCACCAGCTGTTTCCCATTTCCATGTGTGGTCTTGATTCCTAGTTAGCCACGTGATAACATCCTAATGTCCAGACCTGGGATTCCAGCCCCAGTACTCCAATCTTCCCAGAGACATCTTTACCTTGCTTATAGATCCCTGTGTGACAAGTCACTTTCTTCCTGGGCAGGTAGACAACACTGGTACACCCCTATACCTTCTGCCTTCCAGATCCCTCTCTCCTCAGTGTTCTCCCCATGTTGTTCACCATCCTCAGATACACCAGGGCCTTGACTTGCCCACACTTGTGAGGAACTCATTTCCTTGACTTAGAAAATCAACCACTTACTATCCATCTCCTTACCTCACATCCTCTTTAAAAACTCACACTACTTCTTATGTCTTTGAGCCGAGTTAAGCCCCTTTTTGGCTTGATTTTTTCATGTGTCTCTGTGTGGAGAAGAAGGCTATACTTGCTTCTTCCTGTGAATGCATGTGGGGTCATGTATGCCCCATGGCTGCATGCTGAGGCCAGAGGTTAACATTGGATGTTTTCCTTGATCACTTTTTTTTTAATAATTTATTTTTTATTTCTTCAAGTTGCATCTCAATCACAATCCCCTCCCTACTCCCCCCTCCAGTCCCACCCTTCCACCCTCCTCCCCCTCAACCCCCCATCCTCTTCCCTTCTTCTTCTTTTTTTTTTTTTTTTAGTTTAAGGTATTTCTTTTTTCCCCCAACAGCTCTCCTTTTCAGTCCAAAAAATGGTTCTTTTTTTATAACTATAAATACAATACAAAACAACAGAAATAAAAAGCCACAATTATAAGAGTTATATGGCTTAGCATACATTCCCAGTGTCCAGTCCATATATATTTGGTACCTGACTTTAACATTCTACTATCTATCTCCATGAGTTTAAAGTTCTATATCTGACTCAGCTTTCATACTAACTTGCCTCATAATTTTAAAAATATCTTCTTAGATCCAGAACACCCTCTTGATTCCTAAACAACTCAAAATTTAACTATGAGACTCTAGCTATCTATTCTTCAACCACCTCAGAGACCTGAGAGGGATAAATATATCAGTTTTTGAGAAAAAAAAATTCTTTCCCTGAGCCTGAAGGTCATCCATTTGGCTAGACCCACCACTGTACACTACTATCCGAGTGGGTACCACGGTTTGAAGTTAGTTCCTCCTGTTAATGAGGCAGGCATTTTATCAGCATAGCTGGCTCCCACGTCCTTTGGTGGGGTTCCTATCTCTTCTGTCTGTGATAGCTCAAGACATGACACCATTTCTCTGTTTGAATGTCTGTCTCTAGTCTTGTCTCTTTTAACAAGAGTAGGTTCTCCTCAACATTCGTGGCCCCCTGGAGTAGCCAGAGCTGGAGGAATTAGGTAGCCATATGCCAGTTCTTATGAGCAGGTTTAAGGGGTAGAAATTTTAGCATCCATGCTGCATCTCTGTAGAGCATGTATCTCATAACGGAAACAGTGGTGCAGCCTGCCTTTGGCTCCTGGCGAGAAGACTATACCAAACTTCATCCAAGAGCTTATGTATAGTCACAGACAGTCGATTTTTAAGATATTATGTGAGATTCCGACAAACAGATGCAAGAGGAAGCAGCATATCCCCTTTGCGACTGAAATATCCTGGAGATGCAGAGAAAGCAAATTGGTAGAGAGACATCTAGTTTGGGTGTAAGCGTCACTTCCCATCGCAGGCTCCAGTGCCCTGTGGTTAGAGCCTTTTTGAATCTGACAGTGGGACCGAGAGAGCAAGTGGGGACTGCGGGCAGGTGCTGGAAGCAGTTTTTGCATCTTATCCCACATGAGATGGTTGGGGATGAGACCCCTGAACTCCTCGCTGCAGCAGGCTGGACGTAGAACACCCTGGCCAGTGAGGCTGGTTAGTAGGACCAGTGCTTCTGAGATGCTCAGAACCCGCCCAGGTTGGGCTGTCAGCCAGAAGGGACCCACGGCCTCTTTCCAAGCCATTTATTGCCAGTTTCAATGGGTTTTGTCTACATCTGCTGCTGAGATCCCAATTTGGAAGCGTGGAGGCTGTTTTTCACCCACGTTGACAGAAACCATGACTCTCAGCTGATGACACACTCAAGATAAGGTCAAATGCTCGACAAAAAGAATCATTTGTTGCTCTGTGGCTTAATCCCTGTTCTCCAAGAAGCTGCAGACACTAATGGCTGCTGAGGAGCAGTCCTGTTACTTGGGGGCATTGGTCCTCTTCATGCTTCCCTGCTTGAGCACCAGGCCCCACATCGCTAGGCATGAAGGTGGAGGCTAAAATTCTAGTTGAGACAGGAGCTTGGGCCTAAATTGGGGGCAGGAAGAATCTGGAAGTGTGGAGTTGCCTGACTAAGTCAGGGTCTTTGGAGCTCAGAAGAGGCTGTGGAATGAGGTCAGAATCAGGATGGGGAGGGCAGCCTGGTCCCAAAGTTGAGCTTTCTGGGAATAAGGGTCCCCATCCTCTGCCATTACAACCCCTAAGACTGTAAGACGTCAAGACCTGTGAGTGGTACTGACGTGGTCAGGTAGTAGGTGTTATAAATAGGAAAGAATGCCCACAGAGTTATCTGGGAAAGTCAATCATAACCGCCATTATCCTTTTCTTCACTTACAAGGAACCAGTAGACCTAGGAAGCTGTATCCAGGAACTGAAGGCATTTCCTCCCTGGGGATTGGATCGAGATGTATCATGGGACTTGATCTGTATCAGGTTAGATGTCTCTGCAACAATGGATCTTTGTGATGTCATAAATACTCTAGGATCATGTGCCAAAGGCCTTGATGGAGATGTCCAAAGCCCCCTGGCCATTGTGTGCCTGTGCTATTGTGATGACTGCCCAAGACAGGCTCCTGCTGCATCATGAATGGATCCAGCTGTGGCCCCTAAGATGGACTTCTTGTCCAAGGCTGAGACACAATCCTCACATACACACTTCTCTGAGATCACCCCTTCCCCCTTGCACTTAATTTTTACTACTTCTTGGAACCTTCTAGAACCATCCATCACAGTGAGACTCTGAATGTATTTGTTTGCAGTGTGTAGGGGGTTGGGGAGCTGAGGTTGTTTGTCATGAGGGTCTTGACATGACAGAATTGTCATGACAATTCTGAGCTTTGTACTTTTATGGGAAATGGGATGATTTTCACATGGTTAATGTGAAAATTTTCCTAGTAGCCTATTGGAAAACCAAGAGATTCCATAGCAGCAAATAGGAAAAAAAGAAAAATTCTGTAACAACCGATGGGAGAACAGAGAGATTCCTTCCTAACCAATGGGAAGACAGAGGTATTACACACCAGCCAATAGGAAGCCATAGACTGATTTGTGGCTTTACCACCATTCTGTGCTTACTTGTTCTGGGTCCTTCTAGACCTCATCAGGACATACGGACAGCTGCTGAGTGAATGTCCATGTACGGTTATCAGATATCCCCCACTACAGTGAGGAGGGCCCTCCCAGGAAACTTTCTCTTTGATGTAGCTCTGTCCTCTCCAGCAGGTTTTAGGGCCTTTGGAGAAGGAGGGACTCCCATGTTCTGCCTTTCTAGATTTACCAGGCTCCTCTTACTGTGAGCCCTCAACGAACACAGACAGGGTGTGAGGATTCCTGACAGTTCCCTTCCCAAGGTGTGGTCTACCCTCCAAGACTGTATCCACTTTGTGTTAGCATCACGTGTAGCCGTGTGGTCCAGACCTGGATTTGCATTTCCTGAGTGAAAAGCTGCTCTGTGTGGCAGTTTCATCTATAAGGGGTTTTTTAGATTTTTTTTTTCTTCTGGCACCATTCTGGTGTATGGAGCACGTGGAGGAAGAGCTTTCTTGGAGGGCAAGCACCTGCTCAGATATAGCAAGTTCCCTGCTGGACTTAGCAGTAAGGATGGAAATGCTCTTTCTCTTCTGCACTAGGCAAAAGATCATTGCATTGTTGTAAAGTAAACCCTCCACCCCAAGGAGCCTGATTAGTGAAGCAGGTTTCCAATTAGTCTCACTATCCGAAGACTCCTGCCCAGACGCACACTTCCCACTGGTAGGCATTTTGTTTGGTGTTCTTTTGTTCATTTTTGTAGTACTGGGGATGGAACCCACTGCTTTGTTTATGCACTCTTCTACCTAGCTATATCCAAGGTCTTTCGATGTATCCTGGATGAGCTTTGAATTGATTATAATCCTGGTTCAGCCTTCTGAGTATCAGGATTATCAGAGTGTACTGCCACACCTGGTTTGCTACTGGTGGTTCTGAAAGTTTTACCTAAAGCCCCAGGTCAGAAATCCCTTAGGTGTCCAAGACAGATTAGATGAGTCAGGGCTTGCCACCCCACAAGGACTTTACTCTGGTGACACTCTACTTTCCACATCAAGGAGAATGTTCTAGAAGAGTCCAAGCAAGGCATGCAGCTGGGGTGCTTGAAGGTGATGGCTCAGTGTGGCTGAATAAGAGATGGGCCCTTTTAGTTGTAGACATGGTGGACTCTGTCCCCATCGTCTCCTTCTTGGTACTGCTCACAGGCTCCTGGCTGCCGAGTCTGTCTCTGTTACATTTTCTAGGTGGTCTCTAGAAGAAACAGATGTTTCCAGTAGGGCTAGAGATCGATAGAGGCTGGTCAGTCTGAGACACGCTGCAACTTACAAAAGGGCTACTGGATTTCCCTGTTCAGTGGAATTGGCCTCCTTTCTTGAATAGCCCCCCATCTCAGAAACACTGGGCTGGGGGGGGGGGTGTGCTCCTCCTTGCACGAACAGTCCTCTCTTGCGCAGTATTGCTCTCAGTAGAATCTACTTCCTAGATTGGAGGCTCCAGGGCTGAGTTTGGAGCAGGAGGAGAGAATCCTGTCAATTTGCTTTTTACTTCTCACTTTGATCTGTTTAACTATCCTTTGCTTAAGCTGGAAGTTATAAAATAAAAAATTGCTAGGGACTGCTCTTTCTTTTAATAAGCTCTCATGTTGAAAGGGGGTTGGAGGAGAAGCAAAGGGCCCTGAGTTAGATGAAGAGCTGTACTGTCAGTGAAACTGTTCAAGGGTCAGACTGAACAAGAGTCAGTGGTTGTAGCAGAGGTTCAAAGATAGAGAGCAGAGCGCAGACGTTTTATTCTGCAAGGGACCAGGCAGGACCTAGACACCCATCATATGCTTCCCAGTCTCTCCTCTGGCATCCCCCTTTGCCAGCCTCAAGGAGAGAGAAGCCTACACTCCTCACTGGGGCTGGAAGTCCAACCATTGGGAGACTTGATAAAAATCTGTCTCTTGGTGCTGGCCGTAGATGGTAATATCTCTGAGATAAAGCAGAAGTTTCTGTGGGCAGAGCAGAGGCAGGCAGAGCTCTCTGATTTCTGGAAGATTCTAGCAAGAAGCAGGAAACCTACAGCCCTCTGCCCTCCCCACCCTACGCTTACTCTCAGTCTATGCTCTCACTTATGGGGACTCTGCAAGTCAGGTGTCCCTAAGCACACATATTCTGATATTAGGATGACCAGAAACCTACTTGAAAGCTTCCCCGAACTTCTAACAGCACCTTAGACAACTCAGGCATTCCATGTCCATGAGCCCTGGCAATGTTAACACTCATACTCAAGGGGCCACATTTAACCTGGAGGAAACACATACTGAGTCCAGAAGGCCTTCTTGGGGCAGAGGCAGAGGCAGAGGCAGAGGCAGAGGCAGCCCAGTAATTGCTGTTGTAGGCTACCTAGACAGGTGACTAGGAGAGTCCAGACTCTCTTATATCCTAATCTCTGACGTTATTTCTAGTGAGGAGTTTTTCCTTGGAGAAAGAAACATGGTATGCCTCCCTTATCTCATCCCAGACACAAAGGAAAGCTCCCTGCCCACAAATCACCCCATTTAGACCCCTACTCTAGAAGGTTCTACTTGAGTACCCTTTGTGACAGGGTGTGCTTATCTTAAGGCACAATGGTAAAGAATGACAAGTCAGGGTAGCCCAGGGTGCGACTCAAGAAATACCAAGAGAAGGAAAGTGACTGAGGAGAAAGATATTGGTAAAGGAAGCCTTCCTTGTCTTTACCAAACTCTCAAGTGTCCTGAGTTCAGCTCTGACCCATGGCGAGACGGCTGTCTTAGAATATAATTATTTTACAAAACGTTGTCACTATAACTTTAAA
Organism: Lophiomys imhausi; assembly: GCA_907164525.1. Taxonomy (NCBI): domain Eukaryota; kingdom Metazoa; phylum Chordata; class Mammalia; order Rodentia; family Muridae; genus Lophiomys; species Lophiomys imhausi. Next base: position 1,355,106 of record CAJQZJ010000845.1, on the reverse strand, counting down.
CCTTGAAACTTTGCCCTGGGACAGACCAGTTTTAATTAGATAGATGTGGCAGTTTGTATACATATCCTGTGTTCCCCTCTGGCCTCTGTCTTAGCTGAGATTCTCCCCACAAGTGTGTACCCTGACAGCCTGCCCAAGGAGCTGGATTGTAGTTTGAGATTCTCAGTTTGTGAGGGAAGTTGGAGAAGGCATTGTTCAACCTCACTGAGTTTGCAAGAATGGGCACTCCGCACCATTACAGTGGGGAAGGCAGGCTGGGGTTTTGCTCTTGGGAATTGTAGTGCTCCAAGGGGAGCCCAATGGTATCATCCAGGCCTCCGATGGTGTCATCTGGAACTTTCAGGAAATTTGATGCAAACCGCAAAGCCACCAGGGCAGGGGTGCTGGGGACAGAAAGATTTTGTGGTTGAATTTCAAACATCAAGGGAGGCTAGGAGCTGCCATCACGGGGGGTGGGGGATTTCATTAAGGAGACTCCAATATGTAGCCTTAAGAAGTTTGTGCCTGAGCTGGAGAGCTGGCTCAGTGGTTAAGAGCACATACCACTCTTGCAGAGGATCTAAATTCACTGCTTCCCAGCAACTATACGGGGCAGTTCAAAACTGATTGTGAGTCGGGCTCCAGGAGCGGCTGATACCTCTGACCTAGGAGGGCACATGCACTCATGTGCACACACCCATACACAGCCACACGGTAAAAAATAAATTTTGCAGAAAAATAAAGGTATTCATACTCATGTTCTGACAAAACCAAGCTTTATCTCCAGAGTAGGAGGACAGCAGAAAAGGGTGGTAGAACCCCAGATGCAAAATTGTGTGGCCAAACCTTGACTTGGCAGTGGCTCCTGGCTGTAGTAATCTGGTGGCTGGGTGCTGCCAATCCTCAAATGCCACTGCTCCCTATGGGATCATAGGACATTTCTCATGCCAACCCTTCTGTTTTCTGTGTGATTTTCTGTTTTTCCAGGTTGTCTCTGTTCTTCTGAGTAAATCAGACAACTGCTTTTAAGAGCACTATGTTTAAGCTCCCAAACAAAGAGTTAAAAGTGCTGTTTTATGTCTAGAGATGGGAATTGCACTCCAGTAACTTCTTTATTTGACTACATTCCATTACAGTAGAAGGAAGGAGAGAGAAGACTGTGGTACAAAATAGTAATTAACTTTTTTTTCTCTGTCCTGAAAATTAGCGCATAGTTAGATCAAAATATGACAGGGTGCATGCTCATTTAATTTTTAAATTGCTTGGTAACTTCAAACAATACTACTGCAGTGGATGGGTGAGATTGTGTGCATGCAAACGTTCACTGGAGTTTGGAAAAAATCACTTTTGTGTTATCTATCACCCTTGTGGTAGCATTCATTCATTCATCCCTCAGAGAGTCTCTGTACCACCCACTATGTGAAGCCAATTCTGAGGGGCAATCAGATGTAAGAGGGAGTCACCTGGATCTTAGGTATTGAGCAGTGGTGACAATTCAGAGGTGAGCCTGTGGGTCACTATAATTCCCTTGCCATCTATTCAACCACTTCCTCCCTCCCTCCCTCCCTCCCTCCCTCCCTCCCTCCTTCCCTCCTTTTCTTCCTCTCTCCCTCCTTTTCTTCCTCCCTCCCTGCTTTTCCTCCCTTCGCAGCTGTGTACAGAGATTTAGTTCCGAGTCAGGGTTCTTGCTCACACCAAGTTCACCATTTCTTAGGATAGGCGTGGAGGGAGGAAGAAACCAGAGCAATAGCATAGGCTTCAAGGCCAGCAGTACCCAATTCATTTGCTTCCTCATGAGCTTGCTCACTAGCTCATTCCTCTCAAAGAGTTCACTGAAGCCCTCCTACATGCTGGGGAGATGGTACTGAGTACAGACAGACTTCAGTCCTGCCCTCATGCAGCTTGCAGCATGGAGAGGGTGTGGTGAGGGCAGTGAGTGAGTGGACCTCCAACACAGAGTAAGAAGGGGTGGTGGTAACCTGGGCGGGAGGTAGGCTGCCATGTGGGCCTGGTACCATGGTAAGGATCTGAGTCATGACAGCCATGTAAGCTGTATTGAGGATTAAGCAAGAAGAGGAGCAGTACTGGGCAGGGCAGTGGTGAAAGACAGGGTTCACAGCAGATGGCAGGAGCTCTTGGCATAGATGTGAAGGCTGAGTAGGAATCTTCTGAGCAGTTGGCTGGGGATACTGATACACACCAGCAATGGGAGCCTCAGCATGGGAGGCACCCACCAGAGGCTTCAATAGACTTGACATGTAGCAGTGTCCCTAGTTGGTGGCTCAGGTCCTTTCCTCAAATCATTTTAGCTCCCCTTCTATATATTGAGGGGGTGATTGGTGGATCACTTCAGTATTTTGGAGCCAGATCCATGGGTGTGGCCACCTATTGCCTACAGAACCAGTGAAAACCCATACAAATTGGGTAATAATTGGGTAATTGTGTGTGCAAATTCGTAGTTAAGGATCCAGTCATGAGGTGTGTGGGAAGGTGTATAATTACCAGATTAGTGTCTGCCAGTGCAGATTTCCTAAGCTGTCCTCTCCTCAGTCCACTTCTCTGCTATGCTCCTGCTCACTTGTACACACACATGCAAGGGATGTGACTGGGCCAGGCACGCCTCTCATTTCTGCTTACCTGTCTATGGAAGTTCCTTATGGCAGGTTCCCTCCCTTCTCTTATCATATCCATCTCATCATGAGAAAAGAGAACAAGATGGAACTCCCCATTTCCCCCATCTCTTTACTATTTTTGCCTGGAAATTACATGTGAGAGATATCTTCCTTTTTCTCAGATCAGCCTGGCTTCCCAAGACCAGGCTGTCTCATCCTTAGACTGGCTGTGACTTGGAGAGCCTTAGGTTGGAATCATACACGTTTGGCTCCATCTAAACTCCTAAGCTCTGTGACTCTTAAAAGTAAAGACAGTCTAGGTGATGAACCCAAGGCCTGGCACATAACTGAGGGCAGTGTCTGTTATTGTACCAACAGGTACCGTGTGGCACTATACCAAACCATACTCCAGTCCTGGGGCGAACCTTACACGAACCTTCCTTGCAGCTGATTTTCATGTCATTCATAGTACAATATTAATAAAAATGATTACAAGGAAGCAAATGTGAAATACGCAGTTTTGACTAGGAATCATCTAGGAAACAGTGCATCATCTTGAATACCATAAAAGGGATATGAAGGGAGGTGAAGAAGTGAGCAATTTCTGTTTGTACCATCTATAGTAAAATGTCCATGGTGTGCCTTTGATTAGACTGTTGGGTTGTGAAGATTAAAATCTGTTTTTGAAGCTGGAGAGATTGCTCAGTGGTTAAGAGAACTGGCTGCTCTCGTAGAGGACCCAGATTGTATTTCCAGCACCAGCAGGCGGGTTGTGGCCTTCTGTGACTACAGTCCCTGGGGATGCGATACCCTCTTCTGTCCTCCTTTGGTACTGCATGGATGTAGCATGCGGACCCATGCAGACAAAACATACATACACAGACAAAAGGAAAACAAGCCCAGTCATGCTGACTTTGAATGTGTTAAAGTGAATGGCCAAGAATGGTCCATCTTGAGGAGTATGGCCTGGGTGGTTTGGACATTTGGTTTATCTTTCTTAGGGGGCCACCAGCTTTTGCTAGAAGAGAGTTTGTGGGAAACCGGTGATGGGGCGCTCCAGTTGCGTTCTCTTTGACAGCAGTCTTTGCTTCTGCCCTGGATGATGAAATGGATCTTTGATGGTTGTTTCCCCTGCAGTTTGCTAAGTCTCAGATGCAGCCAAAGGCTTGGTCATCTCCATCACTCCTGTTTAGTAAGGACTTTTATTTGCTTGCAAGTTAATGTGTGTTTGCAATGCGAGGTATGAGAACTAGGTCACTTGAATTTGTGTTTCCATTATAATTTTTAAAATCAGTTTGTGTGATTTTTAAAAACAATCATTTTATCTTTATTATTTTTTATGTATGCAAGTGCTTTGCTTGCATATAAGTATGTGTTGGATCCTCTGGAACTGGAGTTACAGATGGTTGTGAGGTGCCATGTGGTACTGGGAATGGAACACTTGTCCTCAGCAAAAGCAGCCAGTGTTAACTGCTGATCCATCGACACAGGCCCCATTCATGTGATTTTTTTTAAGAGTAGATTTCTGTCCTCAGTAAAACAGATTGAGAAGCAGTGGGACATCGCCTACACCCTAGTCTCCATTCATACCCAGCACCCCTCAGTTTCACCATTGCCTGGCCATCAATGCAGTGGTTCACCTGACAAACTTACACTGTGAAGCCAGCATCACTTCAAGCCCATGGAGACAGTAGGCTGCATTCTTGGTGGATAGTCTTGAGTTTTGACACGTGTATAATGACAGGTATGCATCCTTGTAGCACATACAAAACAGCTTCACCACCATTAACATATCTGTATTGCAGTATATTTTGAAAAACAACTGCCCATCAAACAAAACACACCAATGCCAATCAGAAAAGATGCAGGTCTTTTTATTCATTCATTCATTCATTCATTCATTCATTCATTCATTCATTTGACACCAAAGGATTCCAGGCTTTCCCCCCATCCATACCTAACAGGATGGTTCTGTCTGTGAGAGGGAATAGGAACCAGCTGATTTTTTTCCAAATAAGGAGTTTGCACCACCTGTGTCCCAAGTCCGTAAGTTTGAAAGGAAATGTCCAACTTGACTTCTTATTTTCTGGCCGCATTTGAAGCTCTGGGTGTGTGTGTGTCTTGATTTTGTCTCTTGCCATGTCCTCGTTCTATCTCTGTCTCTCCCATCTATCTTTCTCATTGGAGAACCATCAGCATGGAAGGGCCCAGGCACAGCCCACGCCTGCCTGCTGCAGATGTGCTTCAGCTCTCCAGCTGCTGGAAGGCCGTGTCTTAAAGGACTCCCGATGCATGGAAACTTACAGTCCCAGGTGCCTCTCAAGGTTGTTACACTTTGGCTTCTTCCCAGGTTCAGGCAAGAGCCTGAGATGGTCTTTGCACCGCTCAAGACTTTACTATTGAAATCCACACCTTTTATTCTTTGTGGGAGGCTGTCACTTCAGGGTCCAGGTAGCAAGTTGGGTGACAGCTGTGGCTTGGATACAGATGATAAAGGGGAAGAGCCCTCCTCCCATCTCTGAATTTACCTATGAATCTCACGGTTCATTCACACAATGACTTTACGGTTTTGGAATCTGATGCTTTGAACTTGAGGTAAAGAGCTTGGCTTGGGGAGAATAGTCCACACTGGCTTGGGACTTCGTAGCTTTTTTCATCTGTTGTCTGTCAAATAAAAGCATGTATGATGAAGTTTTGAGGGGCTTAAAGCACACATAAGGACAGGCAGACATACATGCAAATACACATGCACACACACACACACACACAAACATGCAAAAAGCTGTCAAAATGTGAATGAAATTATTGTGACTGTATAATGTCGCTTTCTTTGTTGCGATACCAAGTCCTTAGCATGAAGTTACCGATGGGAAAAGCCATGTGAAGGGCATGTAGGAATTCTCGCTATTGTTTCTTATAACTTCTCACAGATCTACAATTATCTCAAAACAAAAAGAAAAAAAAAAAAGCAGAAAACCTAAGCCAGCTTTCAATGCTTTGTTTCATATTGTCATATCCTCCAGCATCCCTTAGACTTTGGTATTTTTTATATTCTTTATTAATCGGCCTCATTTATTTAGATGTTAATTTGGTCTCAGTACTAGAAGCCAGATCGACAGTAAGACCTCTTAATGATTACAAGGTATCAGGGCCTAGGGAAGGGGGTCTGAGAAGACCTAGAGAGGAGGAGTAGGGCTGGGGGAGGGGAAGGAAAGACTGCAGAGGTTGGGGAGGAGAGAGAGAGAGTGTGTGTTTGTGTGTGTGTGTGTGTGTGTGTGTGTGTGTGTGTGTGTGTGTAAATATAGGCTCTAGAGCATACAAAAGGAGACAGGTGTAGGATATTAGAAAGGGCAGGATTTACAAAGTAATTTTCTTTTTCACTTTTTTATCAAAGTCCTCATAGAATTCTAGAAAGGTGTAGATATAAGTGCTGTTTAAATGCTTCTGTCATTGCTCACATTGTGTGTGTGTGTGCATGTGTGCGCGCGCGCGCGCGCGCGCGTGTGTGTGTGTGTGTGTGTGTGTGTGTGTATGAGCCATTTATCACATCTCCATCACTATAATCTCAGCGGAGATGAGAGGTGCTCAGCCTTCAGTCTTCCCCTGAACTTTCTCATCCATCCATGCCCCATTGCTCCAAATCCCTGCAGATCAAATCTGCATCCTTTTATATGACTTTGTCAGTCTGAACATTGTAGCAACAGGGTCACACAATGGGTGACCTTTGACACCCAGAACAATACCCTCTGGGAAGGGTGCAAGATGTTTCAGCAATTACTATCTTCTATTACTTGCATTCTAGGCTGTTCTAGGCCGTGGGGGTACAGTTCCTGTGGCCTGTGGGACATGTTAGCTGTTTGCAGCTTTAGTTTAGAGCACAAGCAAAGCTTCTCGGAACAGGTGTTCAGTGGACAGAAGTTTTATTTCTCTAGGCTGAATCCTTCCGCTCGCAACTCTCGTGGCAGGTGTGTGTAGTTTCTTACGAAATCCCTGAAACATCCACAATGCCTGCGCCATCCTACGCCAGCACCAGCATCTCTGGAGCTTGTCCAAGCTCATCATCACCAACATTTGCTGTTGTCATTACTTTTTATGTGAGTTGTTCTGACAAAGCGGTTCTTCTGTGGGTGTGGTCGTGGGGCCTTGAAGTTTAGGTGTTCCCATGGCTAGGGATGAAGAGCGAGCATCAGGGTGCTTTTCACCATTCTTAAGGTCTTTGTGATGAAATATCTGGCATTGTCAGTTGTCTATTTTCTAATTATAATGTTATCATGTTAGAGGTATTTTAAGACTCATTTATTTAGAATCATGTTTTTTTTAAAATAAGTATATGTTTAAAGTTCTATTTGTTTTGAGAGTTTTTTTGTACACACACAAGTATATCATATATGTTTTGTAGCTAATATATGTTTGTGTATGTTGTCAGGCATGTGTGTGTATTCTCTGCCTTCAGCTTGTCATTCCATTAGAGGGGTATTCTGCATACTGCTATTTTTAGTAACATTCAGTTTGTCATTTTTCTCTCTAGTTACTGTGTTTCTGTTATTCCATGAATCCCTTCCAACTAGCTTTTAAAAATCTTGTGTTTTTGTTGTTGTTTCATATTTAAGTCTCTGCATTTGGGGGTTGGGGGAGAGAAAGTAGGTTTTGTTGCAATCCTTTGTTTCTACATTTTTTTTCTTGGTCATGGATACCCAGTCGCTCCAGCTCCATTTGTTGATTTATTTAAAAAAAAAAAAAAACAAAGAGCAACAACATTAAAAATGCTATCAGGCTAGGTGTTGTGGTACATGCCTATCATCCTAACATTAAAATATGAGGCAGGAGAACTGAGTTCCATGCCACTAAACATTTTGAGAAGCAAGAAACTGTTCTTAAATTTAAACCAACCATATTATTTAAAAAAAAACTTATAAATAAAATTAAGCATTGAGTATCAAAGTTAGCCAGACTGAAAGTCTATCTCAATGAACTTCACACAAAAGAGACATACTGGAGGTGTGAGGCAAACATTGGATTTTATGATTTTGCTACCAAATATGCTTTTATGTCCTTGTCTACCACCAACATTGAAAAATCTATGACAGAGTTGGAATGGCAAAAACAATCAGCTCTTTTATAACTGGTGTCCATCACCTGCAGTCCCTCCTCAGCCCCTGATGTTAATCCTTTCTTGTTCTCTTTTCTACTCAGTATACTGTGCCTACATGTAGGCTTATTTATATAAACCTATTTTATTGGCTAGATCTCACATGTGGGGGGGAACATGTGTTTTCTTTCTTTCTTTCTTAGACTTTAAAAGCCCTAATTTCCTACACTGAACTGTCAGCAATGAGCTGACCACGCCCACCAGGGGCTAATTCAGGGCTGTTTGTTTCCTTCTACTGATGAGCGTCTCCCAACCGCTAAAAATGGGAAAGAAGGGATCCAGGCAGATCCCATCCACCCCCAAGAGACCCAGCTTCCACTAAGAGCAGGTGAACCCAGGGAATGGATTCCTCAGTTCCAGCAGGGCTTTGCTTTGCATGTGTGAGGAAGTTTCCAAACTGTCTGTGATGGGCCATCATCCTCACCCTGCTGCTGCTGCCTGGCTCTCACCACCCTTTCCTTGCTTATGCATTTTCTCATACTAAAGTGGGATTTTCTGAAACAGATTTTTGTATTGTGGGGTAAAACCAGTAAGTAAACAGAATTATCATAGCAATTTAAATAGTAATAAAATATGTTTTTCTGTTTCTATTTAAAAGAGGGGGGAGGTAACTAGAGAAGTGGAAAAAAAGAGTGAGTTCTGTGGGTGGTAGGTGCGTTGGGTTTTTTTTTTTCCTTCTTCAATAATAGGTACAGAATTTTAGTGAGGGACTTCAAGGCAAACAGGGGAAATAGCATCTACTGTTATGAGGTTATTTTTATCTTTCATTTTTATGACAACTTATTTGTACTTAAGAGAATCTTTCCAAAGAGTTAGAAGCATCATTAAATAAAGACTGTGAAATGTGCAATATGGCTTATTTATTTAAATGTTAATTGGTCCAACGAACACTTCTAATTAGCTCTATATTTGCTTAGCAAAAAGTTTTACAAATTCCAATTGTGAAAAGCAGCTATTTTGAGCCGGGAAGCATGTTGCAGCCTCAGCTATGATTTTTCTATAGTTCTCAGCCCTTGAAGGCACAATTTAATTTTTCATGTATGCATACTAGGAATGGTAAACACTTGCGAGTGTAAGGAACCTTCTTTAATTAGCTGCACAACAATTAAAGGATTCACAAACTAAATTGAACCCTGTCTCCATGCTTACTAGCTGAATTCTACCACCTGTCACAACAGTACTTTGTTCAATCTGTTATGCAAAATCATTATAGCAATATAGCGGAGGGGGGAAAAAGAGAAAACAGCAATTATTTCTTACTTTTCTCTTGAATGGGTTATTTTGGGTGATACTGATGTCAGGTTCATTGAAGCTAACCTTTTGAAATCCACAACAGCCTAACACTTCTAAGGCAAGTCTTAGGATGGCTAGGAGAATATTCCATGTTACCTTTTCAGGATGAAGCCATGCGCATCCCTCAAGTGTGTGGGGGTCTCTGATCATTTGAAACAACCTGTTCTAACTCTTGCAGCCACCTTCGATTTCTCCTGTCTTACAAGGAACCCCTGCTCAGCTCCACAGGCTCCTCTGTTGTAAAAAGCTTGCAGATTACATTGGCAGGAATTTAAAGACGCAATTCTCAAACTGTCTTCTCTGAAAACAAAACCAACTTATATTTTCCCCAACCCAATCACTTACTGTAGCGAAGTATGTTCCTTCTCCCCTCCACTTTAACTTAATTCTTAAAACAAAACAAAACACTAAACTAAACCATTCTTTTATAGATTGGGGTGGGTGCACTCACCCCTTCCTATTGGCTGAGACAAAGCCTGAATTGTGATTTTACCCTCTCCCTCCTGCCTGCCACAGCTGAATTCTCCCTGCAGCCAGGAAATAGATGTTTTACATTCTGTGTTGCCTACCCTGGCCTCTGGCATCCACAGCAGGCAGGAGGGATGCTGTGAGTGTGAGGATGAGGCTGGGGTACTTCTGGTGTTCTGCTGATGGGCTGTAGTTCAAAGCTCTGGCTGGCAGTTGTGGCCTCAGTAGTGAGTGGTAGCCCCTGAAACACGTGTGATCTGGGGCATTTCAGATGGTCCAGTGATTATAGACAAACAGCCGAGGGCCTGGATTTTCCAGCATTGCGATTTTTTTTTTTTTTTAATAAGAAGTTGCCTCTTTACATCATTTCAGGAAAATGTGCAAAGAAGACAAGGCAGCCCTTTGAAAACATAAACTCTTTTCCCAAAAATGCTGGGAGAGGGAAAGTGAGAGCCAGAGGTCAAAGGCCGAGAAAGAATGTGTGTCTCTTTTTCCTAGTTGCACTGTGGAAAGCTACTTGTCATGGTATTGGCATTTGGGTCTTGGGGACTGGCTTCCCTCAGGGCGGGGGCAGAAGACAGGACAGAATGCTATGCAGCCCTATTCTTTCTCTGAGGCGTCACACCTGAACTGACCCATGCCTGGAAGCACAAGCCTGCACTGGAAAAACTCCTGAGGAGTTCACTACCTGCAGAGCAGAGCCCATTGCAGCCTGTGTCCCCTATGCTGAGTTTTGCTGTCTTGCGGCAAGAGGATCCTGGCACTGGGTTGCTGGACATGGTGTCCCCCTCGCTGTCGCTGTCTGTGGAATTTGGATGAGAGCATCTGCAGTAGGTGTCTGGTGTCTCCTGGAGCTTTAGCGCGGGATGGCATAGTAGACTCTCAGTGAGCATCTGCCCATGACAATGAATGAAATCTTCACTTGGCTAAGAGACTCATGAGATTTCAAAGGTGAATCTGGGCAACAGACTCTTCAGATTTTCCCTCCACTTTGACTTTCTTGTGTTCTTTTCTTTCCCCTTCCTTTCTTTCCTTTCCTTTTCTTCTTTTTTTTTTCTTTTCTTTTCTGGTGATTCACTTAAAATTTCCTTACCTCTGTGTAGTATTTGTTTTTCTTCCATCCTCCTTATTGCTCAATCTGCCAAGGAAGAAAATACCCATAAAATGACCTTAAACTCAGCATTGCAATCCCTTCTCTCCTCCATCCTTCCCTCCCTCTCTCCTCCCTTCCTTACTCCCTCCTTCTATTTCCTTCTTTCTTAAGATTTATTTATTTATTTTATGTATATGTTTGTGCCTGTATGAGCATCACATGTGTACCTGTTGCCCTCGGAGGCCGAAGTAAGGAGTCAAATCCCCTGAAAGTGGAGTTACAGGTGATTGCAATTTGTTATCCAGGTACAGGAAATCGAACCCTGGTCCTTGCAAGTACTGCCAGTGATCTTAACTGCTGAGTTCTCTCTCTCTCTCTCACTTTCTCTCTGTCTCTGTGTCTCTGTATCTCTCTATCTTTTTGTATATGTCTGTTTCTCTGTGTCTCTGTCTATCTCTCTATCTCTTGCTGTGTCACCCCCACCCTGACTCCAAGGACTGGACTCTGCATCGAGCTCATAAAGGGCAACTGGGATTTGTGACTGGGAAGTAAGTTAACAATAGGATCAATAGTTTTCCTCTGACACAAAGATGGTTGTCACTCAAGGTGCAATTGTCTTTAGCTTGGAGTCAGGATGTGAGAGGTGGCCAGGGAGGAGCCTTAGCCTGAACCACACATATGCACAGAGGTGCACATGGGCAGAAAATATTCAGCTGCCCTTCACTTTTGGTTTGTGGTGACTTGATTCACACAGGACTGTCACAGGAAGTGAACAGAAAGGACAGACATTCAGTTGTTCCTTGTCCAACAAACTATACCACTTCAACTTCACCATGACTCACACGAGTATTCAAGGTTCTCCAGCCACATTTTTGATGGGTGAGTGATATATTCTTCCCCCTTGCTCCCACCTATTTGCTCTCATCCTCACTCTTACCCCTTGAGCTCTTTCCTACCAGGAGCCCACCTGCATTCCTCTCCAGGCTATGGCCATTTCTCCAGGTAATAAACTGCTGTCACACTCTTCAGTGCCATCAAAACCTTCTGTTGTCTGAGAAGAGCTTCTCTCTTTGTGACAATTTCAGCACTTACTAAGAACAGAGGAAGGACATGAAGATGGCCCCGTGTCTGAGTTGCAACCTACTTTTTGGGTGGTTTTACTTTGGTATATGTTATTACCCACGTACCCATTCTTGCATCTATCATCCATCCATATTTTCCGCATTTGCTCACCCATATCATATATCTAGGTGATATCTGATGTACTAGTTGCTCAATAAATATTTGGATGAGTGGATTTAAAAAAAAGTGTTAAAGAAGCAAGAGGTTTTAAATCTAGGTTTATTTCCTGCTAGCAGTCTGCAACAAGTCTGCCTGCAAGATCCCTATCACCCCTGCTGGTATAACTTCCATAGCTTACTCTGCTAAAGGGCATCTCAAGATTTCCTAATCGCACAGAGCTCTCGTTTCTGATATAGTTATCCTTGGGAGGCATCCTGCTTAATTTTCTTCTTCCGAATCTCTGATTCTCCCCACCTCCTGCTCCCCTTTGCCTTGGCAGCAGAGAAGGAAGAAAGGCAAATCTAAGTGTACTTTTTATAAATGATATTTTGATGAACATCATTTCAGTCAAATCTTTGTACACATTCTTAATTATTTCCTTAGGTTTAATTGCTAGAAATGGAATTGCCGGGTTAAAGAGAGCACATTTAAAAATTTGAATACCTGCTGCCAGATTGCTCTTTGGGCACATTATGTCAAATTATTCCCCTTTTCCCACCACCCCCACACAAATTATGACAGAGCCCCCTTCTTATAGTCTGCTAGTATCTAAATATTAGCTGATATAGTAATGTGGTTTGACATGCAAATCTCTCATTGCGTGTATTTGTTAAGTTTAAATATGTATATCATCTATATGTGTGTGTATATGGGTGTCTCTGTATATAATGATGGTCTGTGTACCTCTGTGGCATCTAGCTATTGATGTTCTCTACTTGTTATCCGTCTACTTCCTACATATCTACCTCTATGTCTTATCTACTACCTACCTACCTTTCTATCAGCTATATACTTACCTGTCATTATCTATCTATTTACCTACCATCTATCTAGTATACATATATAGCTTTGATGGAATATGGGCTTATTCTGGTAAATTGCCAGCTTATGACCAATATCTGATTCTCTTTTGGTCTTTTTTTCCCTTATAAGTTCTCTCCATATTTCAAAGACATTAATCTTTTATCTTATACTCATGTTGTAATTGTTTCTTCCAAATTCTCCTTGACTTTTAGTTTTGCATATGCCATTTTGAGCAAGCTGAGGGGATTAAACAATCAAGCTTGCAAAATATTCCTTCTTCATGTTTAAAGTCATGTTTGTAGACTCCCTATCCCATTATCATAGTGTTGTGTTCCCATGTTTTAATTTTTATGTATTTGTGACTTTAAAATTTAGGCATTTAATTCAGTATTTATTTGGGTGTAAATTAATAGTAAATATACAGACATCACACATGTGATGTCTGTATATTTGTTTGTTATCATCCATGGCTTAAAATTAGTCTTTCCAGTTGATGTATCAAATGTGGACAGCTCCACATGTCTTTCTGTTTTTCTGAATTTACAAATAAAACAAGTTTAAAAAATTGTATCACAAGTCAGACAGAGCAATGCACTCCTTCAACCCCAGCACCTGGGAAGCAAAGGTAAGCAGATCTCTCTGAGTTTGAGGTCAACCTTGTCTACATAGTGAATTCCAGGCCAGCCAGGGCTATACAGTAAAACCCTGGTTTTTTTTTTATTTTTAATTTTCTTTTAAACTCAAACAGCAGAAATACAGAATGAAAAGTGCAATTCTTATTTAAACCCCCCACATTCATCCATCCCAGTTCCATTGTATCCCCCAGCAGAGATGACTATGGTTGGATTGCGTATGCTTAAGTACATACAACCGGTTAACTATGTTTGGTTTTTAATGCTTGGTTTTTGAGGTCTATCTGCACTGACTTGCCATGGCACTTGTTTCTTTTAGAATATGGAGATCTGGGGCTGCGGTCACACCTCAGTTAGTAAAGATCTGGAAGTCAGTTAGCAGGAACGTCTGAGTTCAATGCCCACAGCCTGTGACAGATGACAGGAGTGGTGTCTGTCATGTGCTTGTAACCCCAGGACTTAGAAGAGGAGACAGGAGAGGACTCTCAGGAGCTTGCTGGTCAGTCAGTCTAATGGAATTGGTGATCACCAAGCCAAATGAGATATCCTGTCTGAAAGGAGGGGAAAGACATTTCTGAGGATGATGCCTGAGATAATTCTCTGGCTTTCAGGAATATGCACACATGTGCACCTGGTTATACATGAATGCAAATATGTGCATACACACACACACTTAAAAGTTAGAGATCTATCCAGGGAGATAGCTCAGATGGTAAAGAGCCTTACAAATAAAAAGATAGGAGTTCAATTCCCAGAACTCAGATAAAAATGTTGGATGTGTTGGTGTACATAATTCCAGCACTGGGGAGGCAGAGACAAAAGCACCTCTGAGGATCACTGATCAGCCGTCCTAGCCTACTTGGCAGGTTCTGGGCCAGGAAGATAATTTGTCTCAAAAAAGCAAAGCAAAACAAAACAAAAAGTGGACAGTGCTCTCTCCCTTGACCCCTTGGCATACACAGGCCCATGCACAGAGACATGCACACATGCATACAGACACACATATGTACATGCACACACAAACCATATAGAGTTCTACTTCTCTTCAAAATGGGTAAAATGTCACAATATGAATATGACATAATCACTTAGGCATTTCTCAACTGATCGACTATCGACTCATTTGCCCATCCTCTTTTTCCTGTTAGGAAAAGCCTGCTATCTAGACCCGAGAAGATATTATATTAGGGGTTGCTACAAATGGCAATGATAGGTTGAAGGACATTTACATTTTTTTGAATATTAGCGAGTAGCCTTAAGAGTGTGTGTGTGTGTGTGTGTGTGTGTGTGTGTGTGTGTGTGTGTGTG